>OX380347.1:11976451-12371676 GCA_947425015.1 Pterostichus niger
TAATTCCTGTTAAAATGTAGTTTGCTTCACAACGATCCAAACTGTAATGGTACTGCAAGGCCATCATTACATCTAATTTCTATTTCAATTTGCAAATTCTCTTCTTATAACGGCAACAAAGTGATATCATTTTATTCGATCCGCAAACATAATTATCAGTATTAACATACACAATTCTTAAAAGTTGTGTAACTACGTCTCCTATAATATCGTAGTAAATATATAACTGCGGCGGTATACCCAATACAGGGCCGTCTTTACCGGAGGTTTAAAGGGTGCGGGCGCACCCGGGCGCAGAGTCCTAGGGAGCGCTAGAAATTTCGAAAATTCATTAAACACTAAATCATTCAATAACAACGTCATTGCACCGTTTCGTACACTTTTTTTAAGACAAATGCATGCACAAAATAAAGTTAAAATAGCTTCTTGATCCAAATCATAGTGCTTTAACTCGTCTCCATCAAGAGACTGGACATATCTTTATTTTTTCTGAAGCCAAAATTATTGATGTGATGGAAAATAAAAAGCATAGACCTATTCTAGATACGTTACATATAAATTAACACCATGATACATCGATTATTTATCAAACTGATGCGTATAATAATTTATTATGTTCAACATTTTTTAGGGATTCAACAATTTAATTTTTATATAGTTCATTTTAATTATTTATTATTTTTTGTTTTTTCTATTTTTATTTTTTATACTGTAGCGGCTTCTTGATTTGGCAAGGCTTAAGCTTCAACCCACTTGCTGAAGTAGTCCATGACAACTATGATGTATTTATTTCCTTTGTCGGATTCTGGAAATGGACCGGCCACGTCGATTGCGATTCTTTCAAACGGGCTCCAAACATTGTATTAACGCATTGGGGCACTCCAACGTCTTTGCGGTCTGCTGCTTGCGGCGAAAACTACGCACTTCTTGCACCACTCTTTTACGTCCTCTCGACAATTAACCCAGTAAAATCGCTCACGCAGCTTCTGAACTATCCTCGTTACTTCTAAGTGTCCTCCAGCAGTTCCATCATGAATCTCCTTCAATACTTCCGGTACTCTTTTCCTGGGGATTATGATCTGCATCTTTTTCTCCGTAGACTCAGGATATTCCAGAATACGTTTCAGTATTCCATCTTCTATAACAATGGAGTCCCACTGTGCCCAGTACGATTTTACGGTTTTCGAGTGTCGTGCAACTTCTTGCCATTTTGGTCTGCGGCCTTCTTTCTCCCATTCCAGTAGATGTTTCAATATCGAATCAATTTCTTGGTCTTTCCCAACTTCTTCCGTCAGCCAATGATCGTCTATCACTGTGGTCCGTAAGATTGGGACGGACTCTGTTGCTGTGCTCAGTCGCCATTTCGTTGATTCCATCGTTATCGGTCTCTTGAAAGTATCAGGTTTTTGTCGTACCTGTATTAGTCGGCAAGGCATGTGGTTTCTTGTCGATCAACTCATCCACAAAAATGCTATTCACTCTAGGTTGTAGCGATGCGACATGTACAGTTAGATTCAGGGCATCTTGAGAATGCATTGACGTTCGCCCCCTTGCGTCGATCTTCTTTAGTTTATCCGCTGTCTTGTTCTTCATTTGTTCCCCGCAGCGGCTTTGCACATGCCCCAGTTCACCGCAGTTCCAACATCGAATTTGTTTCTACTTTGGCAACATCTCAGCCAACACACGCCGAGCTGTTTTCTCCATAGACTCATTGTGATTTTCCTCCACGCCCTCTATTGTGCGAATATTTCCTTGCCGTGTTGAAGCGTGTTCTGCCGCCTCGAATTCCAATGCGCTGACCAAGGCAAGGACAGATTACTCGAACGAGCCAGAATCAAGGCCTGTTTGGTTTCTTTATCTCGGAGACCATCAATGAATCCTTGCACAGCCAGTCGTTCCAACACACTATCTGGGGTGTCAGGATATGCTAGGCGAACTAGACGAGCGATATCAGATTCAAATTCTTGTAAACTTTTATTTGATTTCTGATATATATTTCTTAGTTGCGGGTGATACACTTGCTGCATATGTGCGTGTCCATAACGCATTTCCAAGCGCTTAATTAGTTGTTGATAGTTCTGCCGCTCTTCTGGAGGAAGTGTTTGCAATATATCCACTGCGTCACCACGCAGAGCAATTATCAAGGCCGTTGCCTTCTCAGATGACGACCAACTATTAGATACTGCGGCAGCTTCGAATTGGGCGTAATAATTAGGCCAAGATACCTTGCCATCAAACTGTGGTGGTTTCATGTGGAATCTACGCAATGATTCCTTCCTCTCTGTCACTTAATCTTCGACTTTTCCGTTATTCAATGGCTGGTCACTCGATGGTATTTTCTGAATCGTGTCGTTAATTTATTTGACATTTAGCTGTTCGTGATTCAATGATGGATTCAATATTGCCAATCTTGCCTCGAGTTCTTCAATTTTTCCTTTAACATTTTGAAATGTTTCTTCAAACTTTTCTTCAGAATTTATCGAATGTTGTTCAAATTTTTCTTCAACATTTTTCGAATGTTCCTCAAATTTATCTTCAAACTTTTCTTCAAAATATCTTGAATGTTCTTAAATTTTTCAAACCTTTGTTCAAATTTAGTTTCCAAGCTTTTTTCCAAACTTCTAGAACTTTCTTCTAATTTAGCTTCCAAGCTTCTGGAATTTTCTTCTAATTTAGTTTCCAAGCTTCTAGAATTTTCTTCAAATTTTTCAAAATTTTCTTCTAATTTGGCTTCCAAGCTTCTGGAATTTTCCTCGGTATTTCTGGAATTTTCTTCCAATTTGGCTTCCAAACTTCTATAATTTTCTTCTAATTTGGTTTTCAAGCTTCTAGAATTTTCCTCCAATTTTTTGTACATGGAGTCCAAATCGCCCGGAATTTCGGATTCGTAAGTATCCGCTATTTCACCAACTTCAACCAAAAATTGACGAAGTCGCTCTAGCAATATACCTTTCTTGCTTGCAATATCCAGATCACGTTCTTCTAATTCTCTCTTGAGATCAGTCACTTTTAAGTCAGTTAGATTTACTTTTCTAGAACCCATTTTGATTTATTTGCACTTAAACTTCACTTTTAATTCACAAAACACAACCCCACACCTGACACCAATTGTAACGTTTATTACAATTACGGGTTCGGTGAAGTATATTATTAAATAAAACGCGAGCAATGAAAACACTAACAAAATATGTATTTAAAACGAAAATAATGTAGTACAACTACTAAGACATATATTTATATACAACACGTATTTATATTTACAACAAAGTATTTAGCAACGACTTACACTGTTCACACTTCAAATACAGAATAATAAATTCTTTATTATCCAACAGGCCAAGGCCCTATTACAGAATAATATTAAGTATACATGTAAAAAAAGAAATAAAGTGAAAAAATACAAAAAGAAAATTAATGTTTATAGTAATACATCAAGCTTACGTCTAAATTCCTTAAAATTAACAGAGAAATCCAAATCATCACAAAAACTGTTGAATAGATGACACATATCAATAATTGGTGAATGGTAATGATAATGAGTATGAGAAAAATTACAAAAAAATGTGAGGCTACATCTTGTGTTATGAGCATTTACATGAAAGTTTAATTGGCTAACTAACTGCATATCATCTACATAATTATTAACAATTTTATACAAATACATAATTTGATGTTTGGCTCTTCTGTTTGCCAGTGGTTCAAACTTAAAGACATCTAACAAGTTGGGATATTGATAGTTCGGCCAAAAATGATTTAATCTGAAGAAAACTGTCTTACAAAATTTTTTTTGGATACTTTCTATTGCATCACTGAGATATTTCTGAGAGGGATTCCAGATAATTGAACCATACTCTAAATTACTGACGACCAGTGACTGAAATAGGGATCTGTAGCATTCTAAGTTTTTAAATTCTTTAGTAGTTCGTAGAATAAAGCCAACGATTTTGTAACAGGACTTAATAAGTTGCTCGATATGGTGAATTAGCGTCAGCTTTGTATCTAGAAAAAGACCCAAATCTTTCACTACACTAACACGATTTAAAGTGACGTTATTCATAGCGTATAGAAATTGGATGGTAACTTTTTTCTTACTAAAACTAATTGTTTGACATTTATCCAGATTAAAATAGAGATGGTTAAGTTGCGACCAGCGATAAATGTTATTTAAATCAGTTTGCAACAAGTAGCAGTTCTCTACGTTACTTATTGTTTGGTATAATTTAAAATCATCGGCATACATAAGATAATTTGAAAAATTAATAACAGTGGTGATGTCATTTACGAAAAGAAGAAAGAGCAAAGGACCAAGTACTGAGCCCTGTGGAACGCCGGAAAACGCTAGAAAATTCGTAGAAATATACCCGTTGCAATACACATACTGAATTCTATTATGTAAATATGATTTAATCTAATTGCATAAGCCACTAGAGAACCCAATACATTGTAATTTTTTAACTAATATTGAGTGTATAACTGTGTCAAAAGCTTTCGAAAAATCTGTGTAGATTACGTCAACTTGCTTTTTAGACTCGAAAGTATCAAATATGTATTGAACAAAATTAAGTAAGTTAGAAATCGTCGAACGACGGCTAACAAAACCATGTTGAAAAGTACTAATATAATTACTAGTTTGATTTTGAATACGTTTATACAAGATGGTTTCAAATATTTTTGACACAGAGTTCAGACAACTTATTGGTCGATAATTTTGTATTTGCGACTTATCACCAGATTTAAAAAGAGGTTGGATTTTAGAGTGTTTCCACAGATCAGGAAAGGAATTTTGTTTAATACATAAATTAAATAGAACACATAAGGGAAGCGTGAAAAAATCAGAACAGGCTTTGTATATATAAACGGGTATGTTATCTGGACCAACAGATTTGGTATTTCGTAGGGTTTTAATAGCATTAGAAACTTCAGATATTCCAATTTCTGATATAGATACCACATTACAATCTGAGGAACTGAGACTTATATTAACATCAGCTAAGTTAACTGAATTTTCATTATAAACACTCTTAAAGAAACTTGCAAATGCTTCAGCAATAGCTGGTCCAGTTTCAAAAGATTCATTATTGTGGTATAAAATTGAAGGGATTCTGTTGCTACTTTTTTTCGTATTTACAAAGTTCCAGAAATCATTAGGATCATTTATAATATTATTTTGAATAGAATCAATGTAATTACTGTATGATTTTTTTATTAACAATTTTACAGAGGCACGCAATGATTTAAATTTATTAAAATGATATATAGAACCTAGACTTCTGTAGAGTTTTCTGTGGTGCTCCTTCAGTTTTAGTTCAGATATAATTTCATGCGTGAACCAAATTGAATAGACAGTATTACGTCTTACAATTTTTGGAATACAAATGTCCATAGCTGTATGCAGTAATGAATAGAATGTTTTGACTGCGACATTTACATCTTTGTATGCTTCTAAACACTGCCAATCAATTTCACTAATTAATTTATATAAGCGGACATAATCACCCTTTTTAAAATTATAAACTATATTGTGATTTTGTCTTAAGTTTTGTTGAGTGCCACATAATAATTTTTTTTCTACAGACAGAGGAGGATGATGTTTATCCTCAGGTAAAAGATCGCAGTCACTTTTTTCCAGAGTACAATTTAAATTGGTAACAATTACATCTAAAATATTATTGTTAGCATTAGGTATATTGTTAATTTGATCCATGTTTAATAAATTAATAAAGTTGACAAAAGTATTAATTTGACTATTAGTAACATTATTCATATAAAACTGATTAAGAGTAGTCAAATTCAGATCACCAATGATCATAGTATTTGAGCTAAATATAAATGGCAACGATGAGACGGCGTCATAAAAATTAGAGTATTCTTGATAGGTGGTATAAGGTGGAATATACATAGAAATAATATAGAAAACAGCTGATGAGTTTAGCAAAGAAATTTTGACGCACACTAAATCGATATTAATTAAATCACAGCTAATATCGAAGTGCTGAGCACTAAGAGTGCTGTTATTAACCGCAATGAGCACCCCTCCGCCGCGGCTTTTACCAGTTCGAGCAGGATTTCTGTCACTTCGAAAAACACTGTACCGCGTGTCCATCAGTTCGTTGTTTGAAATATTCTCAGAGAGCCAAGTCTCTGTGAATACAAGGACATCATAGTTTACAGTCAACACATTTAGATAAAGTTCCGATATCTTCGTATTCAACCCGCGCACATTTTGATAATATAAGTTCATTGTATGTGAATGTGAATTGTTGCTCAGTTTTTTAAAACAATAGAAGGTACGCCGTTGATATATTTAATAATTAAATTATTTTCACCATTATTTGTGCGAGTGAGTAGTTCATTTTTTAATTCCGCTAAGTAAGCCCGCTGTTTGATAGATTTATCACTTACAATATTGATGTTGTTGAATCGGCTGCCTTTTAGTTTATTTGAGTTTTTTTAAATGTAGAGAACATCAGTTGTATTTTTAAGTATAACTTTAATTGGTCTAGGTCTGTTGTTAGAAGGATTAAGTTTACCTAACCGAAATTGTTTGGACACAGTGTTGGTTTTGGTACAAACAACGGACAATATGTCGTTAATACTATTAGTATCAGCATCGGCACTATCTCCATTCACTGCGGAATTGTTTTCTGGATCATTAAAGATGATGAGATTGTTCTGACGATTGTTACGGTCTTTAATCTCGGAAATAATATTTTCAAAATCTTGAAGTTCTTCAAGCTTAGTTTTCTTAGTGGAATTTATATTAGACTTAATTTCTTTTATTTCTGATTGAAGGCTTAGCAGGAGTTATTTCAGTTCATTAAATTCGGTTGTTTTCAATTCAGCCGTGGGTTCGCAAGAATTGCAAAACCATTTCAAGTTCTTTTTGGAGCGAAGTGCTCTGGAGTCGGATTGAGAAATTTGCATACATTCTGCATGGAAGGAAGCAGAACAACACGTGCATTTAACTGATGAAGAGATGTCAAATTTCTTCGAGCAGATTGTACAGAGAACGGACATGACCTCTTATTTGTTGCAACGGTAGGAATATAGAATGTTTCAATGATAAGTAAAGGTGATGCGCGCACGCACAAATATGTTTAATTAAGTAATTTCTAAGAAAAAACACTGAAGTTGACTTAAATAAACGAAATTATTGTTTATAACTAGAACACTATTTACTCACTGACGAAAATGGATCCAAATAATCATTCAAAACACTTTTATACAGCCTCAATGAGAAATTGAAAAGGAAAATATCCAATAAATTCCCAACAAAAAAACAATTAAACGGGAGGTTATAAAAAACGTGATCACTTCACTTCAGCAATTCTTCAATAATGAATGTAGCCGGCCGAAACTCTCCCTTATATACTGAAACAAGAAATTCTCGACAATTCCAGAACTTCTGGAACACTATACAAGCATGACGCAGAGCCAACAGGTTCGGACTTGTCTCTGTTTTGCGCATGAGACAGCGGTAAACGTGCCGCAGACCACGATGCGTTGACTGTTCCAGAGGGAACAGAGCCATACTCGCTACAATATGTATCTTTTTTTCTTTTTTGATATTAATGACATTTTACAAAAAAATACTGTTTTATATTTTTACGTTTTCTAAAGGTTTGACATTTTTATTAATTTGCTAGTTTTATATTATAATTATTGTATTTATATTTCAAGGTGCTGATGATGAGCTAATATTTTTGCTCGAAACGTCCACAAATAAATATTCTATAAAAACATTGGATTCTGAAGCCTTTTCGTTATTTAATATATTATATAATTGAATCCTTTTTTAAATATATATATATATATATATATATATATATATATATATATTATAAATAATAATAATCAGAATAAATTGGTACCTATTAAATAATAATATAAAATAAAACATTACTGATGTATTTTTTCCGGGCTTTTATATTGAAAAAAAGTGTTGATTTTTAATTTGTGTAAGTTATTGGTTTATTTGTATAATTTACGAATTTTGAGAAATAAATAAATGAAACATTAAAATTACATGGCGTTTTTTTGGTTGGCAAGAGCTGGGACGCAGGCTGTCCTCCCGGCACCCCGGCGCAGAATATGCTTAAGACGGCCCTGACCCAATATTAAATTAGGTAAATTGCTTGAAGTTCTTTGTTGATATATGTCGGTAAATGGCCGATAACCTAGCTGCAGGGCCCATCTTGGTGATAATTTTAATGAGCATACGTTAGGATGTTTAAATTTTGCTTCTACACGTTTTTCTGTTTTATTATAAGTGAATTCAACATATTTATTAGTTTTCACATGTAACATCAATTCATGCAGCACATCATCAATGTCTTCATAATTTTTTGAAAAAATTTTTCATTTTTCAATTATTATTACAATGCTCTTGTCTGCTGTATTTCCTTTCTCAATCATAATTAAAACTCTATTTTCACGTTCGTTAATATTATAAATAGAACATGGGTAAATAATTTCAGCTAAAGACACTTCCCAATATCCATCTAACTTTATATTTTGAGGTAACTGAGTTTTAAATAGTATAGTTTTATTATCAGGGCAATATTGCATAGAACTATTGCTAGGTAATGTAATAAAAAAACTGTTTGTCAATTATTTTTCAATAAACTAATACGGTTTGCAGGTATCCAAGAATTAAACAGTTTACTGTAACCTTTCCACTTGACGAGTAATTTCTTCCTACTGCCCGATCCTTTTATTGCTACTACGAGTATTTTATCTATTTTATAAGTTGTGTCCGCCGTCACATGTACATGTTGTGATTCATATTCGTAGAAAGTATCCTCTATTATTTCGTTATTTAATTTTTTTAAATCTGTATACAACAGGATTTCTTATTTTAATATCACAAATTTTAAATAATTCTTCACTCCGATTAGATTTGTAACCTTTTTCAAATATATGTTTATATTTAGATATTCGAACTGTATCTCCTAATTTAAATTTACTATGGATCTTTTTACATTTTGTTTACTGCCGTACTGATTCCTCCATTTTTGTAATATATTAGTTTCGTTTACTTCAGAATGTGCAATTTTTATTGAGCGATGTTTAGTGTTATTATAAGCGGAGACAAGATCTTGTAAACATCTATATATCTGTATGTATTTTTATAAGTAAAGTAACATTTTAGTCTTTAACGTTTCTATTATATCTTTCTACAAAGCATGCTTACGTCTCCTGATTATGAGTTACATAAAATCTAATATCATTATATTTTAAAAATACTTTTACCAATTTGGCAATAAATTCCGACCCCTTATCAGTCTGTAAAGACACCGGCTTCCGTTCACTAAATATGTATTTAAATGCAACAATTATCGATGTTGGCTTTTTATCTTTTTAAGGAATCGCCCAAGCATATCTGCTAAACACGTCGATACTGTCAAAATATATTTGTAGCTATTGTTAGAACGGCTTAACTTTCTAATGTCATTCGGGTCTGCTTGAAAAAGGTCGTTTATTTTGAAAATTCTGTACCTGTGTCTAGGAAAATGTTTTCGAATGGACTTATGTAATGTATATGCATTTTGTGAACTATGCCATTTTTGTATTTTATTATTGGCATATAGTCCTTTTACAGAATTTATTAGATTACTAGCTCCAGAAAAACCAGCGAAATGTGAGGGATCAAAATAAATTTAACCCAGCTTCTTATTCATAATTAAAACGTAAATCGTTTCCACTTCTCAATTTTGTTAGATTTTGAAGATTCCGTGTCGGTTTCTTCTCAAATGTCGTTAGTATAATACGTTGATTTTCTTTTATTTTTAACACCTTTCAATTTAGGGGATTTATACTCAATATCTTGTCTTCTTTGGGGGTTATGAATTAATTCTAGAGGCACATTGATAGTTTTTAATGCTCGCACAAAAACTGCCCGTCCCACAGGATTGATATATTTATGATACCTTACAATATCTCCAACTAAATCTGATATGTTCAAATTAGGTATTTGGAAATAATTTATAGTCCCAGCTAATAATGTCATTATTTAATTTCAGTGTCTGAATTAATAAACCGCGCTTTGTTTTGATGCGATTTAGGAATAATATTTATTATACTCGTATGTTCTATGTCGTCCGGCTTCTCCACAAGTAACTTGAGTTCTGTACTAATATCATTTTCAATGGGTATTTTTATAGGATCTCGAGATTTTTGAATGTATAAATATCTTTGTAAAATATCCTGGACTCCATTTTTCATATTCGGGCTAATTTGAATTTAAAATATTTTTCATATCGTTATCAAACTGGCTAGATATATCTTGTTTGTCATTGCTACGTAAACGATTAAAACTTTTAGAAGATATTAATACCATATTTTATATTATCCATTTTTAATTTTTAATTGAAGTACTTACAACTCCTGTTGTAAGCGGTACAAACAAAAATAGTAAAAATGCTCCACCGGATTGTACTAATACGCGTTTTTTTCTGCTGCCAGTTTTCACCGCGTTTTGTAAGTTTTCTTAAAATGTTTTCTATTAAGACAAAATTTGACCATGTAAAATATTATATACACATTCGCAGATACATTTAACTGAATTACAATCAGTGTTTTTTAATAATGCTAACCTATATTTAGGTTTCAGCTTATGTAGAGCCCGCAGTAGTTCAATATTGCTGGTTATACTTGAACTAATTTTTATGATATAATCTCGGGCATATTTGTACTATGGTATTTATACTTTTTTCTGGGTAAATAAACATATGTTAATCCGTCACGTGATGTACTAAACCGCAACCAACGGGTGTGTTTTGTTTTAGATCGAGAGGTTTAGATGTTGTGTCACAGTACACTTCTTACACATATTTAACATCTTCTGGAAAAACTTGACGCGATAGATGCATGTTTTGTGCGTTGTCTCTAGGATTTTTAAAATAAATTATGTAATTTGCATTAAAAGATATATCTCTTTGACCTTTCCCTTGATGAAATAATTTTTGTGTAAGATAAATTTTTATGATGACATTATTTTGTAAATATATCTGCTACAAAATCATCTGCCTCTCTCATTAAATCATATATTACAATTAACACGGGTTTTTTCCATCTATATTTTCTACATCAGGCAGTCCTTCAAGAAATTCTACATTAGGAATCGTATTATATAAATTCTGCCACGTTCCATAATGCCAAAATATTTTTGAAAATATCACTCATGTTGTTAATATTAGATATAAAATTATTAACAAAATATGATTTTCCACTGCCTGAGGGGCCAACAATTATAGCAGGAAAGGACTGTTTAAATTTTGTACACATGTTATCAACAAGATGTTTTATACAATACTGTTAAAATGAAAGTACTCGTATATTTACAATGAACAAACAGTACACAACATAATTCATTATAACTACTGCATTTTATTACAATTGAACAAATTCTACCAGCCGGGCTTTTTTACCCGTAGTACCATAATCTTTCATTCCAGTATATTTTATTTCCCATTTTGTAACGGACTTCTTTAAATCAACTACGTCTGCATCAGATAAGCTATCGAATCGTCCAGGAACATAGGTAACAAATTCTTTGCAATCTGCAATTATTTTTCTTCCAAATCCAGTATTAACAGCTTTGATATGTACTATAGGTACTTTATTAATTTCTAAATCGACTAGACTTCGTCGAGATTTTATGTTGGTTAATTGACCTGTTTGGTTCAAAGTGCTGAAGTCCATCTCTAGAATAATACAAATTAATTAATAAAGGGAATCAGAATTCGTCGGAAAAATATTCTCACCTTCGATTTTAAAAATTCGATATGCTTCGTTTAGAACGCTTTATGGCGCTAAGGAGTCTAGTAGCCTGTTATCACTTCTAACCACCTTCTGTCCAAAGATTAGCTAAGAATGGCTCTCGGTCTAGTCCTCCATATTTCACTTTCTAAAGGTGCATGAAGGAATAATTGAAAATAAAAGACCAGATGGAGTATAAAATTTATTTTATTTTATAATTTAATTATTTCATACATATATACATACATTATATATAAACATTTTTTTATTGCTGCCCAGCGATTACGCTCGGCCTGAAAATGATCTTTTTTCTGACTTCTGGTCATTTTATATTTAGGCAGAGATATAAGAATCAACTTTTTCTTCCACACTTCCTCGGGATTATAGGATGGTTCATCAACAGTGTCTCAGTTATCGGTACATTCCATGAAGTAATTTTCTATTTTCCTCGGATCCTTCATGTCTGTAGTTTCCCCTATTTTGTTGCTGCATCTCTAATTAGCTTAGTCATCCCAATTTTTGGCGCAGTGGACAAAGTACGGCTGTATTTCCCCTTGATTCTCATGATCGTTATTCTTCTAATTTTCGCCGTAGGGTTCGAGGCATAGTCGAAAGTAACTTGGTTCCTTCAGATCTACAGTATCTATAGACTGTACTTTTGTTGTAGAAATTTTAGCACGAATGGAATTTTTTTAAAACTACTTAAACATGAGATTGGTCTATAGTTGTACAGTTGTGAGCAATCGCCTGATTTAAATAAAGGACATACTTTTTCGTTCTTCCATAGACGGAAATAATTGCAATTTTAAACTTAAATTAAAAATATAACAAAGAGGTTGAGCGAGGTGATCAGCACAACCCTTAAAAATATACACAGGAATATTATCAGGGCAGACAGATTTTGAATTGTTTTGAGATTTTATAGAAATAATTACATCACTTATATGAATATTATTAATAAATATATGAATATTGTTCATATTATTAAATGTATCAAAATTTCATTCAGGTTAATCATTATCATTTCTAAAAACACTCTGAAAAAAAAATGCGCAAATGCATGTGCTATTGTTAAACCACCAACAAATGATTCCTCTTGACTGAACATAATTGAGGGAATTCTATTGTTTTGTTTTTTATTTTTGACAAATGATCAGAAGTCTTTCGGATCATGATGTTGAACAATATTATTCTCGATGCCCTTTATGTATTTACGATAAAGTTTTGACGAATGTTTTTACAGTGAGATCTATGTTCTTGAAATTTATTAACATGGATTGTTAGTTTTGATCGGTTGCATAGTTTTCGATAATGGTCCTTCGACTTTAATAGCGTAATTAACTCATTGTTTTACCAGACTGGATAAATGTTTTTATTACTACTCTGTTTAATTTGATGAATACATATATCGAGAATGTTATAAATGATACTATAAAGTTTGTCAACTGCTACATCAACATTATTACATTCAATAACATGAATCCAATCGGTTGTTTGTAATAAGTTGAATGACAGTACATAATTCCCTTTTCTAAATTGATAATATAGATCAGATTTAGAACAAGATTTTAATGTATTATAAAAAAGAATTCTATAAATAAGGCCGGATGATGATTGTCTTCAGGTACTACTACCAAAGCAAGTAAATGATCAAATAGAGCAGTTAAAAATAGAAATCCGAGAAACGTGCAAAAAGGGAGAAAACAAATCTACTAATGTGAAGTTAAATTATACAGATGTAGTAAAAAAAGGAAATATGAAAAATGAAGAAATATTACTAATACAATCTGAGAATAAGAGCAAAGATACTTCTGATATAGTAAAGGAAATAAAAAACAAAATCGATCCAGCTGAACTAGGAGTATCAGTAAATACAGTAAAAATTGCCAATAAGGGAACTGTTGCAGTGAATTGTGAACAAAAAGAAGACATTAACAAATTAAGGACAAAAATAGAGAAGAAAATGGGAAAAGAAGTTACAACAAATATACCTAAAAATGTAACCCACAAATAAAAATAGTAGGAATACAAGATGAAATAGAAAAGGAAGAATTGAAAAATAAAATACTTCAGCAAAATCCATATATTCAAGACCACAAAGACAATTTTCAATTTTACGTAATAGAATTTTAAAAATTGGTTGGTCTGTCTGCAAAGTGTATGAATTTGTTAGTATTCTAAGATGTTATCAATGCTGTGGTTTCTTTCACAAAGCCAAGGACTGCACTAATATGAAAGTATGTGGAGTATGTGGGTCAAAAAATCATGAAACTAAAGACTGTAAAAGTTCTGAACAACATTGCGTGAACTGTGAAGTGCTGAATAAAAAATATAACCTTAACAGTAATACTAATCATACAGTGTTTGACAAAAACTGTGCAGTGTTACAAAAAAAGTTAGAAGTGTAACAAAATAGAACAATAGCAATCACAGAGCAATAAAGGAATAGTGTATGTACAAAATACACAAAGTTGTCTCGCGCACTTTGAAGAAATTGAACATTTCATTGTAAACAATCAACCACTTGCAATGTGCTTAACAGAAACACACTTGACAGCTGAAATAGAAGATCACGAGGTCGCTGTAGAAAACTACATTACCATCAGGGTTGATTCGTCTACACGCGCAACAGGTGGCGTACTAATATATTTAAAAAATAATGTAAAATATGAAATTATAAATAAATATGTGTTAGACATGAACTACTGGTTCTTAGAAATGAGTATTGATATAAATCAAACTAAATTAGTATTAGTAAGCATATATCGTTCCCCAAATGCCTTAGAATCAGTATTTTTGGAATTTCTTGAAAATTGGTGCGAGAACTATTTAACACAACACACTTATGATGTAGTCATTGCTGGAGATTTTAATATAAATATGTTGAAAATTTATACATACTCAAATAGATTAACTTCGTTAATAAACTTCTATTGTTTGTATCAACAAATTAAAGAATACACACATATATCATACTTAAGTACTGAAACATTAATAGATTTGGTAATTACTAATAATAAAAAAATAGAAACTGAAGTATTAAGAAATCCTGTATTTAATAATCACTCTTTAATTAAAATTAATATTTTACAAAATCCTGGAATTGAGTTAAGGAAAATTTATATCAGAAAAAAGTTAATAAATGTAGATGATATTAAAATTAAGATATCGGAAATTCAATTTAACTTTAAGGAAAATAATCTAAATATAAAATGTAATAAATTTTTAAATGATATATTGAATATTATTAAATATTTATATGCCAAATGTTAGTTTTGTACCAAAAATCAATTACAAACCATGGTTCACTCCAGAAATTTTGGCAGAAATCAAAATTAGAGATGATAAGTATAAAAAATTTCTAATTATAAAAAATCAAAATGACTGGTGTGAATACAAGCTTCAAAGAAATAAAGTAGTTACCGATGTTAGAATAAGAAAAAAAGTATTATGCAGCTACAATTGATGAAAATAAACATGACCCTAAAAGTATGTGGAAAACACTGAAAAGAATAATTTCTGGGACACAAGTAGAATATTACAATGAAATAGAATTTGGTTCCAAAAAATGTAAAAATGAAGTTGAAATTGCAACAGAATTTAATAAGTACTTTGTTAACATTGTAAATGATCTTATAAAATCTATTCAAAAAATGGAAATCGAATTAAGTCCTATAATGTGTGTTAGTAAATTAGAGTGTTTCCACTTACTTGATGGGGATATGTTACGAGGATTAATATTGTCTCTTCCGAATAAAAGCAGTCCAGATTATATTGCAATAAATATGTACAAATTAGTTTATAATGAAATATAATTTAAGCTGTTAAACCTAATAAATAGTTCATTAGAATCAGGAGCTATACCTGATGAATTAAAAATCTCTTGTATCATACCAATAAGAAAGGTAGCTAAAACTATAAAATGTGAATATTTTAGACCTATAAATACTAGAGATGGGCGAATATCAAATTTCTCTATTTCGAATATCGAATACGAATATTAATTAGATCTCGAATATTCGAGGTACTCGAATATTCGAATACTCGTAAAAGTTAATTTATTTATTATTAATAATTATTTAATTATGTCCTTTTCATTATTTGAATGAAATTGTTAAGATAAAATAAAATTAAAACAAAAAAGAAAAAGACGAAAACTTCAAATTTAAGGTGAAACGTACGGGCTGATGTTGGCGAAAAACAAATTTGAAATATGGTACGTCTTCATGGTTTTGAAACAAAATATTTTTGTTCAAAGTATTGTAATAGCTTTAAGTTTATGTACAAATGATAAAGAAAAACATAGTCAAAAATTGAGGTCAACATATGGCGCGATATTCGAGGTATTCGAATGTTCGGTATACTGACGCTAATATTCGAAAATCTCGAATATCGAATAATGTCAATATTCGCGGCATTCGACTATTCGCGGATGATATTCGCCCATCTCTAATAAATACATTACCAGCCATTGTAAAATTTTTAGAAACAATTGTACACAAACAAGTATATGAATATATTGAAGATAACAAATTATTGTCTAAGTATCAGTCAGGCTTCAGACAAAACCATAGTTGCGAATCAGCATTGCAATATCTTATAGGAGAATGGAAAGAATATGTAGACGAAGGATTCATAGTAGTGTGTGTTTTCTTGGATCTTCGACGAGCTTTTGAAACCGTAGATAGGGAGAGATTAATAATAAAACTAGAAATGTATGGGCTTACTGGTGTAGCTCTTAAATGGTTTAAAAATTACTTAAACAACAGACAACAAAAGGTTAAATGCAACAATATTTGTTCTGAATCTGTAGTAAATAAACACGGTGTACCGCAAGGTAGTATATTAGGTCCACTACTGTTTATTTTATATATGAATGATGTACAGCAAGTTTTTCAGTACTGCCAATTTCATTTGTTTGCGGATGACATGGTATTATATGTAAAGGGTGATATAAAAACAGAAATAATGTACAAATTAAATACAGATCTGTGTAACTTAAATAAATGGTTGTGTATGAATAAACTTAAATTAAATATTGATAAAACAAAAGGAATGGTACTAGGTAGTGATAGAAAGGTATTAAATATAATTAATGATGATTGTGAAATTAAAATTGGCAATGACCCTATTGAAATTGTAAAAAAACACAAATATTTGGGTATTATTTTGACTAGTAACTTAAAACTAGAAGAACATATAATTTACACATGTAAGAAAATATGAAAAAAACTATATTTTTTAAATAAGTGTAGTAAGTTTTTGTCTCAAACAACTAGAGAAACAATATACAACTCAATTATCCTGCCACATTTTTATTTCGCAGGTTCTGTACTGTACTTGAGTAATCAGACTGACTTAAATAAATTACAATTACTCCAAAACAGGCGAATAATTTTAAAATGTAACAAACATACCAGTGTAGAACTAATGTTAAAAGAATTAAAATGGTGCAGTATTAAAGATCTAACAGAAAGGCAAATTATAATTTTGATACATAAAATAAAATTAGGATTGCAGCCAGAGTACTTCGACAAAAAATTAATTAAAATTGAAGATACTCATGAACATAATACTAGAAATAAGGATAAGTTTCATATTTCACTTAAAACCACTGTACAACGGCAAAATACATTACTTTGTAAAGGAGTACAAGCTTATAACAAGTTACCTGATAATTTTAAGAATTTAGATTTAAAAAAATTTAGATTAAAAATAAAAGACTATTATTTAAATAGAATATAGTTATTAAAACAAATTACATGTATTATCGTTTTATTATGGTGTTATTGTATAGCTTAAGCTAAATAAAGTTTTTCTTATTATACTACTGAATCTAAACATTACTGAACGGTACAATAGAAATTACTTAGGACAATATCGAGCAACCGTTCGTTGATATTATATATACAATTATACTGATTCATACAAAATACGTTAATAAAATTTATAAAGTTATTTACAGTGGTATCTGATCGAAGGTTCATGTTAAAATATTCATGTAGGTTCGTAATATTTAAATCACCAAATATTATAACTTTTGAATCATATATTAAGGGCAACGAGGAGATTGAGTCATAAAAACATTCACAAGTGATGGAAGTGACATTTGGGGGAATGTACTAGACATGAAAAACTATCGGTAATTTCAACTATCGATTGTTCGATAGTGCTATCAGTAAACTATCGATATATCGATAATACTATCGATGATAAATTTAATTACTAAACTATAGTTACTGAACAATAGTTACTAAACGATGGTTACTAATCGATAGTTACTAAACAATAATTCCTCAACCTAAATTGTTTAGACTTGAAATTGACCTAAATACAGGTCGAAACATCGTCTGTTTTTTTAAATTAAATTAAACTAAGCCATGTTTATCTTACGTTCAGTATTAGAATAATATTCACTACAGCACAAACTTCAATGAACATCAGAGAACAACTGAATGTAAATTATCTCGTACCTGTCACCCTGTAATAAATTTCTTAGAAATTTCACTTTGTCTTTCATCCCTTTAAAGTCTTCCGACAACCAATCGATTTACAGCTAACATTTGTGTACAGTTATTGTAACATAATGACATTAATTATAATTTGAATTATACCATTTAAATGTAGATGAAATCTTTATAAGTCATACTTAACACGTTAGCTACCACATAGTCCACAAATAACCCACGTATTTGAATTGCTTCGGGACCATAAGGTAATTTATTTTTATTTTTAAATTATTTTATTTTAACGATAGTTACTAAACGATAATTACTAAACGATAGTTACTAATTGATAATTACTAAACGGTAGTTACTAAACTATAATTACTAAACGATACTATCGATAGATTTTTTTCTTTTAATTACTTATCGACAGTACTTTTTTTTAAAACTATCGTGTATCGATAGTACTATCGATAGTTTTTCATCTCTAGAATGTACACAGCACTTAATTAAAAGGTAATGTCATTCTTTGTCATTTTAACACACAACAACTCTACATCCGATGAAGAACATTTCAAATTATAAAGTGATGGATTGAACTCAACTTTAGCAGCAATTAGGATGCCTCTACCTCGCTTTTACCAGTTGATGCATGATTTCTGTCGCTACGAAACGTCAGGTAGCGGTGGTAGAACAGTTCAGCGTCACGAACATTGCAAGTTAAACATGTTTCCGTAAAAACGAGAAGTCAAAATTGGTGGTAGACTCATTTTTATTTAGAAGCGACAGTTTTGTATTAAGGCCGCGTACGTTCTGGTAGTACGCGGACATTAACCTCTCGTTGTGTTGATTGCGGTAATATTCCCCGCTGATTTTAATGATTTAAGTTCCTCTCGCAACAATAAGAAGTGTTCACGCTGCCTAGCTGTTTTATCACTGCTGACAATTAATTTACTATATTTTACATTTTCTTTCATTTTATTAATATTTTTAAATAATAATATATATTTGTATAGCCAGCGGTTGCACACTGATTACAAAGTGGTGGACAACATTAAATTTGGAATAGTAAATTAAGTGTTTATGAAATATTAAATAAATAATAATCATAAATTATATAAATTATAGTAACAATTTCAGTGTAGTTTAACAGATTTTATTTTTAGATTTTATTTATTTCACATATCCAAAATGAACGCCCTCAATCTAAGTGCAGCTGTAACATAGTTGTATATTTTATATAAATTGGCAAGATCAAATGTATGATGTCACGTTATCAACTTTATTCAATGTAAGTTTTATGGGTCTAATTTTGCTAGTGCCTACAAGCTTTCTTCCTAGTCGTACAAACTTGTAATGATTAATCGAAATATTTGGAAGAGCAATAGATATTTCACCTACAGCTGCGATATCGCTATTCTCTGCAGATTCTACGTATAGCCCAAAAATTTGAATATTACGTTCGCGCTCTTTCCGTTTCTTGACTTCCTTGATGATGTTTTCAAAATTGATAAATTTCTCGAGCCTAGATTCTTTCTTAAGTTGTAATTGTTCCTTAAACCCATTGATATCGGCTTGAAGGGATATGATAATATTTTTGAGATCGATAATATCACTTGACGCCTTGCCAGATTGCAGCTGGCACATTTGATGGACGAAGCAGTATCACATTTAGTTTTGTAAACTGCTCAATCGGTGGACATTATGTTGAATAATTATTATCGAGTTGCAAAATGCTGATGAATTAGTGGAAACAACTGATATAAAAGAAATGAGTTATTTATTTATGTTTAAATTCAAATTACAGTTACTCATAAAAGCGAGATCGGATTGTATGTTCGAAACTTACTTCCCACTAAAATATGCACAAATTGGGAACACTTTGAACTTTACTTTCACAGATAAACTCAAAAGACAATGCAATATTATTGGACACAAAAAATAACGACTGTCCTCATAGACAAATAATAATAGTATTTATAAGTCCAAAAAGATATATTTTCTGAAATGGAGTTAATGCAATAATAATAATACTATTTATTTCCCAACAAGACCCAATTACAGGGAAATTCAAACAAAAATGTTTATATAAAAAAAAATTATAAACCTACAAAAAAAAAAACAAAGTACAAATACATTTCAGAAAAATGTCGCTAATCTGCAGTTCGGCGTTCCGGCACATCACGTAAATGGGGGACCTCTATAGTACATCAGTATGCTTCGTCGGTAAATAGAACGTATTGGTGATCCTAGAAACAGATCGCGGGACTCGTATAGGTATACGAGAAAGCAAAAAAGGCGCATCAACCATAATGTGAAATAGCATCCATAAAAATTTAAGGACTTGAGTAAGGAAGGTCATGTC
The DNA here is from genome assembly GCA_947425015.1 of Pterostichus niger. Lineage (NCBI taxonomy): Eukaryota > Metazoa > Arthropoda > Insecta > Coleoptera > Carabidae > Pterostichus > Pterostichus niger. Next base: position 11,997,023 of record OX380347.1, read on the forward strand.
TTAAAAGAAGAGAATTCTGATCAATTCCTCTATCAGGATAGACATTGTCCAATTTGAAAGATAAAAATTTCATTAATCTTCTATGAATACGATCAATAGCAAGACACTGATAGTTATAATTAGGATACCAAACAAATACAGCATATTCTAGTTTACTGACAACTAGAGCAAAATATAACGTTTTGAGAAGACTGACATCATGAAACATTTTAGAAATTCTCTTTATGTATCCTAATGTTCTACTGGCAGCAGCGCAGATGTTTTTAATAAGTTCAGAAGTACTCAGATTCGGAACAAATGTGACCCCCCTAAATCCATGACAGAAGTGAGAGATTAGAGGTGAAGCTCGGCGGGTAAAAGACATTATGCAGCATTTTTCAACATTAACAATTAATTTGTGGACATGATACCATTGGAGCAGACCTTCAACATTATTTTGTAGAAAAACAGCATCATCAATTGAATTAATTTTATAATAAAGTTTCAAGTCGTCAGCATATGCGTGCAAAGGACAGCTTAAAGATAACAGTAGCTCGTTTATAAAAAGTAGAAATAAGAGCGGTCCTAAGTTAGAACCCTGCGGAACTCCAGATGTGGCAGTAAATATAAACGAAGTAAAACCATTATAAAATACGTAAGAATGACGATTACTTAAATATGACCCAAGAAGTTTTAATAAAACGGAAGATGCACCAAATGAGCTAATTTTGGCGAGATCAAGAGAATTGAAGGCACGCGAAAAGTCCGTATAAACCACATCGGCTTGATCACGTTCATCTAGGACATAAATAAAATAAATAAATATATCATCACGCCTTTTACACATTACTGGGCGTGGCACTCTGCCGAGGCAGATTTCGGTGAGTGATATATTTATGCGCGTGAAACAAATAAGATTAGTTGAGGTCGACCGACCCTTCATGAAGCCATGTTGATCAGACGATATGAGAGAACGAGTAGAACAATATATAATAATAATATAAGCTTCTAAATCCCATTTATGGACGAAAGCCTCTCCCTCCAGCTTCCATTTTTCTTTATTGACGGTCAATGTCGGCCAATTTTTTTCTTGGTTGGACAGCTCTCCAGCGAGTATTTTGCCTTCCGCGTCTTCATTTGCCATCGAGTGGAATCCATTCGGTAGTTGTTTTACTCCAGCGGTTGTCTTTTAATCTCATAAGATGGCCAGTCCATTTCCATTTGAGAATTTTTGCAAATTTTATGGCATCTACAATTTTCGTTTTGGATCGTAAAAATGTGTTTTTAACTTTATCCTTCCGTGTTAATGCTAATATTTTCCTCTCCATGGCTCGTTGGCATATTTTAATTTCTTGTTCAAGTTTCTTTGTCAAAGACCAAGTTTGACAACCATAAGCGAGCACTGGTAGAACACATGAGTCTAATACTTTCTTTTTTATAAATAATGGATTTTCTTTCTCCCTAAGCGGCCAGAACCTTTTCACGCTGTCAGCTATTCTCTTTCTTACTTCCTTTGTAGCTTTATTTTTGACCGATATTACTTGTCCTAAATAAGTAAAATCTTTCACACAATCAAGTTGTTTGTCATCTAATGTTATTTTTTCTTCGATACTGATTGTTAATATTTTAGTTTTTTCAACATTGATGTGCAAGTCTGTGTATTTTGCTACTGTAGTTAAGGATGTGATCATGTCTTGCAGTTCATCACTGGTATTTGCGAACAGTGCAATATCGTCTGCAAATCTGAGATGGTGTAGATTTTTACCGCTGATTTTTAATCCGTTGTTGTTCCAATCTATTTGGCGAAATATGTATTCCAGCACACAATTAAATAGATCAAAATAGGCAAGACAAACTGGCGAGTAAGAAGCAATGGGAAATTTTTGGTATGAGAACATAAACGTTAGGAGCCATAAACTTGTCCAATTTGCACTACAAAACAAGCTAAAAATCTCAACTATATACTACAAGAAAAACAAGAATTCCATGTGGACTAGGATATCTCCAAATGGGGAACACAAAAATCAAATCGACTTAGTTCTAACAAATAATAGAGATATTGTTACAGATACAAAAGTTTTGAACTTAAAATTTAACTCCGATCACAAAATGGTTCGAAGCTGCATAAAACAAACATTATTTTTATAAATAAATTTTTCATGAATAATCATGGAAATAATAAGAATAATGTTAATAAAAATGCATGACTAAATTCTGATAACATGACAGTTAGTGCGACCAATAATGATATTAATAGTGCTTCATTTTCAATATATTATCAAAATGTTCGTGGAATTAGAACTAAGACTCATTTACTTCATAAAGCAATATTATCTGAAAACTACCCAGTTCTAGTGTTTACCGAAACTTGGTTACATAAGGAAATTTTTAATTTTGAATTTATAGATTAATGACAACAATGCAGATATTTATTTCTTACTTGTTTCACGTGTTTTATCATTCATTTTACATTGTTACATTTTGTTTAATTTCGCATTGCCACCTAGAATAGTTAAATAAAAATAATTTCTGACATTTCTCAATTATCTTATTTATCTCGATTTTTTTCATATACATTTATATCAAGTAATACAACGTTGAAAAGAGAAAAAAATGGCGGTTTTTATTTTAATAAAATAATTATAGGTTCCCATTTGAAAAATAAAAGTTGATAGTCGTATCATGTAAACCTGACTTTATAAAAAATTTCTATATGTGTCATAAAATATTATATTTAATATACTAAAACTTCCATTTAAGGAAAATTTTTCTATTTCTTATAATAAAAAAGTTAAGGGGGGTTCGTCTTCCCAGAATCAAACTATATATATATATATATATATATATATATATATATATAAGTTATAGTGTTCCACTCATCACCAAACTGCTGACATAGACACCTTCCCCCGAACGTGACATTAGTAATATGTAAAGTTATTTAGTATGTAGATGTAATAATGTTAGTCAGTTCAGATTCAGACTTAGAAGTAGAAACACATGTAATCGTTATACTTAAATAAATCTTTTTTAAAACTAAGTTGGTGGTTTGAGAAAGTTAAGTGGCGCAGTCCTGGTAGGATAGTCAATACAAATTAACGAATATAATTTGTTTCACATTGTGATTAAATTGGCTATCGAACAAGAAAAAAGAAAAAAGAAAAATCAAAACCTTTCCGAACCACACCAACCAGAGCAACTCGAGACTACACCAGAAGCCAAGATTCGACATCCGTAACCATCTGAACGAACATCAGAGAACTTCGGCCGTCATTCTTAACCCCGTGGACGACTTCAGGGCACATGAAGTGGACACTAATATTTCTGTAAGTCATACATGTCATTTAGAGACACTATTTTTATTAATTCTGAGTCAAGCTCAAATTCAGAATCTGAACCAGATCTTGAAGATTTTATTGAAACTAATTTAAATACAAATTTTATTATAAGACAACCCCAATTTACAATGGCAGTGCCAGTTCTAAAAAAAGAATACCTTGATATGCTGCCTGAATTTCATGGCGAACGTGAATTATTACCTCGTTTTATTGATATTTGTGAAAAACTTGTAAACAAATTTTATATTGTCGCCGACCCAACAGATTTCCAAAATGAATATCTGATGAATAGTATAATAACAAAAATTAAGGGCGACGCTGCAATTAATATTGCAAGTTGTACGGTCAAAACATGGGACGATTTGAAAGATGCATTATTGAACGCGTTCGCAGATAAACGCGATTGGTTTACATTAAATATTGAAATGACCGATCTTAAGCAAAATTCAAATGAAACTGTTTTCGATTTTTACGGAAGATTGCAGCACATTTTAAATTTACAAATTTCTTATATTTCAACTCATGCTACAGCTGCCGTAGCCCTTGTCATGAATGATTATTTTCAAAACTATGCTCTACGCATATTGCTACGCGGTTTGAAGGAACCTATCGGTCAGCTTATGAGAGCAAAAAATCCTTCAGATTTAAATTCCGCGCTAGGCATGTTAGCGAACGACTTTCAATTTGAACATATCTCCAAACCATCTAAGAGCATTAACTCAAACAATTTCAAACCAAATCACAAACCACCTACACACAACATAAAGCATTTCTCTCCTAGACCAACATATTATACAAATCCTTTTCCTAATAATTCCAACCCATATAACAGAGCTCCAGTACGTCCTAATAATCAACAAATGATTACACCACGAAATAATATTCCACACAATAACCAAGGCCCATCTACCAGCCAAAATTATCCAAAACCTACTCCAATGAGTATTTCCACCCGAAACACTCAACAATCCCGTTCTCAACCGAATCCGTTTCACCAGAGACAAAATCAGTTTGGACAAAGGCCCTTCGGACAAAACCAATGCAGATCAAATTTACCTAAGTACGTAGCAGAAGAACTATTTAATATTGAAGACATAGAACTAGCTAATAATTTAGAAAATTATGATTGTGACGAACAAGAACAACTTACTGACCAAAACGAAATAAATAACGATAATATTCCTGATCAATCCGCTAACTGTTTTTTAGGAGAAACAGCCTCGGACATCGACCCTTTCCAACAATCGAACTATTAAATCTTAGTAACCACCAAAGCAAACTTCCCTTCATTATAACCCCCGAGCATAATTTAAAAATTCTCGTTGACACTGGAAGTACTAAATCCTTCATTAAACCAGACATAGCACATAAATATTACAAGAATTCCATTCGCAATGACCCGTTTCAAATTACCACTGCTCACGGCACGTCCACTGAGCTACACAGTACAAGAGTTCCCATTTCAAAGATATTTAATAACAAAGATAAGACATTGTCACATCTTAAGTATCATCTTTTCAACTTTCATGAACAATTCGACTTACTTTTAGGCATGGATAATCTAAAATTATTAAAAATTCTAATTGATACACATAACGATTTAATTATAACACCCAATGCAAAAATCAAAATTCAATTTCATAAATCATTAAATGATTCTAATGTAAATAATATATCAGTTATAAATAAGAATATTGTAGAACCAAATTCTGAAAAGATTATTAAAATTAAAGTAGATATAAAACAAGGAACTGTATTAATACCCCAAATAAAAACGACACATTTGAGAATACTAGAGTGCATTACGGTCGCAGATAACTACCACGCATTATGTTCAATCGTTAACACTTCTGACCAGGCAATAAATTTTAATCTCTTAAAACCAATTATCGCAGAAAAAATTGATAATTATGAAACTTATACCGGTCCAAATTTAAACATGACACACGTTGAGAAAACTAATTTTGATTTTTCGAAAATAAGAACAGCACATATGAACTCTGAAGAACGAAATGCTGTGTTAAATTTACTTAAAGACTATCCCGACATATTTTATTCTGATGATCAAAAATTGACTCTTACCAACCAAATAAAACACAGTTTTAAAACTCAAAATGAAATTCCAATTTACACCAAATCATACCGATACCCCAACGTACATAGGGAAGAAATAAGAAATCAGGTAAACAAAATGTTAGAACAAAACATCATCAAGCCTTCCAACTCCCCGTGGTCCTCCCCTATTTGGGTAGTTCCCAAAAAGATTGATGCATCCGGTAAAAGAAAATGGCGCATAGTCATAGACTACCGAAAATTAAACGAAAAGACCATAGGTGACAAATACCCACTTCCAAACATTACTGACCTCTTAGACAAACTCGGACGTTGTCAATATTTCACTACACTCGACTTGGCATCGGGCTTCCATCAAATAGAAATGGACAAACAAGACATACCTAAAACTGCATTTAATACTGAAGACGGACACTACGAATTCTTGAGAATGCCGTTTGGTCTAAAAAACGCACCAGCGACATTTCAGCGAGTTATGGACAACATTTTACGCGGACTTACACACGACAAATGCCTCGTTTACCTCGACGACATAATTGTGTTTAGCACTAGCCTTCAAGAACATTTGCTTAACTTAAAATTAGTATTCGATCGACTTAGGAAATCTAATTTCAAAATTCAAGTTGACAAGTCGGAATTTTTAAAAAAAGAAGTAGCTTATCTCGGGCACATCGTTACACCCGAAGGCGTGAGACCGAATCCAGATAAAATATCAGCCATCTTAAATTATCCTATACCGAAAACTAGTAAACAAATTAAAGGTTTTTTAGGACTTTTAGGCTATTATCGGAAGTTTATTAAAGACTTTGCAAAATTAACCAAACCTCTCACAAAGTGCTTAAAAAAGGACGCAATTATTGACATAAACAACCCTGAATACAGACAATGTTTTGAACTTTGCAAAAATTTACTGACTAATGAACCCTTACTCCAATACCCAGATTTCGAGAAAGAATTTAATCTGACGACTGACGCAAGCAACGTAGCGTTAGGTGCCGTGTTATCACAAGGCAGCCTTGGCAATGACCTTCCTGTAGCTTACGCCAGCAGAACACTCAACGAAACCGAGACAAACTACTCAACAATAGAAAAAGAACTTTTAGCTATTGTTTGGGCGACCCAATACTTCAGACCATACCTTTTCGGACGCAAATTCAAAATTTACACAGACCATAGACCGTACAATGGCTAATGTCACTAAAACAGTGTAGTCAAAAACTAATTCGGTGGCGCCTCAAACTTGAGGAGTACGATTATGAAATAGTATATAAAAAAGGCAAACTCAACACCAATGCCGATGCACTTAGCCGCATCCCACCAAAAGACGACGACGTAACCCAAAACACACCAAAAATTTTCGATAACGATTCACCTTTAATTATATATCAGGATTACTTAAATAATAAAAATCAAAATTCTAAAAATATCATTATAGAAGTAACAGGTGATTTATTTAATGCACCACCAGATTCTAGTCTAGCTCATTGTGTAAGTAAAGACTTACAAATGAAATCTGGAATAGCAGAAAAATTCAAAATTAAATTTAGTAACGTTGATAAACTCCAAGCACAAAAACCACAACTTCATAATCTAGTCTATTTAAAATATCAAAATAGATATTTAATTTATTTAATAACAAAAGAAAGATATTTCAACAAACCTACTAAACAAGGTTTATTTTATACACTTATAAAATTAAAAGAATTCTGTCTAAATAAAAAAATAAAAAATTTGAGCATTCCTAAAATTGCTTGTGGCTTGGACGAATTAAATTGGCATGAAGTTAAATCAATGATAGAGTACATTTTCCAAAATACTGATATAATGATAACAGTTTTCGAACTTCCTGAAATTTCTCGAATTCAATTAAATATAAATGAATCAGATAACATTGAACAATTAAACAAATATATGGAAAATTTTTATAAGGAATTAGAAAAGACTAAAGATAGGAATAACGATGACGATGCACAATCCCTAGCAGTTGAAGTAGGTGACGCGCAATCTACTCAGATAAACGATGACGACACTCCAAGCGAAAGCGATATCACAGTACACTCTAACAGAGAAAACCCCATTATCGGAATCCCGATTGTAGAATGCCCAGTTAATTATGGGAAAAATCAAATAATAATATCAGAAGTCGAATATAACCCTAAACCCCCTAAAATACTTAAATTATATAATCAAACAAAACAAAGGATTCTAGTTGAATTTTCAAAAAACAATTGCAAAAACGAAATGATAACATTCCTTAAAGAATACATTGTTCCTAAGGTAAAATATCACATTTATTTCAAAAATGAATTATATGTAAAACTAAGCTTAACACTTCAAAATTACTTTAAAAATTCTGAGATAAAACTTGTTAAATGCACTCAATATCTAACTGACGTAATCGACGAAGAAGAAATCATACAAATCATAACAAATCACCATCTCAGTAAAACTAATCACCGGGGAATCGACGAAACAGAAAAACGTATAAAACAACAATACTACTGGCCTAAATTAAGGAAATCTATACAAACATTTATTAATAGCTGCGAAACGTGTCAAATAACAAAGTACGACAGAAAACCATTAAAATTCAAATTTAACATCACACCCACAGCTACTAAACCTTTCCAAATTTTGCATATCGACAGCATTACATTAGAACACGTCAAATTCCTAACTATAATAGACTCATTTTCCAAATACGCACAAGCCTATAAATTAAACTCCGGACAAGGTATAGAAGTCGTTAATAATTTAGTTAAATATTTCACACACCATTGTATACCAGAACAAATCATTTCGGACAACGGATTAGAATTTAAAAACTCTGTCGTTAAGGAACTATTACAACTACACAAAATTGACATCCATTTTATAAGTTCGCAGCATCCTGATTCTAATGGTACGATTGAACGTTTTCATTCTACCCTCATCGAACACGTTCGATTGTTTAACAATCAAAACGAATATAAAACCGAACCCATTGAATCCAAAGTAAATTACGCCCTTTTGGCGTATAACAACACAAATCACTCAGTCACAAAACTCAAACCATGTGAAATCATTACCGGTCACCTAGATACAGAATCACCCTTTAATATCGACTTAAATAAACAGCTTATAAATAATTATATAGAAAATCATAAAAATAAAACAAAATTACTTTACGGAACAATTAACGATAAATTAAAAGAGAACAAGGAAAAAGTGATTGGTAAATTTAATGAAATTAGAGAAAATTTACCCGAGATATCGGATACAGTATATGTCAAAAATAAACAAAAACAGCAAAAAACCAGAAATAAATTCAAACGCGAAAAACTATCTAAATTAAATAAAACACTCAAAACTGGCAAATTAAAGCCAACTCATGGTAATACAGTAGAAAAAATACATCTTTCTAACATAAAACGACCTCGACACAAAACTTATCAATTTGAATCACTTCCAGGCTGTTCGCATGCGGGCGAGGATCAATCATAAGAAACATAACAGAAAACATTGGAATCCTTCCCATCAACCTAGGTCCTGCCAAGCTTGAAAAAACTACACACACATTCATACACTACTATAATCTCAAACCTCTTCTAGATCAGTATGATAGTTTAAAAACACAATACAAAACACTAAAATCAACAATTTCCAACAACACGCAGTATCTCCATGAACTCAATAATTACGATAAAATATTAGAATTCATCAGAACCAGCATAGACACTGAAATTACAAACATCGGATTACACGCTAGTCACCGAAATAAACGTGGCCTCCTAGATGGATTGGGAACTATTTTCAAATCCTTAACCGGAAATTTGGACGCCGAAGACGGTAAAAGATATAATGACATGTTAGCACATATGCAAGAAAATGAGCATAATTTAGAAAATCAAATTAAACAAGCGTATTCAGTAAACCACCAAATTATCACAAATTTTAATAAAACAGTTATTGACATTCAACATAATGAAGAAATATTAAAATCTAAAATTTTACAACTTTCAGAAATAATAAATAATATGCATATCCAAGACATTCTTTATGCCAAAAATATTTACGACCAACTAATTATACTATATAACTCGGTGCTCAATATCCTACAAGATGTTGAGAACTCTATTACCTTCTGTAAATTAAGAACCCTACACCCGAGTATAATACACCCTCTTGAATTATTGTCAGAACTTAATAAAATATCTAAATTCTATCATGCACAACTGCCATTCGAACCTAGACAAGAAAATTTACTTGATTTTGAATCCTTATTAAAAATTAACTGTAAAGTGAAACCTACACAAATAATTTATTTTATTTCCACCCCAATCAACTTTGAAAAAAATTTCGAATTATTTTATTTATATTCTATTCCAACAAAATATGGTTCAGATTTTGTTACAATCATTCCAAATACAAAATATCTTCTAAAATCGGATAAGGAAATTATTCCTTTAAGTGACATGTGTGTACGAGCAAAAATATTCCAATGTCCTAATAAATATCATGCCCACTTTTCTTCAACCTGCGAGGAAGAAATATTCCAAGAGCAGACATCAAACCACTGCCATTACACAAAAATAAATTTAATAAAAAACCACATTGAAGTGATTCCAGAACTCAACAAATACCTAGCCGTCTTTCCTAAGGAAGAAAATGTAGTAATTAAATGCCTACAAGAAACTAGCATCAAACCATTAGTGGGAATCTACTTAATAAACAATGAGGATAATTGTGAAATTTACTTTAAAGAACAAAAATTGGTATTTTCAAATAAAATTCAAGGACGACCATTACTATTACCTAAATTAAACTTCAAAATTCAAACACAACATATTACAAACTTCTCCATTAACCTAAATCCATTAAAACTCAATGATATCTCCTTTAACCCAATGGTCCCTATAAAAGAAGAATCCATCAACATTCATATTCCCAGTATTTGGTCTCTGTTGCTGTATATCATGATTGCAATCACCGCCGGCTACTTTTCCATAAAATGGATAAGAACAAAAAGAGCTGCACGATCCTGCTCAAGAAGGACACCACCCGAAATTCAGCCAGAGGACATCGAACTTCAACTTCCAGGGGGAGCTCAATTCTAAGGAGGGAGGAGTTATAGTGTTCCACTCATCACCAAACTGCTGACATAGACACCTTCCCCCGAACGTGACATTAGTAATATGTAAAGTTATTTAGTATGTAGATGTAATAATGTTAGTCAGTTCAGATTCAGACTTAGAAGTAGAAACACATGTAATCGTTATACTTAAATAAATCTTTTTTAAAAACTAAGTTGGTGGTTTGAGAAAGTTAAGTTATATATATATATATATATATATATATATATATATATATATATATATATATATATATATATGTAATATCTTTCATATAACATGATTTATACAGCAACATGAAAGCTACTTGATAACGGATGTACATTCATGATATCATTTCCGATTTATTAGTAATATGGGCGAATATCAAATTTCTCGAATTCGAATATCGAATACGAATATTAATCAGTTTTCGAATATTCGAGATACTCGAATATTCGAATACTCCTAAAATTATTAATAATTATTTAATTATGTCCTTTTCATTATTTGAATTAAATTGTTAAGATAAAATAAAATTAAAACAAAAAGAAAAAGACGAAAACTTCAAGTTTAAGGTGAAACGTACGGGCTGATGTTGGCGTAAAACAAATTTGAAATATGGTACATCTTCATGGTTTTGAAATAAAATATCTTTGTTATTAATAACTTAAAAGTCCCGAGAAACCTGCGTTGCTGTTGACTCTTAAGATCTAAAACGCAGGATCAGGGCTTAATGGCGGCATATGACCTTAGCAGTTGGTCCGCCAGGAAGCCAGAATAAAAAAAAAAAAAAAAATAACTTAAAATGTATTGTAATAGCTTTAAGTTTATGTACAAATGATAAAGAAATACATAGTCGAAAATTGAGGTCAAAATATGGCGCGATATTCGAGGTATTCGAATGTTCGCTATACTGACGTTAATATTCGAAAATCTCGAATATCGAATAATGTCAATATTCGCGGCATTCGACTATTCGTGGATGATATTCGCCCATCTCTAATATATATAATATATATACAGGCTGTTATTTTTTAATAGACCCAGCAAATATCTCGCTTATTTATCAACTTAGCAATTTCTTTCATATAACATGATTTATACAGCAACATGTAAGCTACTTGATGACGGATGTACATTCATGATATCATTTCCGGTTTATTAGTAATTAACATCAACTTTGAAATTTCAAATGGAACATACCATATTTTTTTAAAATTTGAAAGATGCATCAAATTTGCTTTACAATCATGTAAAATAGTCCATATGTTACATTATTCAAAGGGAAAATGGCGGGCACACACACATATATATATATATATATATATATATATATATATATATATATATATATATATATATATATATATATATATATATATATATATATATATATATATATATATATATATATATAAGTTATAGGGTGGAATAGTGCTGACATAGACAGTTAATATTTAAGAACGTGACTGTATGTAGAATTATCATATTACATTATATGTAGTTGTAGTTTAGCCATGAAATATTATTGTATGTTTTAAGTTAGTCTTAGCTCAGAATTTGTACAAGTAGGAACGTCTAAAGTAAAATAAATACTTTTTAAAAACAAAGTTAATTTGTTTAACGTTATAATTGGCGCAGTCGGTAGGATTGGCCTTACCAAATTAGTGAAAATAATTTGGTTCACCCTTGTGATTTATTTGGCCAACGAACAGTCTTTTTGTGTTAACGAAAATAACACTTCGTGCGCGTAGTGAGTTAAAGTATATAACTAACTAACACGCATCTTAAAAGACAAACATAAAACAAATTAACTAAAGTTCCTGAGCGTCCTCACTGTGCTCAGTGCAAATCAGTCAACGAGAACGTCAACCTTGCAGCGTCGATCAGCTGGACGGCATCTCCGATTCCAGAGGCACCTGCACCCGACCTAGACAAGACTACAGTCCCAGGAACTCATCAAGCGATTTCAACGAATATGAAACCGTCACTGATACTGCTACTGTAAGTACCACATGTCATTTAGAGGTCTAAACGTAATAATAAATTCAAGCGAAAGCTCAAATTCTGAATCTGACTCAGATCTTGACGATCTTAATTTAAATCCAAATACCTTAAATAATCCTTGAATTATACTAAGACAACCTATATTAAACTTGGCAACCCCAGTCTTAAAAAAAGAATATCTGGATATGGTGCCAGAATTCTTCGGTGAAAGAGAACTTTTACCAAGATTTATCGAAATCTGAGAAAAATTAGTAAAACGATTTTATAATCAAGCAGATCCACAAGATTTCCAAAATGAATATTTAATGAGTACAATATTAGCTAAAATAAAAGGAGAAGCAGCGATAAATATTTCTAGTTGTTCCGTCAAAACATGGGAAAACTTAAAAACTTCACTAATAGATACATATGCGGACAAAAGAGATTGTTTCACATTAACAATAGAAATGACCGAACTAAAACAAGGCGCGAACGATACGGTATTTGAATTTCACAATAAAATACAACATATTTTAAACTTACAAGTATCGTATGCAGTAACAAACCACCCGGCTACTGCATCAATAATGACCGATTTCTTTAGAAATTACGCCCTCAGAATTTTATTAAAAGGTTTAAAAGAGCCAATAGGGCAACTCATGAAAGCAAAGAAACCTGCTGACCTAAACGCTGCTCTGAGTATGCTTACTAATGACTTTCAATTCGAAAATCATTCCAAACCATCCAAAAATGTAACGCCTATTCAAAAACCATTTCAAAAACAAAATAATCAAAATTTTAGAAATAACAGGCCTTTCCAACTAACAAGTGTACAACAGAACACTAACTACACGTTTAATAAACCGCCGACATATTTTAATAACCAACAAACAGCGCAGCGTAGAACTAACTTTCCTACAATGATTAGAAATACTAATCAACCACTCCCCAGACCTACACCAATGAGCATATCCACACGAAACACACAATTCAATGCTCCAAGACCCGGACCTTCCACTCAAAGACAAAATTTCATAAGTCAAAACAGACAATTCTTTCCAAAAAATATCGCGGACGAACTTTATAACATAGATCAATCAGAAATAGTAAATTACACAGACGAACACAATATTGTAGATCAACCAGAGACACAAGATTATACAATGAATGAATACCCACTCGATGATAACCCAGAAATTACAAATGAAACAAACATATCAGATCAAAACGAACATTCTTTTTTAGACGAAATGGCCTCGGATCAAATACTTCATACTTCCAATTAATGAATTTAACAAATAACCAAAGCAAGCTACCATTCATTGTAATTCCAGAAAATAATTTAAAATTTTTAATAGACACTGGAAGCACGAAATCATTTGTAAATCCCGACATTGCATTCAAACACTACAAACACGGTATCAGTGCAGACCCGTTTCAAATTACAACTGCACACGGTTCATCTACCGAGAAATACAGTACACAAATTCCTATCTCAAACGTGTTTAATCTCAAAGACAATCCAAAACCAGCGTTAAAATATTATCTTTTTAAATTTCATAATCAATTTGATTTACTACTTGGCATGGAAAATATGAAAAAATTAAAAATTTCAATCGACACAGTAAACGACATGATAATTACTCCACACAGTAAAATAAAAATTCATTACCATAATTTTAAAGCTACCCCCGACACAAATAATTTAACAGTAAACCAAAAATATCGTAATAATTGCATAATAGAACCAATGTCTGAAATAATTATTAAAATAAAAGTTAACAAAGAAATAGGTAATATTCTAGTTCCAAATATCAGAACAAAAAATTTATTAATTCCTGAATGTGCTACTGTAGCAAAAAACTATGAAGCTATGTGTACAATTATTAACTTGTCAGAGAGCGAAGTTAAATATCAATTTAAAATTCCAATTAAAGTAGAAGCGTTAGACAATTACGAAATTTATACAATGAATGCAGACTCAAATTTAAACCTCACAAAAACGGAAAAAATAACATTCGATGAATCAAAAATTAGAACTGATCATTTGAATAAAGAAGAAGAAATTGCAATTTCAAAATTAATTAAACTATATTTGAATATTTTTTACTTAGAAAAACAAAATCTATCTTTTAGTAATCAAGTAAAACATAAAATCAGAACAAAAGATGAAGTACCCATTTATACGAAATCATACCGATACCCCCATATTCACAGAGAGGAAGTTAGGTCCCAAGTTAATAAAATGCTTAATCAAAAAATAATACGACCTTCTAATTCACCATGGTCTTCCCCGATTTGGGTTGTCCCCAAAAAGCTGGACGCATCGGGCAAACAAAAATGGCGAGTAGTCATTGACTATCGCAAACTAAATGAAAATACCATCGGAGATAAATATCCCATACCTAACATTACTGACTTGCTGGACACACTCGGGCGGTGTCTATATTTTACCACCCTGGACCTCGCGTCGGGTTACCACCAAATTGAAATGGACAAGAATGACATACCTAAGACAGCTTTCTGCACGGAAGACGGACATTACGAGTTCTTACGAATGCCTTTCGGGCTAAAGAAGGCACCCGCGACTTTTCAACGTGTCATGGACAATGTTTTGAGAGGGTTAACTAACAAAATTTGCTTAGTATATCTCGACGATATAATTATTTATAGCACAAGCCTAGACGAACATATAATCAATTTAAAACTAGTATTCGACCGATTAAAAGAAGCCAACTTAAAAATTCAATTAGACAAGTCGGAATTTTTGAAAAAAGAAGTTGCGTATCTCGGACACATTGTAACCCCTCATGGCGTTAAACCAAACCCAGACAAAATTTCAGCGATTCTAAATTACCCATTACCTACCACGACAAAACAAATTAAAGGATTTTTAGGACTTATTGGATATTATAGGAAGTTCATAAAAGACTTCGCAAAAATTACCAAACCCATGACAAAATTTCTAAAAAAAAAAGGCGATCATTGACATTAATAATTCAGAATATAAACAGCTTTGAGACATGTAAACTATTACTAACTAACGAACCGATATTACAATACCCAGACTTTGACAAAGAATTTATCTTAACATGCGATGCGAGCAATGTAGCACTCGGTGCCGTCTTATCACAAGGTAAGATAGGCAGTGACCTGCCAATCGCATACGCTAGCAGAACGCTTAACGAAACAGAAATTAATTATTCCACGATCGAGAATTAACTTTTAGCAGTACACTGGGCAACAAAATCTTTTCGGCCGTATCTTTTTGGAAGAAAGTTTTCAATTTACACTGATCACAGACCATTACAGTGGCTGTTTTCCCTTAAGGATTGTAGCCAAAAATTAATACGTTGGAGATTGAAACTCGAAGAATATGATTACGATATTATTTATAAAAAAGGAAAATAAAAGGCTAATGCAGACGCCCTAAGCCGAATTCCGCGAGAACCCGATGACAAAATTTATTAAAACAGTACGAAAGCGAATCTGTCCTAGCACAATACCAAGACTACCTAACAAAAAAACAAACAAACAAACCGACCCACACAAATATCATCGAAGTAGTTGGGAACTTATTTAATGCACCATCAGACAACAGTCTCGCACATTGCGTCAGCAAGGACTTACAAATGTCAAAAGGAATTGCTAAACAATTTAAAAACAAATTTCAAAATATTGACAAACTAAAATCTCAGAACCCTCAACTTTATAATTTAATTCATCTTAAAGAAAATAATCGTTTTATAATATATCTAATAACAAAAGAAAATTACTACAATAAACCAACAAAACAAGACATTTTTTATACACTACTACA
The DNA here is from genome assembly GCA_947425015.1 of Pterostichus niger. Classification (NCBI taxonomy): domain Eukaryota; kingdom Metazoa; phylum Arthropoda; class Insecta; order Coleoptera; family Carabidae; genus Pterostichus; species Pterostichus niger. The sequence continues at coordinate 12,013,312 of OX380347.1, forward strand.
ATTAAGAAGCTTTTGCTTAAAAAATAAAATACAAAACCTAAGTTTACCCAGAATTGCTTGCGGACGCGACCAACTAAACTGGAACGATGTTAAATCAATGCTCGAATATATCTTCGACAAAACAAACATACTAATTACAATCTTTACCTTACCAGATAGTACACTCCCACGCATAGAAATTAATACAAACAGTTCAGACGAAAACATTAACCATTTTCAAAAATTCATGGATAATTTTAATAAAGAATTAAGTAATAAAAACTCTAATAATCAAGATGATAATCAATCTTTAGTTGTCGAAGTGGGGGATGATATTCAAACTGTAAATGTAAACAACGAACATCACAACGATAACGATAGTGACGTCACTGTGCATTCTAATCAAGAGAACCCAGTAATCGGCATACTTATTGCTGAATACCCTGTTAATTTCGGAAAAAATCAGATAATCATATCTGAAGTAGAGTTCAACCCTAATCCACCAAAAATTCTGAAACTTTTTGAGAACACAAAACAAAGAATGCTGGTACAATTTTCAAAATCAAACTACGAAAAAGAAATGATTCAATTCCTTAAAGAGTATATCGTACCAAAAGTTAAATATTATTTATATTTTGAAGACGAATTATATGAAAAATTATCTCTAGTTCTCCAAAAATATTTCACACATTCACAAATACACATGGTTAAATGCACACAATATCTTACAGACGTCACTAACGAAGAAGAAATACTAGAAATCATAAATAACTACCACACGGGAAAAACAAACCACAGAGGTATTGACGATACAGAGGCACGCATTAAACAGAGGTATTACTGGCCAAAATTAAGAAAAACTGTTCAAACGTATATTAAAAATTGTGAAACATGTCAACTTACGAAATATGACAGAAAACCCCTAAATTTAAAATTTAATATGACACCGACAGCAACAAAACCCTTTGAAATTGTGCATGTAGATACGATAACACTAGAAAACTCTAAATTTTTAACAGTAGTTGACTCATTTTCCAAATTCGCACAGGCATATAAACTTAATTCCGGACAAGGTATCGAAGTAGCTAATAACTTAATAAAACATTTCACGCACCATGGAATACCGGAGCAAATAATTTCTGATAACGGACTAGAATTTAGAAACTCAGTAGTTAAAGAACTTTTAGACATACACAAAATTCACACCCACTTCATTAGTTCACAAAATCCTCAATCTAACGGAATACTAGAACGTTTCCACTGGACACTCATAGAACACATTAGATTGTTCAACAATCAGGCAGAATTTTCGAAAGAAACAATTGAAGCTAAAGTAAACTATGCTCTTTTAGCATACAATAATACAATTCACTCTGTTACGAAAATAAAACCATCAGAAATCATATCCGGTCACCTGGAAATAAATTCCCCCTTCAATATAGATATTGATAAACAGCTTGTTAATAACTACATGGAAAATCATAGAAATAAAACAAAAATTTTATATCAAACTATTAATAACAAAATTTTGCAAAATAAAGAAAAAATAATTAGTAAACGTAATGAAACCAGAGAAGAATTACCAAAAATTCCAAAAGAAATTTTCGTAAAAAATAAACAAAAAATAAATTTAAATCCGAAAAATTAAAATCAATTAATAAAAATTAAAAACTGCCAAATTAGAAACTAAACACGGGACCACAATGGAAAAAATCCATCTGTCTAATATAAAACGTCCTAGACAAAAGACTTATAAATTTAATACTCTTCCAGGCTGTTCACATTTGGACAAGGATCGATCATCAAAAACATAACAGACAATATTAGATTACTACCTATTAGACTGGGACCGGCTATATTAGAAAAAACAACACACACACTCATCCACTACTACAACCTCAAACCCCTTTTCGAACAATATGACAACCTAAACAACCAATATAATGACCTAAAGACAACGATATCTAATAACTATAAATATATACATGAACTTGACAATTATGTGAAAATAATACAATGTATTCGTACGAACAATAATAACAAAATTGATAATATAGAATTTCATACAAATAAAAATAGAAACAAAAGAGGCTTAATAGATGGATTGGGATCAGTTTTCAAAGCCGTTACTGACAACTTAGATGCAGAAGACGGTAAGAGATATGACAAAATATTAAATCACATGCAAAAGAATGAACACAATTTAGAAAACCAATTAAAACTAGCATACTCGGTAAACCACCAAATTATAACAAAATTTAATAATACCATTTTGGACATACAACATAATGAATCTATTCTGAAATCCAAAATACTACAACTCAGTGAAATAATAAATAACATGCATATTCAAGATATTCTTTTTGCAAAAACTATTTACGATAAATTAATAATCCTATACAACTCGATCCTAGATATCCTACAAGATATCGAAAATTCCATTACCTTTTGTAAATTGAGAACATTACACCCCAGTATAATACATCCAAATGAATTATTATCTGAATTACAAAAAATCTCTAAACATTATAAATCCCAATTACCTTTTGAACCAAACTCCGAGAATATTTTAGAATTTGAATCACTATTAAAAGTAGACTGTAAAGTTGAACTATCCCAAATAATTTACTTAATATCAATTCCCATTAACTTTGAAAACGACTTTGAACTGTTTTACTTGTACCCTATACCAACAATATACGATTCAGAATTTGTATCGATTATCCCTAGTGCAAGATATTTTCTAAAATCTAATACTGAAATAATGCCTCTAAATGACATATGTACTGCAACCAAGGTTTATCAGTGCCCCAATAAATTATACAACCACCATCAGTCATCATGTGAACAAGAAATCTTACAACATCCATGTGCCAAATGTATGGACTGTTTTGTTATATTTGTTAATAATAATAATTGGACTGTACTTTCTAAAATAAATGGATAAAAAGGAAACCAACCATCAACTCAAAACCGGAAGAAGAACAAATTGAGCTACCAGGAGATGCTCCTTTGTGATAAGGGAGGAGTTATAGGGTGGAATAGTGCTGACATAGACAGTTAATATTTAAGAACGTGACTTTATGTAGAATTATCATATTACATTATATGTAGTTGTAGTTTAGCCATGAAATATTATTGTAAGTTTTAAGTTAGTCTTAGCTCAGAATTTGTACAAGTAGGAACGTCTAAAGTAAAATAAATACTTTTTAAAAACAAAGTTAATTTGTTTGACGTTATAATTTTTATATATATATATATATATATATATATATATATATATATATATATATATATATATATATATATATATATATATATATATATATATATATACATATATATCGGTTTATCAATGTTCTTGTAGATTCGTTATTGATTGGTTTATTCAGAGTAAAGAATTAAAAATTCACTACACAATAGATGTTGTGTTTCTCTTAATCCTACCAGGACTGCGCCAATTTATTAAAAAAAGTTATTTTATTATCAACGTGTATATATAGATATATATATATATATATATATATTAAATCAAGATAAATTTATCTCATGTCAGAAATCGTGTTATGAAGCATATATTTTGATTCTTGACTGTTTTGAATGTAATGAAATTGATTAGTTATTTATTTATTACACAGCGAACAACAGAAAATAAAAAGATACCATTTATTCAAGATACAAGTTAAATCACCCATTCCCATAGGAACCTCTGACCACAGCATCTTCTCATGAAACCTAACTCCATTCCATATCAAGTTCTGTATTGTAGATAAGTAATTTGCCACCGTTTCTCGGATGCACTACAATTTGTAAGACAGTTACTGTCGAGAGATTGAAGAAACAACGTGTAACTTGTTTTCTATACGCTGTAATATTCTTTTGTTGTGTTATAAAATTTATATTCTTTGTTATCGTAAATCACTTTTACCTTACTTACATATTTATACTTTTTGTATGAATGGAAAATTAATTATTCAGGGTGGCGATTCTAGTAACATTAATAAATTCCCTGACTTTTCCCTAATTAAGTAAAAAAATTCCCTGACTTCTAGATTATTGACTTATTTATGAATTTATGGTTACATTTCATATATTATATCATATATTGTAATATAATTGTTTTTTTTTTATATTAAATTTATAGTAAAAGCAAAATCAATTTATGTTTCTAAACAGGCGCAAAGCCACAACCTTAAATATTGCATACAGAAAAAACATAGCGCGGTAGAAACGTTAGACAAAACAAAACAGTTTTCAATTAGTAAACATCCTTCGGTTATATTTTCATAGATGGCGGTTCTCACTCTTAAGAAGCAATAAAGGGTATTTGTTGCCAATAAAGGTATACTATCTATCTAATAAAGGGTATGCTGCCAATAAAATCTAAAAATAACTAAATACATTTTGAAATAAAAGTTTGTAGTTATTTTTCTAAAATTAAATTAAAAAATTTAAAGAACAAAAAACTTTTTTCCCTGACATGGAATAAAATTCCCTGACTTTTCCCTGACTTTTCCAGAAATATAAAATTCCCTGACTTTTCCCGGTTTTCCAGGTTAGTCGCCACCCTGTTATTCTGCAACCATGAACAGTAAGTCTACTTTATTCTTGAGTTTAGAACCAAAATATTTGCAAATTTTAAATATTGGTTTATTGTATTTATATACCAATGTTATTGGAAACATCACATTTTATTTCAAATAATCCCATTTTTCCTTTTGTGTTATAGATCACACAAAAGCGGCATATTCACTCTCATGTGGCAACACTGCATTTTACTTTAAAAAATATATTTTTCTTTAATTTTTATTTTTATTTTTTAGTAACGGACAGACAAACACAGTGGTAGGAACTCCAAATTATTTGGCACCTGAAATTTGCGATGGGAAACCATATGGCATCAAATCCGATATTTGGTCGATGGGTTGTATACTTTTTGAATTGTGTGCACTAGAAAGAATGTTTGATGGCTCGGTAAGTGTCTTTTCACTTTTATAATGCCAAAGTTTACTCGGAAATAATATACCATAATACACGTACATAAAATATATCACTAGGTTACTGTAACAAGGTTTTTCTCAAGATGCATGATAACAAATTTAATTTGAACTACTACCTAACTAATTACCTTCTGGATACAAAGAGTTATCTATATCTATAAATCTTGTTCAAATAAATTTAAGGCAAATACAGAATAATAATATGTGCAGAATAAGTAACTAATAAAAGTAAAGGGACTATTTAGTAAAACATATGGGGATAGGTTTACACTAATAAATTTATCTAAAATATTAAGGTAAATACTTAATTAACTACTGTTGTATTTAAAGCTGATATTATACGGTAAATGCAGGTTTTGTATAACCAATATCCAGGCGAAAATTTGTACATGTTTACGACTTATGTGGAAACAAATCGTTTAAGACACGTTTCATTTTGCATATTTATATATTCTTAAGCATATTTTCTGGAGTTTGCATATTCGGTTATATTTAGCAATAATTTTAAACGAACAGGGAAGTACCTGTTAAACTGAATGATGGATGACAAAGCGCTGCGCTACAACGTTATTCAGCACGTTCTACGTCCCATATCAGATAAATAATTCATTTTTTAATATTCTGAAGGCAAATTCACTTGTATTGATGTAGCTAAAGAATTATCCTGATCTAGTTCGGAACAATGTCAGTTTGTTTTGTAAATACCGCAATAAAACTGTAAGTCAATTTAATTGTTTTACACAATTTATTATTTCTTTAAATTTTTTAGACATCACATGATAAAAAAATTCAAATAACTGAGCATCTTAACACTACTTTGCATAAAAATATTTTGACAAAGTATAAAACTTCAACTCAACTCACTTTAAATCAATCATTTGCTTCTGAAACAGAACTAGAATCTTTTCGTCTTATGTAATGCTTTAATTGATGCAATTATTCCGCTAGCCAACGTTTAATTGATTTATGGAAAAGTACACTAAAATGCAATACCCCAAAAAATTATAGCATATTTTAATAGACCAAGAAAATATTGGGCTTATTTATTAACTTAGAAATATCTTTCAACATGTTTTATATGTATGTAAGTTAATAAATAAGCGAGATATTTGCTGGGTCTTTTAAAAATATATATATTGTAACGTTTATTACAATTTCGGGTTCGGTGAAGTTTATTAATTAATAAAACACGAGCAATGAAAACACTAACAAAATATTTATTTAAAACAAAAATAATGTAGTACAACTACTAAGACATATATTTATATACAACACCTATTTATATTCACATTAAACGACTTGCACTGTTCACACTTCAAATACAGAATTAATCTTTGCCAGCCCAGACTCTCCCTTATATACTGGAACAAGATATTCTAGACTATTCGAGAGCTTCTGGAACGCATGACGCAGAGCGAACAGGTTCGGACTTGTCTATTGCGTATGAGACAGCAGTGAACGCGCTGTAGACTATGACGCGTACTCGCTACAATATATATATATATATATATATATTAGGGTGGTCCTTAATATGGATATTTTCTAATTTCTTTGCTCTAATATTAACTTTAAGATAGTCCGCGCTCCAACCTAAGTTTCTTATGGAAATAACATGGGAAAAATTCCATTTCTTTTTTAGAATTTTATAACTCAGCGACAAATGAATCAAAAGTAATAATTCGCTTCATGTCTTATTGTAAATTTGACGCTCTACAAAAAAGGTTTCTTATAATTTTTCTCGCTCAAAGTTTAATTATTATATAATTATTAATAAAATCAAGTATAATTATTAAGTAGAGATGGGCGAATATCAAATTTCTCGAATTCGAATATCGAATACGAATATTAATCAGATCTCGAATATTCGAGGTACTCGAATATTAGAATACTCCTAAAAGATAATTTATTTATTATTAATAATAATTTAAATATGTCCTTTTCATTATTTGAATGAAATTATTAAGATAAAATAAAATTAAATCAAAAAGTACAAACAAAAAAGAAAAGAAAAAGACGAAAACTTCAAATTTAAGGTGAAACATACGGGCTGATGTTGACGAAAAACAAATTTGAAATATGGTACGTCTTCATGGTTTTGAAACAAAATATCTTTGTTATTAATAACTTCAAAGTATTGTAATAGCTTTAAGTTTATGTACAAATGATAAAGAAAAACATAGTCAAAAATTGAGGTCAACATATGGCGCGATATTCTAGGTATTCGAATATTCGCTATACTGACGTTAATATTTGAAAATCTCAAATATCGAATAATGACAATATTCGCGGCATTCGACTATTTCGCGGATGATATTCGCCCATCTCTATTATTAAGTAAATACTTATTTTATAAAATATATCAAATTTTTGTTGTAAAATTTTTATTTATAACCAAAAAAAGCAAATAAGATGTTTGTAATTTTTGTGGCATTATGGACTGAGTCACTTACGCCATCTCTGATAGTATTTGTGAACTCAAACATTTTGACACTTAAAAATATTCATAAATCACTTAACCTCTAATTAAAATAAACAATCTGTGTGAGCTGTCTAACGAAATATTTATTTATCATGACATCAAGATGAATTTTACGGCCAAATATATATTTAATTGGTGATGTTGACACACAAATTATCGGTAATAATTTGCCATCAAAATTACAAGTGCTAAAAGTTTTTTTTTTATCACATACGTATTCTCAAATTAAAAGTGCTGAAATCTGCATAGATGAAATTAAAGTATTTTGGCAAAAAGCTCAGATACCAATTAAAAGAAAAGATCATTGTATAGATCAGTTGTTAAAATTATATGAGCAATATCAGCTCCTTCAAAAAAGTGTAAACAGAGACTCAAATAAAATTAAAGAGGACGAATTTAAATCTTCATTGTTGAATTTGTTCGACGTTGCCCATGCAAATGTGGCACTAATGGTCAATGAAAATACAATGCATTTTTTAACTGAGCAACGGAAAGATGGTAGAGTTGGTTACATAGCTAATATTGAGTCTGATGATAATGAACAAGTACAAAAGATAAAGGATGAACTACTACAGCTACGTCGTGAAAAATCGGAGAGAGAAAAAGCTCGATACGGTAAAATTGATTTTAAAATAATTTATAAAGTTGGATTGATTTATTAAAAATAATTGTACCTTAATTTTAATCACAAATTTTTATTTTTATACATTTTATGTTAATTGAATAGATGAATTTGTGGAATTCACATCATGCAGCGAAGTGGAAGGAGTAAATCCGTTGAGTCAAAAAACAATATCGTCTGTGTCACATTTTTCCGATGAACTGGCAACTACTCAGCACCAAGAATCAACACAATCTCGTGGGACAATAAATATCGTAGATGATAAATTAGTAGCGATCTTCGATCATTGTAAAATAAGTGACCGTAATGCTGTACGTTTGATTATTGCTTTATGTTCAGTATTAAATATCGACGTAAATCCATTAATAGTAAATAGATCATCTATTCACCGAAGTAGAGAAAAAATACGTGAGGAGAAAGTCAAACAAATCAAAGAACTTTTTAAAACTGAAGACTTGAATGCTAGTGTTCTGCACTGGGATGGAAAAATTATGAAAACTTCAAGTGGAAAAAATAGAGAACGACTACCAGTTGTATTAAGTTGTGGACAAATTGAAAAAATATTAGCGATCCCAGTATTAGATGATGGTACAGGACAGTCTCAAGCTGATGCAATGTTTGACGCTATTAATGATTGGGGTATTCCTAACTGTATCAAAGCTCTTTGCTGTGATACTACTGCTGCGAATCTAGGATTGAATAAAGGAGCTGCAGTTTTACTTGAACAGTTGCTTGAAAAAAAACTACTGTATTTGCCTTGCAGGCATCACATATTTGAACTTATTCTAAGGGATGTTTTTGAACTTAAAATACCTACAACTTCAGGCCCTGATGTACCTTTGCTTAAAAGATTTCGAGAGCACTGGACAGAAATTGATACAAGTCAATATTGTACTGGCGTCGAAGACTCGTACGTGCAAGACAAAATACAAAATCATATTGAAGACATCAATCAATTTATCCAAAAGCAACTAGATTCTGAAAAACCAAGAGAAGACTACAGAGAACTTTTGGAGCTTGTTCAGATATTTATTGGTAAAGTTCCGTGCAGTAAAGTAAAATTTAGAAAACCGGGTGCATTCCATCACGCTAGATGGAAGTCGAAGGCCATATATACTATAAAAATATTTTTATTTCGTAAACAATTCACAATGACGGTGAAATTAATCAAATCAATTTCTGAAATTTGTATTTTTATTGCTACAGTATATATCAAAGCATGGTTTACTTGTCCTCTAGCATCTGAAGCTCCAAATAATGATTTATCATTTTTAAAAGAACTTATTGATTATGAATTGACAGATGCTAAAATATCTGAGGTGGCGTTGAAGAAATTTAGCAAGCACTTGTGGTATTTAAATCCAGAAACTGCAGCTATGGCGTTTTTTGACGAAAGAATATCACTAAACATTAAGAACCAGATGGTGATTATGTTAAAAAGTATTGACAAAAGTTCAGAAAACTTGAAACGCTGCGAAATTCAAAATATTAGAGATGTATATAACTGGAACATTGCTTCATTTGTATCATCAAGATCACTCCAGTTTTTCAAACGGTTTGGAATAAATACAGATTTTTTAAATTTAAATCCGTCTGAGTGGTGTCGAAATGAAGATTACCAGAAGGGTTTGCTATTGGTAAGAAGTTTGAAGGTTGTTAATGATATTGCTGAACGTGCAGTAAAACTAATTGAAGAATACCATAGTATACTAAGCAAAAACCCAGAGCAGCAGCAATTTATAGTTCAATTTTTATCAGAATATAAGCAATATTATGCTGATACTCGAATATCTGCAATAATTGAAAATATGAAAATGGATTAAGGCTAATTATCCGAAGGGTATCATATTTCACCTGTACTTTCATTTTTTTATCTTGAAAATCAGAAAACTATCTGTTTTATTAATTGAAAAATCACACATATTAATCACAATTCCAAGAATAACATTGTATTTGCTTTTTTCTATCATAAATAAAAATTTTACAACAAAAATTTGATATATTTTATAAAATAAGTATTTACTTAATAATTATACTTGATATTATTAATAATTATATAATAATTAAACTTTGAGCTCGAATAACTCTTGAGCCAATAGATTTAACGAAAAATTATAAGAAACCTTTTTTGTAGAGCGTCAAATTTACAATAAGACATGAAGCGAATTATTACTTTTGATTCATTTGTCGCTGAGTTATAAAATTCTAAAAAAGAAATGGAATTTTTCCCATGTTATTTCCATAAGGTTGGAGCGCGGACTATCTTAAAGTTAATATTAAGAGCTCAAACTTTCAGAGAATTTTTTTTTATCAATTTGGAAGCATTTGAGCTCCTGGGAGCAAAGAAATTCGAAAATATCCATATTAAGGACCACCCTAATATACAGGGTGTTATATTTTAATAGACCCAGCAAATATCTCGCTTATTTATCAACTTAGCAATATCTTTCATATAACATGATTTATACAGCAACATGTAAGCTACTTGATGACGGATGTACATTCAAGATATCATTTCCGGTTTACTAGTAATTAATATCAACTTTGAAATTTCAAATGGAACATACTATATTTTTTTACAAATTTGAAAAGTGCATCAAATTTGCTTTACAATCATGTAAAATAATCCATATGTTACATTATTAAAAAGTAAAATGGCGGGCACTTTATTATACACCAAATCGGAAAGAAAATAGTAAGCCATGACTGTGGCTTGAAATAAAACAATCAACTAAAACAATTGTAATTATTATTATTAAACGAAATAATATTTTTTTGTCATAATAATACAGAAAATAAGAATAAGAAATATTATTTCATTTAATAATAATAGTTACAATTGTTTTAGTTGATTGTTTTATTTCAAGCCACAGTCATGGCTCACTATTCTCATTTCCCCCCCACCCCTCAAAAAAAATGTTTGGAAATATCAGACCGAGAAAAAAGCAGGCTTTATCAATTTAAATATTTTCTTGCTTTGGATTGAAAAATTTTGGTTGTCTACTTATAACTTCGTAAGGACCTTCATAAGGGCGGTGCAATGCTTTTTTAATTGAGTCAACTCTAACAACAGTCGTTGTGAATAAATGCTTATTTAAAAACACTTTATTATTAGAAAGTTTAGAAGGAATAAAGGATTTTAACATAGTCCGGAATATTTTTGTCTAAAGAATCTTTATTATTAATAAAAAATTCTCCAGGTAATCGATGGGAACTTCCATATACTAAATCTGAGGCGGAGCAAATAATTGGTTCTTTGATCGCGGTTCTCATTCCCATAAGAATAATGGGTAATTTATCACACCAATCATTCAAAGAATTAGGAGTTTTTGAAGCTGTTGTTAGTTGTCTGTGAAAACGTTCTACTAACCCATTAGATTGTGGATGATACGAAGTAGTTCGGATTCTATGAGAACCGAGAGTTTTTAACAATTGTTCAATTAGATGCGATTCAAATTGCATGCCGCGATCCGTAGTAATAGAGGAAGGAATACCAAAACGAGAAATCCAGCCCGAAACTAAATTTTTAGCAACTGTTATCGCTGAACTATCTTTAATTGGTATTGCTTCCGGCCAACGAGTGATACGGTCAATGCAAGTTAAAATATAATGAAATCAATCAGAACAAGGCTATATCAATATGAATTTCATCAAATCTTTTAGATGGTAAAGAAAAAGGTTGAAAAGGAGTTTTAGTATGTGTTGATTTTAGATTTTTGACAATAAATTAAAGAAACATTCCAGTGTTTAACATCTTTGTTAATATTTTTCCAAATAAATCTACTAGAAATTAAATTTATGGAAGCTTTAATACCCGGATGAGAAATATTATGTATTTGATTAAAAACTATTTTACGAAATTTTAAAGGAATAAAAGGTCGTAAAGAATTAGTTGAAACATCGCATTTAAGTGACAATTTTGTATCAGGTAAGGGAAAATCTCTAAATTTAAGGTTGGTAAGAAGATTGTTAATTAAGAACAATAATTTTTCGTCATCAATTTGCTCTTTTGCAATATCGTTATAATTCAATTTGGAGCTCAAATAAAACGAACTGATATTTAAACGAGAAAAAGCGTCGGCCACAACATTACTTTTTCCGGAAATGTGTCTGATATCGTTAGTAAATTGGAGAATATAATCTAACTGTCTTAACTCTCGTGGTGAACAAGTGTCAGAACTTTTAGCTAAAGAACATGTTAGCGGTTTATGATCTGTTAGAACAAAAAAAAATCGCGTCCCTCTAAGAAATAACGGAATTTTTTTATAGAGGAGTAAATTGCTAATAATTCACGACCGTAAGTACTGTAATGACTTTCTGCAGAAGTTAAGGCTCGAGAAAAAAAGGCGATTGGCTTCCATGAATTATCAATTAATTGTTGTAAAACAGCTCCCAAACCTGTACTCGAAGCATCAACCATAAAATTAATTGGAGCATTTGGTTTTGGAAAAGTTAAAGTAGCAGAATTAATTAAAGATTTTATTATATGGTGGAATGCTAAAATTGTAGAATTGTTCCAACTAACAGGTTTATAACTATTTTTAGAAGTATCAATTAAATTATTAATAGGTTGTAATATAGATGCACAATTAGGAATAAATCTATGATAAAAGTTTATTAAGCCTGAAAATTTTCGTAAATAATTTTGTAATTTTGGTAAAGAAATTTTTTTTTATAATATCATTTTTTCTGGAAGTGGTTTAATACCTTCCTTAGAAATGAAATGACCAAGAAAATTAAGTTCAGTTCTTCCAAATTCATACTTGTTAATATTAATTAAAATACCGTATTTTTCTAATTGTTTAAAGATTGTTTTTAAATGTCTTTTATGTTCCTCAAGACTTTTACTAGCTATTATCAAATCGTCTATGTACGCGAAACAAAAATCAAACCCGCGGATAATTTCATCAATAAATCTTTGGATTGTTTGAGCACTGTTACGAAATCCAAATGGCATAAAAACATACTCGAATAAACCAAATGGTGTGCTAATAGCAGTCTTAGGAACTGATGATTCCTCCATAGGTATCTGATTATAAGCTTTGATTAAATCAATTTTAGAAAAAATTACTGTGTCGTGTAAAATCATGAATGTGAGGAATTGGATAACGGTCGGGAATTGTAATATCGTTTAATTCCCGATAGTCTCCACAAGGACGCCACTCATTTCCTTCATTCTTTTTAACCATATGAAGAGCTGATGACCAGCAACTAGAAGACGGTCTAATAATACCTGTTTTAAGCAAATTGTCAAATTCTGTTTTCGCGATAGACAATCGCTCCGGAGCTAATCTGCGTGGCCGTGAAAAAACAGGTGAACCGTGAGTAGTGATGCAATGAATAACAGTGTGTTTGATTTGACGTTTACAATCTAATGGGTTAACTAAAGAAGGAAATTGTGAAAGTATAAGATAAAAAGGACAACTACTATTAATAATTGAACCATTAATTAATATTAATAATAACTGGGTAAAATGATGGAATTTACGAATTGACAGATATTTTTTTATTATTTATATCTACAAGCAAATTAATTTTTGTAAGAAAATCAGCCCCAATAATAGAATTTTTCATATCAGGTAAAATAAATTTCCAAGTGAGATTATTTTTAAAACCAAAATCGAGTGTTATACTTTTTTCCCCATATGTAGAAATAGGAGAACCATTTACTTGAAGAGCTAAAGTCTGCCTTTGAAAACTCTGATCAGAATGATATTTCAAAACACTCACCTCAGCACCGGTGTCAACGAGAAATAATTGATTACTGATTTTATCTTTAACATAAAATAGGCAGTTTGAATTTCTAGGAGTTTATCGGGTACTAGAACGAAGAGGGCAAATATTAAAAAAATTAATTTTAGGCACAGTTTTCATACATTTATCTGTTGGAATGTTTGGAGAACCAAGACGACGATGAACACATTTCTTAGCTTTATTTACGAAATTAAAGTGATACCAGCATAAATCGGAAGTAGTATGATTATCAGATGCAATATTTATTCTTGTAAATGAAGATTTTGTTATTAACTTCTTTAATTCTTCAATTTCATTTTTAAGATTTTTAATTTCCATCATTCTTTAATGACGTTGCCGAAATGGTAGGTTCATTAACTTCATAAATCTTATCAGCGATAATACTCTTCTGTTCTAATGTAGTGTCAATGGAAGAGGCTAAAGCCATTTGTACATTTGGAGGTAAAAAAGTTCTTCCAAAAAGGAATCGGTCATAGAGTAGGATGAAACCAAATTCTTCATTTCAAGTAAAACTTCTGACGGTTTCTTATTAATAACATCGTGGCAAGTAAGTAATCTTTGCAGTTTAATTTTATCAGAAGGGGAAGTTCTTTGAATTAACGTAGTTTTTAAAATATTAAAAGGATTTGAAGCAGGTGGATTTAAAATAATATCTCTCACCATCGAAGCATATTCCGGACATAGAGAAGCGATGGTCTGATTAAATTTTGCTAGTTGACTTTTGATATTACTATTTTTAAATATTGCTTCCACTTGCGCGAACCACAATTCTGCGTTATTTGGCCAAAATGTAGGCAATTTAATAGACTGAGCAGTTATTAATTGAACTTCCGGTGCTTCATCTGTTTCGATAGGAATGTCGAAGTTTGGTCAGGGGTCACCAATGTTAAAGTTTAGTAATATTTTTTGCTTTTTCTTCCCATGTTTCTACTCCGATATTTCTTAAGTCCGTCTTCACTGCTTCCAACCACTTTCTTCTTGGTCGACCTTTTCTTTTCCTGCTTCCCTCGCCCGCCCGTAATAACTTTTTAGGAACTCTGTCTTGCGTCATTCGTTCAACATATCCGAGCCACCTCGCTCTATGGGCTGGCATACTCTTCCATAATCTCCTGGTTTGTACGTCTTCTCCATAGTCCTTTCCCAACTTTAATTCCTCTGTATATTAATTTCAGCATTTTCCTTTCCCATATTTCTATTTTGTTTTCTACTTTTTTGTTTAGAATCCAAAGTTCGGCACCGTATAGTACTGTTGGTCGTATGATTGTCCTATACACCCTTATTTTAGCTGCTCTGGATACTTGTTTTGATTTTAACAACTTCATCAGAGTTCCAGCAGCTTTGCTACCTTTCCCTACCTACTTATCTATTTTCGGTTCTTCTTCATTTTTGCTCGTAATCGTAACACCTAGGTATTCATATTGCTGCACTTCTTCGAAACCGTATTCTTTGCCTTCATCAGTTTTCACTGTTAGTTTGTTGAGTGTGGTAGGGAAGTTGTACGGGAAGATTCTTATTCATAAGGTACGAACCTTAACAATCTCCAAGTTGAATAATATGCAAGGTGGATTTTTACCTGAGAGAGGGTGTGTAGATCAATTGTTTTCTCTTCGTATGATTGTTGAGAAATCACTTGCTAAGAAGAAGAAGGTGTTCTGTGGATTTCTCGATCTTAAAAAAGCATATGGTTGTGTTCATCGAGATATTCTGCGGGATGTACTTCTAGAGTACGGTATAAATGGTAATTTATTGTGAGCGATTCGTGCATTATACGAAGATAGCGAGGCTGCGGTGAGAGTTGATGGTAGATTTAGTGATTGGTTTTCTATAGATGTTGGCGTGAAACAAGGTTGTGGGATGTTTCCGTGGTTGTTTAATTTGTATATGGATGTGTTGTTACGAAAATCGCTGAATGGGGTGGATGGTGTACGTATTGATGGTAGTGTAGTGCCTGCGTTAGCTTATGCGGATGATGTAGTTGTAATGGGTGAATCTGAAGAACAATTGAGAAGAATGATTCCAAGTATAAATGAAGTAGGAAAAGATTTAAATCTATTACTGAATGTTGATAAATGTAAAGTGTTAGTGTTTGAGAAGAGTGATTTGGTGAATAATTGCAATGTTTCGGTGAATGGTGTGAGATTGGGTCAAGTAAATGGGTTTGTATACTTGGGGACTGTGTTTTCAAGGGATGGACGTATTGATCGAGAAATTTAAAGAAGAGTATCTGCTGGATGTAAGATATTGGGTGCTCTGGGAACCTTAACTCGGAATGTGAATGTATCCAGAGATGCACGATTGAGTGTTTATAATGGTATGTTAGTGCCTACGTTGATGTATGGTAGTGAATATTGGGTATGAATGAAGAAACATGAACGGCGTATAACTGCTGTGGAAATGAGGTATTTGCGGGGTGTGTGTGGATTTACTAGAAGAGATCTTGTCCGGAATACATTGGTGTATGATGAATGTGATATTGGGAAGAATGATGTTAAAAGAGTGGGAATAAGACAGTTGAGATGGTTTGGTCATGTAGAACGTATGTCGAATGACAGATTGGTGAAACAGGTGTATGCTGGTGAAATTGAGGGTGAAAGTTTGCGTGGACGACCTAGGAACAAATGGATAAATATGATTGAAGGGTTGTTGCGTGAGCGAAAGATTCCGAGCGTGAAGAATAAATGAGCTTGTATGAAAAGAATTATGAATGAGGTTGAAGCAAAAGTGGTGTGTCAGGATAGGAATGTTAGGCGAAAATTAATTGCGGGATAAATATGATGTATAAGGACAAGCGTATGATTCTTGATTTTAGATTCATTGGTTAGATTTTTCGAGTGTTTACCTGCAATTGTGTGGAGTTCACCTTCAAAAACAAGCGCAGAGGGATGCTCCCTTCCTTTCTTATCTTTCTGATTCATTTTCTGTTTTTACTATAGAATGTCCAACTGAAATTGTGTGGAATTCAGTTTCAAAAACAAGCGCGAGTAGATGCTCCCTTCCTCATTTTTTTTCTTCATTTTCAGTTTTTATTATACTGTGTGTAACTGCAATTGTGTTAAATGTATTTTAAAACAAGCGCAGAGATGCATCCTCCCTTTTCTTATAGATTCGTTGTTAGAGAAGTGGGCGTAAGTACAGATTTACGAAACAGGTGTACAGGAGCGAATGGATGGATGTGAATAAAGGTTTGTTACGTGATGATGGATTTTGGTTGTGAGGTAGGAAAGAGATCGTATGGAGGAAGTGTTAATGTGGTTGAAACGAGTATCGTGTGTCAGAATGAGAATGTTGACGTGAACTGATTTTTTACTTATTTTATGAATCTTTCAGTGGGTGTTCTGTGAATGTTTCAGGGGTTCGTGCTACCCCATTTAATGGGGTATAGCGTGATGTTTGTATGTATGTATGTAAATATCGTAAATGAGTAATTTATTTAATTGCTAAGTTCCATCAATAACTATGTACAACAGCTGTTCAATTTTTTATTTTAATTCTTGTTGATTATACTTTATTGTTTCAATAGTTTAAATTATCCTATTAACTGATGGCTAACGGAGTATTGTTTTTTAAGTTGATCTTTTAATTTGTGTAGGTTGGTTTTTAAGTGATTCAAAATTTTATTATATTTTTTCTCATCTTTTGCATCCAAATTTCTTGTAATTACTTTTATAAAGGATCATAATCCATTTACTATTTCTCTTTTATATCTAGGTTTCCTAGATCTCTTAATGTTTGACAAATGAATTTTGGGCTGTTTTTTATTGTCTGTAGGGCTAGAGTGGATTTTTGAAATATATGGATTTTGATTAATTGTTTTAATTCTTTCCTTTCTGAATTTTGGCTGTTTTGTTTTATTTACCCATTTACAACTATTACTTTTTCTAGAAAGAACTCTATTTTGAAAGAGGTTGATTACAGTTAGGCTTATTGATACAGAATGCTTTATTTTATAGATAATTTCATATTTATGTTGAGCTAATGTCTACACAAGAACAAAGGAATTATCAGTTGTTCATTATTTATCATCTTAGTTTTAGTCATATAACTCCTCCATCGTGAGAGAAAGGAATCGCCGGGAAGTTTTAAGTTTGTTCTAAGAATACTAATATTTCCTTTTTTCTTAAGTAAATCACAATTAAATTTTCCTTTAAATAAAATACAAATTAATACAATAATAATAATTTTTATAATCACATACTTCATTTTGTTAGGTTTGTTTAGTTCAGGGATATTTTCTAAAGTTTCTAAACCATGTCTAATTATTTTCATCTCTTTAACATTATGCAATTCTACTTCTAAATTTAATTTTTGTATTGTATTAACATTAAATGTATAATTTGAACTTAAAATTGGTTCCTCATTCATTTCATTACTGATAATTTGTTTATTATTAATTTACATTCATTATTTTTAAGTAAATATATATTAAAGATAAAGAATGAATTAATGACAAATTAGTAAAAGTAAAGATGACGGAGCGGATGCTGCATCAGCGTAACTCTGGTGCGTGGTATCCAGCTGGAAAGAGAAATAACATAAGAAATTACACAGTGAGGAATCAACTGCCACCCCACACACACACCACAATCACTCAACAGGTGATCGCTCGAAATAACACATACAACACGTCACTCTGAGAGTCGTCTCAAGGACAGCGCCAACCAGAGTGACCAGAACCAGTGCTCAACACCCACCCACCGGATTGCCTAAGCTGGGCACCGGAAGTGTGGATTGAAAGCCAAGTAGAAACCCACACTCCATCCGCAATCGCGGGCTGTTAGCGAATCGTTTGGCACCTCCTGAATTAACACTAAAGATGGTAGGCCAGGGCTCCGTTGGCACGAGGGCTAGCGTTTCGTGTTTCGTTGGCTGCATACTTGGCTGTCACTCCCCGTCAACCCCGCAGGGGACTTCCCTGGATTGACCGCAGCATACACAAGGAAAGGATCACATACACATACACCACGTGTGGTAACACCACATGACTCAACTCATCAATTAGTTCTCAAGTAATCTCCCAACCTAACACAACACGATACGACCTATCACTAACAAGTCTCACTACAAACTGGAATGAAATGTATAGTTAATTATCTATTTAAATGTAGTTCTTATCCAACGGCACTCGTAATCCACCTAAACGCTAGATTGGAGTAGAGAACATAATCAATTAAGAAATAAAGACCTTACGTTAAAAAGTGACGCTAACATATATCCCTTTTAGAATTTTATATTCTTCATTTTCATTTTTACATTTGATATTTAATTTATAGTTTATTGATAACCTAGTATTACTTATTTCCGATACATTATTAATCTTATAATTAATTCTAATATATTTACACTGTGTCGTATTTAAATTAAACACAGTCTGATAATCACATTCATTTCCTTTCATAATTTCGCTATTTACATAGTTAAAATAAAACACTTTATTAACCCTTTTACACTGGTTTTTCACTGAATATAAGTTATTATTCTCTTTTAACAATAAATGTTCGCTTTGAAACACAGTTAGCGCTTCACTGTTTTGTGTAATAGGTACAGGAGTGTACTGCAATAATTCTAACGTCTTTTCATGATACAATGGCACAAGGATAAAAAAATCAATATTATAATTATTTAAGGTATAATACATACAATTTACTCTCTTTATTAATTTTAATTAATATATATATTATTCAATATATGATAAGGTATTATACTTTCATGTAATAATCCTAAATTACAAAACCTCAGAGACATTTCTAAATTACTTGAGGTATTTTGCATAATATTCAATAAGTGAATTATATCTTTAACAACCAAGTGATCAATCATTATAGCTTTTTATTTAAATTCTTTTCTATATTTGATATTCATGATTTTAATATTACTTGATTATAATTAATATCTTCAACTGTTTCATTAAATTGCTTTATTATGTGAGTATTTATGCTATAATTTTCTAATATATTTTTATTTAATATTTCCTGATTCTTTTCTAAATTTCTAATTAATTTATCGAATTTTTTAACATTTTCACTATCTAAATTGCCAGTTATACTTTTCACTATAAAGCCTAGGCCATTAATCAATCTTCTTTTTGATCTTTGTTTATTGGCATACGTATCTAAATTTTGAAATTTTAATAATATACAATTTAGACAATACTTAATTATTTTCCAGTAATTAATAGATTCATTATTTAATTTTGAATCATATTTATCTACTTTTCCTTCTAATATTTTAATTTTATCTATTGAAATAAAATATTCGATATATATATATATATATATATATATATATATATATATATATATATATATATATATATATATTATATATCACTTTAAAAATCGTAATTAAAATGAATTACATGTTTATTTGAATAAATGTTTGCATCGTCTAATTTATTATAAGTGAGCCAGGGTTGTGTATTATGTGTGTTAGATGTTTTGTTGTTGATCCTGATTTGTTTTTCTTGTCTTTTGTTGTTTTTTATATAGTTTAATTCTGCCTTCTTCTAAGGTTTCGAGTATCTCTTTAATTTTATCTTTATTACGTTTACTTGCAACGTTATCTTTTTTATCATTTGAATTTTGATTTATCTTTTCATAAATAATTTGCATTTTTCTTTAACGAGTTTGCACATAATTCTGTATTAAATGTTTTTCTAAATCTATATTTATTTCATTATTTTTAAAGTGTCCAAATATGATATCTATTGGTTTGAAATATCTAACTGAATGTATAGTAGTATTATATCCTATTATAGCGTATTTTAATTTATCTGATTTTAATGATTTATATTATTTTTGAAAGTTCAAGACTCTTAAATGTTCTATGAGTTCTATTTGCCCGTTTGAGTTTGGATTATCAATGCTTGTGAAGTGGATATTAATTTTATGTAGTACGAGGAATTCTTTAATTTTCCGTTGTCACAGATTATTTTCTCTGGCATAGTATATTGTAAAATAAATTTTAATAATTTATTAGCTACTTCTACAGATGTCACATTATTAAGTTTATAAATTTGGGCAAAAGAAAAACTATCAATTATGGTTAAATATTTATCTTTCTATAATGAAATAAAGTCTATATGAATAATTTTCAGTTGTTTACTACTTGTCGGGGTAACTATTAAATTTAATTGAAGAGGGTTCCTCTCATATTTAGTTTGAAGACATTTCACATATATTAATATCATTTTGAACGGCGTTCTGAAGTTTGGCCAGTAGTATATTTCTTTAATTATCTTTATTGTTTCCGTAATTCCTCTATAATTTGTTTTTCTCTCATGATATAACTTTATTATCTGTATTTATTTGGTCATCTCCTGTTTTAACATCTTTCATTTTATTTTTACAACTAATTAATTCTAAGCTTTTATATTGAAAATAGTTTTGTAAAATTTCGTTTAGATTAAAATATAATTTATTATTAAAAATACGAAACTATCTAAATCTTGGTTTACAATAAACTTTTATAAATGATATAATAGTTTCTAAAATTTAGAATATATACTTCTAATCTTGTTTTATCTTTAAATGGTCTAGTGATATCTAGTCTTAAATTTGGGAAATCTGTAAGGTTAAATATAATTGGATTTTTACCACTATTTATAGGTGATTCTAAAAATTTAATTCCAGCTATAGGATTTTCTTCATCCGAATGACATGTGTTATCTAAGTCTGATGATTTATTCACCATATTACTTTCATCATCGGTATCTACTGCAAGGTTTTAATTTTTTTCTGGTAATGTACAAACTGTTATTTTTACGTTTGAATCTGCAAATACTTCATATAATATTAATTGTACTTTTTCCTAATTTAAATTATCTTTTCCACATCCTATTCTTGGTATAGATATGCTAATAATATTAATACTAATTAAATACAACTTTAAATTTTGTAAAGTTTCTTTAAGGTTTTTATTAGTAGGTTTATAATTATAAATTTCCTTCGTAACTAAATTAAACAATATTTTTTCATTAGGTAATTTTTACATAAGTATGTCTGTTGTTTGTGGGATTTTAAATTTTGATAAATAATTTCTATTATTGAATTGTAAAATAATCTTTTCCACTATATCCTTTTCTAATTTTCTATCGCTGTTTATACAAGGAGCTAAGTTATCATTTATTTCTAATAAGTCTGCTTCTTTTTCTATAAATTCAGAATTATTTATTTTTATTCTAGATGATGCGTCTACGTTGGTATTCAATTTTCCTTGCATCTCATAATCATACTCTTGTAATTTTAATTTCCAACATAAAAATTTCGAATTTGGTTCATTTAAATTAGTCAAATAAGTGATTTATGGTCTGTTACTATTTTAAATTTTATACCGTAAATATAGGGTCTAAAATAGGTATGTAGCCAAGAAGCTCTTTTTCTATAGTTGCATAATAGATTTCGTGATTGTTTAACGTGCGACTAGCATAGGCAACAGGTAATTCTTTACCGTCGATATTTTGTGATAATACTGCCCCTAGTGCGAAAAAACTAGCATCAGTTGTCACTATGAATTGTTTATTGAAATCCACGTATTGTAAAATCGGGTCATTTACTAATAAGATTTTACAAATTTCAGAGCCACTACGTGTCCGAGGTGTTCTACTTCTTTCCCAAAGAATTCAGATTTGTCTGACTGTTCTTTTAAATTTACATCTCTTAATGTTGTCAAAACTTTTCTAATATGTTCTAAATGTTCATCTAAACTATTACCTAATATAATAATATCATCAAGATAAACGAAGTTCATTAGCCTTTGGAACGTACTTGGTGCATTTTTCAGCCCGAACGGCATTCGATTGAATTCATAATGTCCGTTTCCTACACTAAATGCTGTTTTATGAATATCTTGGGGGTTAATTTCTATTTGATGAATTCCTAAATGACTTTAGGATATCTGTCATTTATTTTTTTTCGTTAAGTTTTATATAATCTATAACTAATCGAAATTTCTTTTTACCGGAAGCATCAGCTTTTTAGGAACAATCCATACTGGTGCTGACCAAGGTGAATAACTATAACTTATAATGCCATCTTTTAATAATTTTGATATTTGTTCTTTAACTTCCTCTTTATGACAATTTGGATAACGGTAGCTTCTAATATGAAATGGTATTTCATCACTTGTTTTTATTTCATGCATTATCTTACTTGTGCAGATTAACTTATCATTCTCTTCCAAGAATAAATCTTTAAATTCTTTAAAAATTTTGAATAGGCTTTATTTTCTAATTCATTTAAAGATCTGTTCTGAACTTATTTAAATTTACTGGTTTTTTTAGTAGACGCCTTATTTTATAGTTTACTTCATCTGTTTTATTTTTAACGGGCATTTTTATTTGTTTATTTTCAATTCTTACTATACTATCAGACATTTCTCAACATTCATTAATATTATTATTTTCTAATAAAACTACGGAGTATTTTTCATGAACGAAATAGTTGACAAATTTCATTTCTTTTAGCTTTAATTTAATTTTTTTATTATAACGATTCAATTTATATTCTTATCCTAATAAATAAATTTTATCATTTCCGAAATCATATTGAGCTTGTAACCTTTTTAATACGCCTTATCGGATTAATACATTAAATTTATAATGGAAATCGAAGACATAAACATTTAATAGGTTATTATTAAAATAAAGTGTAATGTAATTATTTCCTTTTGAGATACCATGTTCTGTACTTAATGTAAATTTTTGTTTAAATAATTTAAATTCATTTGGATGTTCTTTAATAATTTTAGGATTGATAAATGATCTAGTACTACCTGAATCTACTAAGCATTTGTATTTCCCAAATTTTAAGTATGTATTTCCTATATTCATTATGTCGTCGAATTTTTGCTTTGGTTTAATTCTAAAAAATAATTTTAGTTTGAATTTAGATTTTCTTCTACCTTTCTGTTTCATATTTAATTCAAAATTTTGTTCATCATAATTTGGTTCGAATTGGGTTTGCTCATAATGGTTTTGTTTAAACTGAGTTTGTTCGTCATAATCTTGTTCTGTGAATGGATCTGCTGTTTGATCAAATGTGTCTATGTTGAATAAATTTTGTCTACATTATGATTGTGAATAATTTTTAGATTGAAATTGTCTTGTTTGTCCGGTTGTTCAGACTGACATTGGAGTTGGGTTTTGGGAGTCGTGGTTTATTATTATTATTTACAAATGTGTTTGTTGGTCTATGTTGTGCAAATTGTGGTATTTGTATTGATTTTACAAATTGTGTGTTATTTAAATAGTTTATTTGTATTGTGTTAGAATTTTTGTTATACCGGGTGTAACACGAAAAGTGAAACATAGGCGTTTAACATGGCAAATCAGTTTTTCCGTGCGCATTGCTTCCCTAATTATTTTAGGAAAAAATGTTTCAAATAAATGTTGTAAAGCATAAAATTCTACAGCCGAATCAATAAACAAAATTCATTTTGACTATTTCATAACTGCAGAAATTAAATTTGAAAATTCACGTAATTTCAATTTAATAGTAATAGCCATGGAATTAAAAACAAGAGATGAACAAATGCGTAACGTTTTATACGTCAATGTCAGAATAAATTGTCAAAATCATTTTTACGTACTAAATATTTATTTTCTAAATAAAAATATTTTTTAGATTTATTATTTAAGATTAATAAAATAATAAACTCGACAAAATATTTACGGTAGGTTGTTATTTAACAAATTAATTAATGTAACATAAATTTAATTCAATACCTACTTCATTGTTTGTGTTTAATAGGAAAGCGAATCCAGTGCAGTACTACAAAAAATGTTTTAGGTTAACAACCCTTAATTTTTCGAATTAAAAAAAAATTCTTTTAATTTCATGATCAGCACGTCGTACAGAATATACCCTTTAATTTTTTGCTCTAAGTTGTGAAACACCCTGTATAGTAGAACTTCGGAAATTAGTCAGTACTTGTAATTTTAAGGAATTTATCGATGAAGCTCTGCGAGATAGATTTGTTTGTGGTGTACAGTCGGAACATATTCAGAAACGTTTATTGTCTGAAATGGAATTGAAGTTTAGTAGCGCTTGTCAATTAGCGTTAGCATCCGAAATAGCTGAAAAACAGGTCAAAACATTAGCCGATAACCACGTTATTATTAGTAAAGTTACCAAATCAATCAAGTGATAATATCCAGTGTAAAAGATGTGGAAGAAGACACACAAAGGATCAATGTCCGGCAGTAAAATGGAAATGTTTTGGTTGCGGGAAGTACGGTCATGGCAAGAAGATGTGCTTATCTAAGAACTTCTCATCAGTGGATGCGGTAGCAGAGCAGTCATCGTCATCAGTCGAGGCAACTACTAAGCAGATTTCTAGCCCTTCATGGTGTGCCAGTACCAATGAAGATATCAATGAAGATTTGTTCCAGCTAATCTCGCTGCATACTAGCACACGTGCGCATAAGATATGGTTGAATGTTGAAAATCAATCTTTAGCATTTGAAGTTGACACTGGTGCTTGTAAGTCTGCGATTTCGTATAATACTTTCAAGAAATTGTTAAATTTACCTTTAGAAACTGTTAAGTATAAGTTAAATGTAGTTTCTGGCCAAGATATTAAAGCTGTCGGTGAATGTTTAGTTAACGTACAATATCGTACTAAAAATTATAAATTAATGTTTCCAGTGATTGAGTCGAGTAAAGAGTTTACACCATTGCTTGGTAGAAATTGGCTCAATGTTCTATTTCCTGGCTGGCAAAGTTAATTTTCTATAAATTGCTAAGTTGATCAGTATAATACTACTATAATAAATAAATATAAACAAATGTATAAAAGTGTTTTCGATTTAAATTTGTGTTCTCCCATAAACAAATTTGAAGTAAAATTTAATATTAAAGATGACATTACTCCCATATTTAGAAAAGCTTACTCTATGCCTTATGCACTAAAACCAAAAGTTGAAAATAAAATTAAACAAATGGTGTCTGTAGGTGTTTTAAAATCAGTTAAGCATAGTAATGGGCTTCACCCATTGTAGTAGTTCCAAAAAAGAATGGGGATGTCAGAGTTTGTGTTGATTTCCGCGTAACTGTCAATAAAGCATTGAATATTGATCAATACCCGTTACCTGTACTAGATCTATTTTTACAGTTTTAGATTTATCAGGAGCTTACCAACAATTAAAAGTTCATCCAAGTTTTCAAAAGTATCTAACTATTAACACACATTTAGGAATGTTTCAGTATACACGACTTACATTTGGAATATCATCAGCCCCAGCTATATTTCAGTTAGTCATGGATCAGATTCTTGCTGGATTACCAAATGTAACATGCTATTTGGATGACATTTTAATTGTTAATAAATCTTTATCGGAGGCGTACAGATCTGTCAAAAAAGTATTAAGTAGATTAAATGAATATAACGTAAAAGTAAATATAGAAAAGTGCCTGTTCTTTCAAAATGAAGTTGAATATTTGGGGCACAAAATTAATAGTAAAGGTATACATCCTACTACCGAGAAATTAAGAGCCATAAATGAGGCACCACAACCTAAAAATATTACTCAATTGAAGTCTTATCTAGGTCTGATTAATTATTATAGTAAATTTGTACCTATGGTGTCTTCACAGCTAAAATCATATAAATTACTAGATGTTGATTTCAAATTTGACAGCAAATGTCGAGAAACTTTCAAATTGAGTAAAAAGTTGATAAATGAAAATCTAATATTAACACACTATGGTCCTACAAAAACAATTGTCATAAAATTTGATGCAAGCTCATATGGTGTAGGTGGTGTCTTATGTCATCGGATAAATGGCGTGGAAAAACCTGTATTATTTATTTCTGGTACTCTTTCAAGAACAGAACAAAATTATTCACAACTTGAACGTGAAGCTCTTGCAATTATATTTAGTTTAAATGGTTTCACAAATATGTATACGGTAGATCATTCGTTTTAGTATCAGACCATTAACCTTGAAATGTAATCTTTAATCCCCAACGAAATATATCAGTGATGTCAGCCTCTCGTATTATTAGATGGAATTTAATTTTATCTGCTTATGATTGTATCACAGAATACAGAAAAGGTACCCAAATGCTAGAAGCTGATATGTTATCTAGATTACCATTACCTGATCCTACTGAAATTGATACTTCCCTAAATTCATTTAATTTGTCAGATGAAATTCCTCTAACATATGTAGACATTGCCAAGGCTACCGATAAAGATAATATTTTATGTAAAGTTAGAGAGTTTGTAAAAACAGGTGGCCTAATAAAATATTAACAGATGAGTTAAAACCATATTTTAATAAAAGAAATGAATTATCCATTGAGGAAAATTATCACTTGTTCATGAAAATCATATTGGTATTGTAAGGTCAAAAATGTTAGCTCGATCAACATTTTGGTGGCCGGGCTTACAGCAGGACATTGAGACAATGATTAGTACGTGTCAGGTATGTCAAATGACACAAAATAATAAAGAAAAATTTTTGATATCTTGGCCGAAAACTGAAAATTGTTTTCAAAGGATACCTACACGTAGATTTCTTTTATAAGAACCATGTAGCTTATTTATTGTTAGTTGATAGTAAATCTAAATGAATGGATATACATTACATGTCAAAAGGATTAAATGTTACTCAAACTATTGAGAAAATGAATATTACATTTGCTATCATAGGTTTACCACAAGTTATTGTGAGTGATAATGGTCCACCATTTAATTCAAACGATTTCTATAATTTTTGCCATGTAAATGGTATTGATGTTCTTAAAACGACACGTACAAACTATCAAAGTTGCTTTAGGAAAGTATCTAGCACAAAAATCCACTTTGTCTATTGAACAACAATTGATTAATTTTTTATTTTCATATAGAAACACTCCTTGTGCTAGTACAGGACTCAGTCCTAATGATTATATTTTTAAAATTAAGCC
The DNA here is from genome assembly GCA_947425015.1 of Pterostichus niger. Lineage (NCBI taxonomy): Eukaryota > Metazoa > Arthropoda > Insecta > Coleoptera > Carabidae > Pterostichus > Pterostichus niger. The sequence continues at coordinate 12,041,054 of OX380347.1, forward strand.
TAGAACTCATATTGATTTGTTAAAGACAAATAAAGGTACTAGTATCATATTTAAAAAAACAATTTGATACGATACCTGTTAAAATGTTTTCGGTAGAGGACAAAGTATTTGTGGGAAATTTAGGACCTTATACTGATTTAAAATGGAAAGAAGGTGTAATTGTAAAAAGAATAAGTGCTGTCACATATTTAGTTAAAGTTGATGATACAATTATGTATAAACATGTAAACAGTACAAGGAAAGCTTTAACAGACAGTGCTAATGTTACTCCATTCAATAGTAAAATTTATACTGTCCCTATATTAGATAAGTTAAATGAGAAAGAAAGTGGTGATAGGGAAATTCCGGTAGCAAATAATGAATCAAATAATGAAATTATAATACCATCGGATTGTAATATGCCATCAGATTGTAATAATAAGACATATAATTTATGTAACACAGATAATACGAATAAAGAGTTCTCTGTAAGGCGTAGTAGTCGTATACATAAAATACCTGATCGATTAAATTATTCAACATTTTAATTCTGTTCCTTAGTTATATTAAAAGGGATAAATGTTATATAATTAAAAAAATGTAGTTAGCTAGGCATTATGGTGCGACTTACGCTAGCAACGGTTGGTTGTATATAAATATAACAACAAAAACAGTTTACGAAAATAAAGTGTCATACTATACCCACGAATGATAAATTTATATAAATACACAACAATTATTTAAGATCTAAAGTAAATGAAAAATGTATACAGTGCATGGTTTATCACGAAAGCAATTAATTGTATAATTAATAATTGCTTAGTTTCACTGTTGTTACCTTTGTCATACATTTGTTTGAATTGGCCACAAATATAATTATTTCAAGAAAATATAAATATTAGTGAAATACTTAAGGAATTATTTGTTGTAAGAAATTCTATATACAAAGGTCCAAAAAGCCTGGACACTTTTAAATATCTCGTGAACGAAGCATTCGCTGAGTTACAAAACACGTGTTTGTTTTTTAATTTTTCTAAAACTATTCACGCATGATATGAAAACATATGCCTCACCCCTCTAGTAGGCTGGGTGGGGGTGAGATTCAAAAACTTAAATAGAAACCCCCATTTATATTGTACTATTGCATTCTCCATAAAAAAACTATTATTGATTTGCAAATGGTGGAAAGAGGGAAATCGTAAAATTTTTGAGAAACGATAAATATGTTTATGGTGGAAAAACTGATCGCATCTTCATAAATGTGCAATTTTCTCATTTTACACCCTCAAGGGGTTGGGAGGGTGAAGGAGGTTGGGGTACAATTACGAAATCAGAAAATATTTTTTATGGTGAAAAAATACAACAAAATATATTGATAAAAGATATAAGCGTCATGTTTATTGTTTATATTTATCTAGTTGCATAGCTATCCATAAATAATTTAAGAAACGACACCTTTTGCTTAGTTTGTTAACTAATCAATAATATCATATATGTTGATGATCATTTAAATACTATATATTAAAATTTAACAATATCTGCTTTTTTTGGGCCAGCATTGAGATCTCGCGAATCATAGGTGATACACAGCTGATTAAATTACATAAGTAGTTGGTATCATTTTAAGAGACGATTTTGGTTATTTTAACAGACTTGGTATTTCTTACGGGTCTTGACTTCGCAATGTTAGCTCAATAATTAAAAAAAAGCTCATCTCGTATACACTTGACACAATCTTTATTTGATAACTACTATTAATTAGAATACATTTATTATGTTTTGTTTCAGATTTCAAACGTTGTACTATCAATAGCTAACAGAAATATTAAACAGATTAATATTGAATTGTACAATGTTAACATTCAACAAATAATTAATTTAACTTTAACAAGTGATCCAGATCTCAGACCAAATACGAAGGATATAATACGTCATCCTCTTTTGTTACCGACCACTTTTAATCTACTTGTCAATATGGGAAGAATTTTATTTTAAACAGCTGACTACACGATTTGATTTTTAAAAAGACTATAATTAAAAACAAAAACAAAAAAAAATATTGAGACTATTGACATTGACGTAATTTATTATTATTTTATTTGTATATAAATATGTTTACTTTTAAAATTGCGATAGAGATTGATTAAACTCGTTTATAGATACTACTATGTATACGATGTAGAAATAGAAATTTATTTTTAACAATGATTATATTACTGCAACGGATGAATAATGTTTTTTTTATTTTTTGATATATTTTTAAAACATGCTAATTAATTACTTTGTTTAGATTCATATATTTGACAACCTTCGCATGAAGAACTCAATATTGATGATGTTCTTTGCATATATAGTTTTTATTTTAGATTTAAAATTTAAAGAACTTGAAATTGTATATACCTATCTTTTTAAGTTAAGTATTTTGTCGCAAATAACTATTCAATATATTACCATTTTTCTACAGTCAGTGACTTAATAAATTAATGTAGCACCTGATTTTTTATCTGACCATGTGCGATCTAAGGCCAATTAGCATCCTTCTGTTGTGATGCTTCTTTCAGTGACGCACTGCACAAACTAAAATTGATAATCTCAGAACTATCCAAAATGAAGCATATACACAAAGACCAGACTATCGGGTGTCAGCGGCACTGGGTCGTAGGTTTTGTAGGTGCCACCCAACTTGAAAAAGGAAAAACTTATGAAAGAAAAACACTAGTGAGCCTAGCAAGCGAAACAGCTAAATTTAATAGGAACTTAAATTTAAAAAAACAATGTATAATAACAATATAACTTAGCTTACCGACTTAAGGTCAAGAGTGATGGTAACAAATTAAACTAAAATAAATATACTAGACTAACGACGGATAATTACATCAGGCTCCCTATCTAAATCCTCTTTTGCTGGCTTTGGTTGGAGCGCTAGGTCCAAGGTGGAAGCTACTTCAGTGCCACAAGTTGCAAACGGGGCAAAGTATTCTGTCGCAGCTATCACTTTTACATCATATTTTTAGACCACAATTAGTTTCTAAAAAATAAAAAAAATAACTTAATTGGTTTTTGAAAAAATAAATAAGGGAATTAACATTTTTAAAAAGTTTCTAGTTTTTAAATAATAATACCGTATTTTTTGTCATTTTTATTATTATTACGTAACTCATGATCCTATATTTACAAGAACCCAAATTAAATTTATAATTTTATCTATATAAAGCAATACATTCTACAGTTCAACTAATATTCTTATCCTCAGTTTTTCATTCAATGTTATGTTACTGTTAAAATTATCTGCTCGTTAAATATAGGCAAATACATATAATTTATGTATATTGCTGTTAATTAACAATTACTTAATAATCGATTGATAATTCGGATATAAATAATACTGTTAATTGTTAATAAATATAGAGATGATTGTGGATCTAGTTTCATATACCGATGCACGAAATTTTAATATACTAACTGTAGAACAAAAAGAATTATGTGCAAATTTTTAGTTCTACTGGTTTGATAGCAAATTTAATTTAATTATTTTAACAATGAAATAAAATGTATGTATGTAATATTAAATACCTACGTAATAAATTATTATTTGTAGGTAGAGTTTAAAATTTTCTTTCATTATTAACATAATTAATAAATAATTAAATTTACTATCAAACTAAATGCACGCTTCAAATAAACGTCACTTCTTTTTGCAAATTACAAAAAATCCTTTTATTCTGTAATCAATATATTAAATTTATTTATTATTATTACTGTGACTTTTGTGGCTTTCAACATTTTTTTAAAACCAAAAATCTTAATATCAACAAATAAAATAATTGTATTAATAAAAATAAAAATTTACCTCTGTTTATAACTAAAAATTACTGATATACTGGTATTTTTAAGCAGAAGGGAGGCGTCATAGGTCGTGGATAAAACTTTACAACATGAAAACTTACTTGCATGATATTGATAATTATAAAATATCAAACTAAACACTTGTCTAAGTATCACAAAATTCAGCCTCCAAGTCAACTTATGAGGTCCTCGTCAGAGACTGGCCAGCACAGTCAGTAACCATAGACGCGTTTCGCTCTTATTAGAGCTCATCAGTATGGTATAACACACTCCTTCACCTAGAACAAAGTTCACATGAAGGAGCTGTAGGACGAAGCTGTATGAGAGAACAAGATATCTAACAAACAGTAAAATGACATGAGAAGTTCTGTCGAACCAGTAATGCCATCTACCGAAAAAAACAAAAGCTACGAAATAGCAATTTAAATCAAAAACAACAAAGACAAAATTAATTGTTTTTGAATGCTCACTTGGTGAAACTAGGTTTAATAATAAAATATCAAACTAAACACTTGTCTAACTCTCACAACGAGGACCTCATAAATTGACTTGGAGGCTTAATTTTGTGCTGACATTTGGCGCGTGAGATCGTTGGTTCGATCCCAACAGCCCCTTCACAAAAAATGAACAACAGTAATTATAATTTGAATAACGTAAATAATTTTAATATATTTAATGATGTAGCACACGAAATGAAAGAACTGAATTAATAAATTAATTTAAGCAACTTATTAGTTTTTGTCAAAGATTTCAATAATATATTAAGATCATGTAAAGATGTTTAATCACGCAGCAATACACAATTTTCATTTCTTCAATCAATTCATTTATACAACATATAATTCGAGACTAACATCTGCACCTGGAACACAAACGGAGTCCACTCCAAGGTAGGTATACTTATTCATTTTTTACACAAACACGATATACACATTATGGCACTATACAAAACACGATTCACACACACAGATACACTACGCTTTAAAGGATACACGATACACAGAGAAGACAGATATATTTAGACGCATGTATCAGCTGGGGGAGTAGCCCTACTGGTGAGAAACACATTAGCACACACAAGAATTCACCTACCTCTCACTTCTTTAGAATTCCCTGATAACTAGAGACAGGATTATATGCATTTGCATATTTAGCCCATTCTCAGCGGTCATTACATATTTTATTTAAGATCTAGTGATGATGCATATTTTCGCTATATTTACAATAATTTTCGGTAGGGTAGTTAATGAATGAAATCTTACGTTGTAACCGGTCAAACCTATTAACCGCACGGCTCTTAGAGCTAAAAATCATACCTTCAAAGATTTTCTGCGAAAATATTTCTTAAATCAAAATATACCATACGAATAAACATTGCGTAAAAATTACATACCAACAATTTACCTACATGTTCCTGGATGAAATACTCAATGAACTCAATGATAGCATTATTTGGATTTGAATTTTTGTGTCAAATTGATAGTTTTATTACTGGGACGGCAGAACTATTGCCAGAAACTATAAGTGCTAACAAAGCACCTAAATTCAAATACTGCCCAGTTACCACAGTAGATGTGGAGCAATCCTTTTTCACTTATAAAAATATTTTGAGTGATGGCAGACACAATCTTACTAGCGAACAGTTGGAACAGTACCTGATTGTTTACGTTTACAAGAGTAACTAATTGTGTGCTGATTTTGAAATAAAATAACTACATCTTATTTTTTAGTATCATTGAACGTTGCATATTTTGACAATTTTTAGGCATAGTTTAAGCATTTTTCATGCATATTTCAAGCTTTTTATGTTACATATAATCCGGTCTCTACTGATAACACACACATCATCACTGCTTACAACAATCCACGCAATAAATTCACACAGCACGAGTTGCATACACTCTTATACATTAGCGGCAAAGTAATATTAGTGCGAATCAAACAGCATGGAACTGCAATAGAGTAAATGTCAACGGCAGCACGTTAGATCTGTACTCACAAAATCATTTATTTTATTTATTTATTTATTATTCAACAGGTTAAAAACCCAATTACAGAATAATAATACATACACATAGAAATTGAGAAAAACAATAAAAAAAAATAATAATAATGAGCATGCTTACAATGAGAAAAAATAGAATAAAATAAGTATCACTAATAATAACCTCAGAACAAAAGTAAATAAATCAAATCATGTGGATACATGACGTAACATAACATAACATAAATACAATAGTTAATTATTGAATAAATCCCTAAACAGTTTTTCAGCTTAATCTTAAATACAGAGAATTTTTCACAAAAGTCGAGCTCTGAACAATGTTCATTGAATGACCGACACATAGAGTTTATGATCCCATTAAAATTATAGTTAGTACGTGCAAAGCCGCATTGGAAAACGTATGTGTTGCGAATATTGCGAGGCCGGGCATAGAAATTTAATTCGGAAAGAAGGTATGAATCGTCGATCATGTTGTTTACTAATTTGTATAAAAATAATATTTGAAACATAGCGCGACGAGTACGCAATGTGGTTAGGAGAAATGTAGCGAGTAATAATTCATAGTCTATTGTCGGCCATGCTCGGTTGGTACGAAAATACAATATTTTGCAAAATCTCTTCTGAACATTTTCAATAGAATTTGACTGAGTCATATAAAAGGGGTTCCATATGACACAGCCATATTCAAGTCTAGTCCTGACAATCGAAGTAAACAAGCGCGTAATTGTTTGAACATTACGAAAATTGTAAGTAGTTCTAAATAAAAAACCCATATTTTTAGATGATTCGGTTATTATTGTATTGACATGGATGTTAAATAAAAATTTGGAATCAAAATAAATTCCCAAATCCTTGACTACTGTAACTCTTTTTAAATTAAGATTGTTCATTAATAATAATATTATATCAAATTTCTTAGCGATGCTCATGACTTGACATTTGTCAATGTTGAAATATAACTTATTATTAATAGACCATTGATATATATATATATTATTTAGATCGCTCTGCAGCTTAAAACAATCGCCAGTATCTGAGATTCGCATAAAGATTTTGAAATCGTCGGCAAACAGTAAACATTTTGAATGTCGTTTACAAATAGCAAAAATAACAAGGGTCCTGGAACGGACCCCTGCGGTACGCCTGAGGTAGGTGTGAACAAATTTGAACAAAATCCATTTATACAAACAAATTTACGTACTTCTTTTTGACAAGTAGGAATTTAAAAGTGCTAATAACAACGTACTGAAACCTAGTTGTTTTAGTTTAAAAATTAGTAGATCGTGAAATACCGTATCAAACGCCTTGGAAAAATCGGTGTAGATAACATCGATTTGTTGTGTATTTTGTAGGGCATAGCTTGTGAAATGTGAGAAATCAATTAAGTTAGTGATAGTTGATCGTCTTGGCATGAAGCCATGTTGTTGTTCGCAGATAATATTGTTGGTTTGACTTTGCAAGCTTTTGAACAGGACGTATTCAAAAATTTTGGAGAAAGAATTTATGCACGAAATTGGTCTATAGTTACGTAGATTGCATCTGTCGCCTGATTTGAAAATTGGAGAAATTGTAGCTTCTTTCCATTTATCGGGGAATACACCATTTTTTAGTGAGAGATTAAATAAATGATTGAGAGGATAGATGAAAGATTCAGAGCATCCTTTGATAATGAATATTGGTATCTTATCTGGTCCAGTAGATTTGGTATCGTTTTGTGATTTTATAGCATTCTCAATCATGTCATTATTTATGTATTCAATATTGACAAAGGTGGAATCACATAATAGATTGGATGCAATATTACGCATATTATTGGAGACATTGGGCTGGTAAACACTTTTAAAAATGTTGGCAAAGGCTTCAGCAATATTTCTCCCACCGGTGAAAGTGTAGTCACCATCTTTGACTGATAATGGCACTGAATTTGTGTTTCGTTTGCTGTTTACAAACGACCAGAAATTATTAGGGTTGGCTGATAAGTCGTTTTCGACTTGAGGTATATGCTCTGAATAAAGTTTCTCCGAGAGTAATTTAGCTTTACTTCTATATTCTTTAAATTTTTGTAAGTAACAGCTTAAATTGAAATTTCTATAAAGTTTCCTGTAGTGCTCTTTCGTTTTGATGAGATTAATTAAAGCAGCGTTAAACCACTGAGGATATTGTTTAGAATTACGACGTCGTCAGACTTTTGGAGTGCAAATGTCTAATATATTATATAAAATATCATAGAAATTATTCACAGCAACATTGATTTCGCTGGAATTTGTTACAGGTGACCAATCTACATTGAGTAACATGTTGTAAAGTAGCTCAAAATTACATTTTTTAAACTGGTAGTAATATTCTGATTTTGACGTGCAATACTTAATGTTGGAATTCTTGGATAAATGGTGAGAAATAATTAGGGGTGGATGGTGTAAGTCCACTGGAACAAGGGCATCTATAGATTGATGAACTGTGCAGCGATAATTTGAAACGACTACATCGAGAATTCTACCGTTGTCATTAGTGATGTTATATATTGGGCCATGTTTGATAAGTGTAGATAATTAACAAAATTAGATACTGTAACGTTTATTACAATTTTAAGTTCGGTGAAGTTTATTATTTAATAAAACACGAGCAATGAAAACACTAACAAAATATTTATTTAAACGAAAATAATGTAGTACAACTTCTAAACCATATATTTATATACAACACGTATTTATATTCACAACAAAGTATTTAGCAACGACTTGCACTATTCACACTTCAAATACTGAATGCCCTTCCCGGCCGAAACTCTCCTTTATATACTGCAACAATGTATTCGAGAATATTCGAGAGCTTCTGGCACACGGTAGAAGCATGACGCAGAGTGAACAGGTACGGACTTGTCTATTGCGTCTGAGACAGCGGTGAATCGTGCAGCAGACATGTCGACTGTTCCAGACGGAACAGGGCCGTACTCGCTACACTGCCCCCTCCTTAAGGATGTTTCGTCCCGAAACTTTTCTGCGCCATGTCGATATCTGCACGTTGATCCCCGCGAGCACTGTGACGTTTGGTGGAAATAACAGTCCACAGTTCTTTTCACTACTGTTGAACCACAGGGATTATAGCTGCACACCAGGATCTCAATTCCAGTATATTGGAAAATAGTTTCCAGCATGTTTCTTATAATTCTCCAGCTAAATTCATCAAGGCCACAGCCTAGCTTTGTTACAGCTAATTTTAAAATATCCTGATCGAGCAGCACACCTCGTAGATCACATAGGGCGTCCCAGACGGCGCGATAAGTTGGTTTCTCGTGGGACAGATGTTTAGTCACCAGGTAAAAAATGCTTCTGTTTCGGCTCGACTGTTTGTCGGCTATAATCCCTATGGTTCAACAGTAGTGAAAAGAACTGTGGACTGTTATTTCCACCAAACGTCACAGTGCTCGCGGGGATCAACGTGCAGATATCGACATGGCGCAGAAACGTTTCGGGACGAAACATTCTTAAGGAGGTGGCAGTGTAGCGGGTACGGCCCTGTTCCCTCTGGAACAGTCGACACGTCGTAGTTTGCTGCGCAATACAGAGACGAGTTCGAACCTGTTCTTTCTGCGTATTGGCTGTGTTCCAGGAGCTCTGGAATATTGTAGAAGATCTTAATTCATTTTAAAAGGGAGAGTTTGAGCCAGCAACAAGCATTATGCATTTGAAGTGCGAACAGTGCAAGTCGTTGCTAAATACTTTAATGTGAATATAAATACGTGTTGTATATAAATATATGTCTTAGTAGTTGTACTACATTATTTTTGTTTTAATAAATATTTTGTTAGTGTTTTCATTGCTCGTGTTTTATTTAATAATAAACTTCACCGAAAAAAAGAATATATCAACATAATTATTATTGCAAACTTCTTGATCCAAATTATAGTGCTTTAACTCGTCACCATCAGGAGATTGAACATAATTTCAATTTTTCTGAAGCCAAAATTATTGATGTTATGGAAAATAAAAAGCATAGACTTATTTTAGAAACGTTACATATTTCACACCATGATACCTCGATTAATTATCAAACTGATGCGTATAATAATTTAAAATATGCTGAAAATTTTTTAGGGAATTTAACAATTTAATTTATATATATTTTATTTTAATTATTTATTATTTTTTGTTTTTTATATTTTTATTTTTCATATGTATATTTTTTCTTTTTTGTTATTATTGACAATTTACAAATATTGTTTTATATTTTTACGTTTTTTAAAGGTTTGATATTTTGATTAATGTGCTAGTTTTATTTATTTATTTATTTATTTATTTACAACCTTCCAACAGGATAACAAGTATCCCAATAACAGGAAGGTTAAAAAAAAGCAAATACAAAAAAAGATAGCACAGCGTGCTTACAATAAATAAACACATGGTCACAAAAATTAAATACAGAATAATGAAATTATAGACTACAGTAAATGTACATTCTTATATAAGTAATTTTTAAATTGTTGAAGACTAAAGTAAAATATATCTACTACATCATCAGTTGAACTTTCAAAATCATTAAAGATGAGACATAGCCTTTTAAATGGATCCTTAAGTTCATACTTTCTTCTTAAACGAGGAAGATGAAATGTTTTAAGGGATCTTGATGAGAGACGTGGAATTTTAAAATAAATATTACCTAAACCTGAGACATCATCAATGCTATTTTGTAGTAGTTTATAAAGATATATTAGAGAGCATAATTTGCGCCTGGAATCCAATCTATGCATATTAAAATAAGATAAAGATACAGTATAGCTATAGGTTATTATATTGAAAGAGCCAGATGTTTTACGCGTACAGAATCTAACAAATTTTCTTTGTACCCATTCTAGTTGAATACTATATGTATCATAAATTGGATTCCACACAATAAGACAGTACTCAAGTTTAGTTCTGACTAAGCAGTAATATAAGGATTTTAGAGTTGCAGGGTTAGTAAAATGCTGTGTATTTCTGATAATGAAGCCTAATGTTTTATAAGAACTATTTACAACATACTCACAGTGAGAACTAAAATGCAAACAGGGATCAAATACCACCCCCAAATCCTTATATAACTCAACCCGGGCAAGACTCTTATCTCCCATCAAGTATGAAAAAGAAAACAAACTATGTTTCATCGAGATCGACATGACCTTACATTTCAAGATATTAAAATATAAACGTGAAGAGGACGACCAATCTAGTAGATTATCTATGTCACTTTGAAGCTCAATATAGTCAGAGTTTGAATTAATAACTTTAAATAACTTAAGGTCATCAGCATATAGCAATGAGAATGAGTATTTAAGGCACTTAGTTATATCATTAATGAATAATATAAAGAGCAGAGGGCCCAGATTGGAACCTTGAGGAACACCAGAGTAGGTATTAAAATTCCTAGATTTAAAGTTATTATATTGAACACATTGTCTGCGATCTGAGATATATGAACGCACAAGCTGTAGTAGATCTAAGGAAAAGCCAAACTGATGCTGCAACTTATACATCAAAACATCATGATTTACGGAATCAAAAGCCTTGGCGAAGTCAGTATAAACAATATCTACTTGTGAGTTAGCACTAAGGGCATTAATTGTAAATTCAGTGAAGTTAGTTAAGTTGGTTGTTGTCGATCTACCCTTTATGAAGCCATGTTGCATAGGCGTAATTTTATTGACAACAGCATGGTAAATATACTTATATAATATTTTTTCGAAACATTTAGAAATAATTGAGAGAATAGAAATTGGTCTGTAATTGGAAATATTAGTTGAGTCACCTGATTTGAATATTGGACAAACTATGGACTCTTTAAGACATTTTGGAAAAGTTTTATTCTCAATGCTGAGATTAAACAGAATATACAACGGTTTCACAAACAGATCGCAACACCCCTTCAAAATATAGGCTGGAAGATTATCAGGGCCAGGTGAACATGAGACTTTTAGGGACTTAATTGCAAGAACAATATCTTCCTCTGAAATTTGAGATATAGATACAGATTCATTAAAATATGTTGGTAAATAGATGTCAGAAAAGTCAGTGACACTCTCGTTCAAATAAACACTGGAAAAATAATCAGTAAATCCTTGTACAATGGAAAAGGTGTTAGTATAGTTAATATCATTCCAGTGCATGTTCCCAGGAATACGCGTAGAGTTCTTTTTATTATTTATATAAGTCCAAAATCTCCGTGGCTCACTGGTGATTACATTTTCAGACTGACGTAGCTATTTTTATGTTGGTTTTGATCTTTTTTCGGAGAATCTTAAATTTTGTGTAATAAAGTTCATTATTATTTACTTTATAAAGCCTATGATTTCTGTCTTTTAATTTAATATCGGAGATTATTTGTTTGGTAAACCAAGGTGGGTAACAAGATTTCTTTCTACGCGTGAATGGAACACATTATTTAAAAATAGAATCTAGAGTGGTGTAAAATTGGCTAAATGCATCATCAACATTGGGATAATCCAGTAAAATATTCCAGTCAACATTTTGAAGTAGATTATACATAAGAGGAAAATTGGAAAAGCGAAAATTGTAAGATAACTTGGTATTATATGTTGAGTTAGGTGAAACAGACGGATAAACATTTAGTGAGATTATGAGAGAAGGATGATATAAATCTTCATGAATTAATGGAAAGTTACTTCGGGAAACATTGCAATCTCTGTTAGACAATACTACATCAAGCAAACATGAATCATTGTTGTATACTCTGTTACATTGTACACCATTAAGAAAACTGCAAAAATTTTCAAATCTAGAGATAATTTGATTATTGAATCCATGTGAATAATGGTAAGCTAGTTTACTGATATTTAACTCACCAAGCAAAATGAAATCGGACTGCATTATAGACGGACAAGTCTCCAGACATTCATAAATCATATCATGCTGTTCTATGGAAATAGGGGGTGGAGAATAAATAACAGCAACAATCAAACTTCTGCTCGATCCCAAACAAATGCGAACACATATAATATCAGCAACACAATTCATATTTAAATTTAATTTTACTTCATGTGATTTAAATTTAGTGCTAATAGCACATAAACACCACCGCCTCTGGTTTTACCCACTCTAGCATTGTCACGGTCTTTTCTGTAGATCCTATAATTGGTAGAGTTCAGAATCTCACCACTATATACTGAATCATTAAGCCAGGTTTCTGTTAAAGTTATAACATCGAAATTGGCAATAAAAGAATTATTATAGAAATCATCTAGTTTGGTGTTCAGTCCACGAACATTTTGGTAATATATATCCATAACAATGTAAACATACAATAATAAGAATAAAAATAAATATAAACAGTTTCAGTAGTCAGTATAAACATACGTCGAAACCAGCTATTAATTAGTAACGTTAATGAATCGCAAACGAAAACAAGTTAATTTAGTGAACAGTGATATTTACAAAATAGACATACAGTTAATCTGCTCCATTTGACAGAAAAATCATTTTAAATACGAAGTAATATTAATATAATGTGATGTGATCCAAAAATTAATTAAAGTGTGTCAATATTAAAGTTCAAGTCTGCCATTTTCATTTCGTCGCCAAGCTTAAAAATTTTTTTCCATCAATTGTCCACACATTTTTAAAGGTGATTTTACTAGAGATAAGTTTGACAAGCTCAAGGCGTTTCTTAGTTAAGTCTTCTTTAATGGTTATCCTAGAACCTTTAAGCTTACTTCTTGACTTTAGGACTAAGTTACGAGTTTTATAAGACGTAAATTTAATAATGATGGGTCGTGGTCGAGATGATGGAGTGTTAGTAGAAGCAGGATCCTTAGAAGCAGATTTAGGGGTAACACTGGATTTTTTACCCACACGATGACATCGATCAATGGAATGAGGTGAGACTTGTAGTGACAGAGAAGATTTAAATAGATCGCAAACCTTGTTTTCGATGTTTTCAGTCGGTTCTTCAGGAACTCCGAAGACTCTGAGACAATTTCTTCTGGAATATTGCTCGAGGCAATCAATTTCATGGTGGAGGGTCAAGTTTTCCTTGTTCGTCTCAGTAATGATGGATTCGTAGTGCAATTTCTGCACTTCCAATTTTTTGTCGATGCGTTGGAATAACAAATCAACGAGTTTTTCAAGAAAACTGCCATCTTTTAACAAAGCATTCATTGCTTCTTGCACTTGCTGAGATACTTGGCGCGACATGGTACACGTAAGTCAATAAATATGTATCAAAACTTGATAATTAAGTAGATCACTGATTTTAAATTTTAAATTTTAGATATTTAGGTTACAGCAATAAAATTCAACAACGGAGCAGCAAAATACACGTCTACTCACGCCGAGACATAAAAATAATATATTATAATTATTGTATTTATATTTTAAGGTGCTGATGATGAGCTAATATTTTTGCTCTAAACATCCACAAATAAATATTTTATAAAAACATTGGATTCTGAAGCCTTTTCTTTATTAAATATATTATATAATTGAATGCTTTTTTAAATATATATTATTAATAATAATAATCAGAATAAATTGGTACCTATTAAATAATAATATAAAATAAAACATTACTGATGTATTTTTTCCGGGCTTTTAAATTGAGAAAAAAGTATTGATTTTTAATTTGTATAATTTAATGTTATATTTGTATAATTTAATAATTTTGAGAAATAAATAAATGAAACATTAAAAATTACATTGCGTTTTTTGGTTCACAAGAGCTTGGGCGCAGGCTGACCACCCCGCACCCCGGCGCAGTATATGCTTAAGACGGCCCTGCTAGAAAACATAAAAATATAGGCCAAATTTTACACGATTAAAGCATAAAATTCGTGGTTTTTATTACAATATAAATGAAGCGATTTAACTCTTTCAGGATTAGCGGTACGGTGTATGTACCATTTTTTTAAAAGCAAGTTCGCCATTGTGGTACATAAATTGTACCACTTAAATAAATATTATTTCCATTCTTACCAGTAGGCTAGAATCTGTACCACCACTTTTCTTTTTTTTTCTAAAATAATGTTTCCTGACACACAAGTAAAAATATGGTACATTTTCTGTGCCTGAAAGAGTGAAGTCTTTGAAAATATGATCAGTTACGTGTCTGTAGGATGTATTTCCTGTTTAAAATGTGCAATGACAGTATTTGTACCTTTTTAAAGTCCCATTATGAAAATTGGATTGTTAATTTAACTGATCTGCATATCGATGAGGCGGTTTTGGTTAGTCTCTCCTTGGGATCTAATTTTAGTTACAAATCACAAAATTCCAACTGGTTGAAAACACTGATGCTTGACACTTACGTCAATTTGTCTTTAGCTATAGATAGAAGTAACATTTTGGACAAAGATCAAGTTGAACGTACTATTTCTAAATATTTGGACACTAGACTTAGGTCTCTAAGGAGCGAGAAACTGACATATCCACAAATCGAGTTGCAGAGATGGATTAAAAAGACAAGCCTTTTTGTTAAGAATCACAAGGACGATATCATTATCACTGAAGCAGATAAAGGTTCAAAGACTGTCATCATGTTTAAATCTCAGTACTGTAATAAGGTTAATGAAATTTGAAATGACGCCACGACCTATATAAAATTAATCTATTACCACATTATTCCATTTGTAATTTCGATGTACCGTCAACCGGGGCGAATTGGAACAATTTTTTGATATTTTTGATCATAGATTTTTTATTAATGCACATACCGTGTTCAAATTTTGGCCCATTGCAGCTATGACTTTTACTTACATAATTTTGTTATTATTATTATTTTTTAATTGCAAATAATTGATTTTTTAATTTTTGTATGCTTGTCCCAATTCGCCCCACGTTTGGGGTGAATTGGGACAGCTGTTTATTTTGCATATAAATCCCAAATAACCTTTAATTATTAGTGAATTGGGACAAAAAAAATCTTTTTAAAAAGTAAAACTCTTTATTCTGCAAAAAATACAGAAATTGCAACTTGAAAACATGTTGTATTTTCTTTATAAACTACATAAAACAAAGTAAACTTCTATAAAAATGGATAAAAATTATAAAAAAATATATTGGTACTTAGGTAGGTTTTTGGTTTACTATATAAACGAATTATATCATGCAATTGTATGCATTTATTTCCAAGTTTATTGGAAACTGATAGCCCCCTCTTCGCATTGCAATTGGCTTCGGCAGTCTTCGAGTTATTTGGGTTATATGACTCGAGGCCTTCCCGGATCGTCTACAAAATTTGTCTCATCGTAATTTATAATTAATTCAGGAGATACGTCCGCCAGAGATAATTCTAGATTATCAAAGTAGGCATTAATAGTGTCCACACTGACGGCTGCACGCGCTCTTTTTATATTTTCGGTTAATCTCACCGTCAAAGCATCTCGGTGTCGGAGAAGAAATCTTTCTATCCAGTCCGAGCCAGGTAAATTGTTTTTAAATTTTTTTAATTTTATTCGTTGACGGTCTAAGTAGCCCTTGACCATCGTCACAATATCAATTTTTTGAAGGGGATATCCCCAGTCTGCTGCAAGAACTATTAATTCGACTAATCTTAATTCTTCGATTCCGGTTAACGCCTGTCCACCGATATGTCTTTGAGTTCGTTTAGCATGTCGCTGTAGAGTCGATTTTGGTATGTTATATATTTCATTTGCTTCGCGTAACGTAATTTGACCATTTTTATATTGACGCAATGCTTTTTGTAAATCACTTATTGCATAATTTTGATATGAGTGACCACCAGCTTTCGTCTTGTACTGACGAACCATTGTCCCACTTCGCCCCAAAATTTACGCTAAAATGGTAAAAAATTCATAATAAATTTGTTATTAACATTTTTGACAAGTACTTTAACATAACCTATACAAAATACTTGAAACTATACAACAAGCATAAAATAACTTTAAAATATTTAATGCGCTCACTTCTTCCAGAGAAAATTTTGTCAGCAATATTAAAACTATAAATGTTACGGTTATATTTAAGAATTTTTTAAACAAATTAAACTTACCATTCGCAAATCGATGTACACGATCATATAAGAAACGTCATCTGTGCTATAACCTAAAATTTTTTTGGTGTTGCTAACTTCATATCAGTAAGCACAAAGTGGCATATTTAAATTTAGAATATTTTTGTCCCGATTAACCCCGCAGTCCTGATTCGCCCCGGTTGACGGTAATTGCTTTATACACTAGCATCCCGCAATACCTGGTTATTGAATGTATTAGAGATCGTTGGGCTGAAATCGAAGAATTTACTGATCTTGACAATGAACAATTTTTACAAGGTATTAATTTATGTTTGCAAAATTCAGTATTTGGCCACAATGGCACTATTTACAAGCAGATTGATGGATCACCAATGGGTTCTAGCATTTCCAACTCTTTAGCAGATCTTATTTTACAAAAATTAGAAAAAGATGTTATTCCTGACTCCAAATTTGGAATTACTTTAATTTTCATCGATAATTATAAACAAACTTGACTTTGGTTTTCTTCTTTTCCTGTTTTTTCAAAATTGTGTGTTGGTGACTCTGATGACAGGGGTATTCGTCTTTGACGGACGCCATTCTCGTCAGAACTGTTTCGAACTTCACAATAATTTTTTTTTGTCGATGTTTTAATAATTTTTTGCCTCAGTTATGGTTGTTTAAAAAGTGAAACCATTTAACTGTTTTTTACGTCAGCGACCTGTAGACTGGTGAGTGAGATTGTTGACTGCTTTATTCTAAGCAAATTGTAACGAATTATAATTAATCAACAGCTGAATATGAACATGTTAAACGTTCGAAACGTTCATTAAAGTTTCAATGAATCTATGTTGTTAATTTATTCCACTATCCATGGATTACTAAGGCCTGATTACCTGTTTTCAAGAATTATTTTGGATCCACTTAACTTCGAAATTAGCTACTAAACATAATCAGGACGTTAAATTATTGCATGCATATTAGTAATGATTGTTGACAACAATATAATCGTTAATATTTTTAATAAACGGGCAGTGTATTTTGTGTAGATTTTACATAACAGATTTGATTTATTCGTAATCATTATGTTATTGTATTACAATGAAATTTTTTTGTATAGATGGTTGGTTGTTGTGCCTTGGTTGCTCTGATCGGTCAGAGAAAGGATTTTTATGAAAGCTTTTTCTATGGATCCGAATCGGAGATAATTATGGGCAGTTAAAGTGAAACGAGAGGGTTGGATACCAACTAATTCATCTCGACTTTGTGAAGTTAATTTTAAGTGTATTCATGTTTTATTAATTTTATTTTACTAATAATTTTCGGCTTATAGATCCACTTTGCACTTGAAATGTGGGAAGAGAAGATGGCAAGAGGATTCTAAAACATAATGCTATTCCCACAGTATTTAGTTTTAGTGTGCCGAAGAGTAGAAGGTCGCCGGTTAAAAGAAGATATCCAACAATTCAATTACCTGCTGTAAATGTAGCAACGTTTGAACCATTTTTCCTATATTTTAATATATTTATATTACCTTAATGAACTCATTAAATTTTCTGTTCATGTAAAATTTATTGGTTTATTTTGTTCACTAGTGCTGTTCTTTTCAAATTTAATACTAATTTTGTATTCAATTGATTTGAAATGAAATATTTCATACTATGCATGAAATCTCTTCTGACGGTAAGTTTTCTTTTTATTTAAATATAATGATTTTACAAGCATTTAATTAGTCGATATATTTTTTTTTAATTTTCAAATATGTGTATGCTTCAAATTTATAAATAAACTATATATTAATTTCAAGTAATATATTCGTAAAATAATATTTCCTTCTTTTACTCCTATACAATCCATGTTAAATTGGAACAAATATGGCGGCCAGAGTCGTATGTCATCACTCTCAGTTATAGGCACTCTTAACAGTTGAGGGTACTTGCACCATCTGGTGACAAAAGCAAATTATACTTAGAAACCATTTTAGGAACATTTAATGAAGCAAGAATATTACAAGGTAGTATTTTAAAATTAGAGTGTTGAATAATACATAATCCATACATAATCCAGTCCTCTTGTACCCTGGGGTGTCGAGGCTAGTCCGTCTTCTTGGTACTCGTGTTTCTATTTAGAATAAAGTTTTTCCACTGTTTCCGATTACTTGATAGTTCTTTGGCAGATTTCCAGTTTTCACCTGTTCGTGTTATTATATCTTCTACTGTTTTGTTCCATGTTTGCCGTGGTCTTCCTCGCCTATTCTTTCCAGTTGGTCTTGTCTCCCATATTGTTTTGACTTGTTTCTCTTCTCCCATTCTTACTAGGTGGCCGAACCACATCAGTTTCCTATCTTCCAGCAATACGTTCGCTGGTTTCACTCCTAATTCTTGTCTTATATCCTCGTTTCTCCTCTTTTCTATTCGCCTGGCTCCTATAACACTTCTGAGGTATTTCATCTCCGCCGCTTGTATTCTTTCTTTCTGTCTCTCAGTCAGAACCCAATTTTCTCCTCCGTATAGAAGTACTGGCAAATACATAGTTTTGTAGACAGATATTTTCGTTTTCTTATTTATTTCTTTATGATTCAGGAATTTCTTTTGTAGTGCATAGTAAATTTGGTTTGCTGCCTGGATTCTTTTGTTTAACTCGTCATTTATGTTTCCTTTGTTATTTATGGTGGTTCCCAAATATTTATAGTTCTGGACTTGTTCTATAGCTTCGTTGCCTGTTTCCACTCTTATTTCTTTTCCTCTATTACTTATTAGCATCGTTTTTGTTTTGTCCGTGTTCAGTAATAAGTTGTGTGTGGCTAGTACTGTAGTCCATATTTTTAGGTTCCTTTCCAAATTCTTTTCGGAGTTAGCAAACAAGACAATATCGTCGGCAAATGCGCATGTTTCTAGGTATATGGGTTGGAGGTTTCTGTATCCTATAACGAATTTTTCCATTTTTGCTTGACATTCCTTTATGGCATCGTCCATTGCGCATAGGAACAATAGTGGGCTCAGTACAGCCTTGTCTAACTCCTGTGGTGTTAGAAAATTTTGTTGAGAGCCTATTACATACTCTGACTTGATTGTTTGTATCTTTATAGGTACTTTTTATTGCTCCCTCTAGTTTTTTATCAACTTTTTTGTTCTTCAAGCTTTCCCATATTTTCTTTCTGCTCACAGTGTCGAAAGCTTTTTTCATATCAATGAAACACACATAAACGTCTTGGTCTTTCCCTAGTTTTTTCTCAATGACTTGCTGTACCGTGAACGTGTGGTCTTGGACACTGTGCATCGGTCTGAATCCGCTTTGTACATTTGCTAATTGGTCTTCTACTGTTTCTCTTAGTTTTCCCTCTAATATTCTCTCATATGTCTTGAATGCTATGCATAATAGCGTTATTCCTCTGTAATTGGAGCACTCTTTAGTATCCCCTTTCTTGTGTATGGGCACAATTATTCCTGTTTTCCATTCTTCTGGTATATCCTCCATTTCTTGGCATAAGTTGAATAAGTTGAGTAATTCCTCCTTTCCTCTTTCTCCCATATACTTTATAATTTCTGGTCCCAATTCGTCTACTCCTGGAGCTTTTGCTATTTTTATTTTGTCAATTGCATTATTTAGTTCGGTCATGCTGATAAATGTTTCTAAACTTTCTTCTCTGTCTTCACTTGTAATTGTTTCTGACTGTTCTGGATTTTCACTACTATTATTTTCTTCGCTAAGGAGTTCCTCAAAGTATTTCCTCCATCTTTCAATTATGTTACTTTCTTCTATTAGTATCTTTCCGTCATTATCTTTAATTTGTTGTAATTTATATTCTGGTCTATTTTTAAAACTTCGCATTACTTTGTAAAACATTTTTTTGTTTTCGGTACTGTTCCTTTCCATTAGTTTCCCAAATTCCTCCCATGATTTTTGTTTAGCTTCCAGTACTAACTTTTTTACTTCGTTTCTTTGCGTCTTGTATGCTTGATAGTTTTCTTTGTTTTTTGTTTGTAGATATTTTTTCCACAATATCTTCTTCTTCTTTGTTGCTACTTTTACTTCACTATTCCACCAGTGGGTTCTCTTCTGATTATCTCCTGTCCTATTGTATCCACATATCTTTATTACTGCTGTTAATAATGCTTGTTTTAATCTATGCCACCTTTCATTAATATTCTGGCTCTCCTCATGACTGTTTTTGTCGATTTCTTTTGTTACGGCTTCTTGGAATTGTTCTATTGCTGCTTTAGATCTTAATTTATGTATTTTTATTTTCTCCTTTTTGACTTCCTTAGCTTTTGTTTCATCTCTATTTTGTTTATGCTTTCCCTTGAACACGGCTTCGAGAAGGAAATGGTCACTACCGATTTCGTTACCTCTTTTAACTCTTGCGTCTTTAATATCTCTTCTGTTGGCTTTTTCTACTACTTATTATATAATCGATTATCGATTTTTCTCCTCTACTTATCATTTCCCGTGTGTATTTATGTATATCTTTGTGTATGAAGTGAGTATTTGCGATTATAAGATCATTATCGATACAGAACTCTAGTAGTTTCTTTCCGTTGTTATTAATTGCTGTTTCGCCGTTTCTGCCTATTGCTCCTCCCCATTTTTCTGTATGATTCCCTACTCTGCTGTTCAGATCGCCAGTTAGTATTAAACTTCCTTTTTTTCTTTCTATAGTAGCCTGTAGTTCTTTCCAGAATTTTTCTTTCTCTATTTGTTTTTCGTTTTCATCTGGTCCGTATGCCGCTATTATTGTTATTGGTTCTTTTCCTCTGTCTAATTCTAACATCAGTATTCTTTCATTTACGCATTCCCAGTTTCTAATCTGTGTTAGTATGTTCTGGCGTATCAGGCATGCCGCTCCTGCTTTTGCTCTTTGTTTTTCTTCCACTCCTCCATATATTAGAAGATGTCCATTATCTAGTAATTTGTTTCCACTGCCCTTTATTTTTGTTTCGGTTAATGTTAATACCTCTATGTTTGCCTTCTCATAGTGTTGAATAATATAATTTGAAAATTTGGCAATATATTCAGGGAACGCACGCAACTCTCTAATATTCAAACACTGCTTAGCCAGCACATAGCTTTATGCAGATGCATAATCATAAAAAAAATAAATAAATATATCATCACGCCTTTTACCCATCACTGGGTGTGGCACTCTGCCTACGCAGATCTCGGTAAGTGATATATTTTCTCGCGTGAAGTGCGGTTACCAGTCGTCAAATCACGGCCTCCAAAGATATTAGTGGTGGAGGAGCCACAGGGGTAGATTTTTTAAATTGGTGAAAATGGTTTGTCGGCTGTGGGGATCGAACCAGGGTTCTCAAGATCCACAGGCCGACTCGATACAACTGAGCCACCTACCCCATATGCATAATCATGAAACACCATAAAATGAAAGTACCTAAAATGGCGGATTTAGCAAAGATCCAAACCAAAATATAGTGGTTACATGTTCAAACTATTACCCAATAGATAGCGATTTAGTGTAATGTTCAATTTTTTTAAAATTGTTTAGCAGTAGGAAAATTTATACACCGTATTATTTACAGAACAACAAGCAGATTCAGACCTTGTGTAATTAATGTAATGTTCCGTAATAACAACGCACTTCAAGTTTATGATGAAAAAATTAATGCTTTGAATGCCAAAATATATTTTTAGGGTAATTTTCATGAGGATATTTTTTAGAATGATTAATATCTTGTTTAAATTTATTGGTACACATAAACCTGCTAAATGATTAAATTTTATTTTGATTTCCACAGTAGTGCTAGTACGAATTCTGTCGACAATACCAGGCTGATATAATTAATGTATAATTATTGTTTATTGTTCTATATACAATTATTTTATGTGTATTATTTTAATTTCTTTTTTTTTCTTAAGTTTTACTTTGATGATGGTTAATGTTAACCGAAATGTCCGATTAAATATATATTACTCGTATCATATATAGGTACATTTATATATTTTGATTCATGATTTGATCCTAAGAGCTACTACAAATCCTAAATATATATACAGGGCGAGTCATCGAAATGTCCGTCTTCGATATCTCCCTTCTCGTTAAATTTATCAACAAAATTTATTTGTCTATTCAAGAAACATAATGTAAAATTAGTTTCACATTTACAGAAAGTTACATGATGGCCTGGCGAGAATTGTTTGTCTTTTTTTAAATAGAACATCCTATATATTTTTATATATTTTGAATTGTACGAGTATTTTATTCACCTATACGAACATATGTATTTTATTTTAGTTTTCCGCGACGTTGCCAATTTTTTCCGCTTTTTCTCTAAAAAAGGCTAAATATGCACATTACTTTATGAAGGCGTCCTGAAGTTATGTAATAGTAAAAATTAAGAATCGTTATAACCAGATTCTCCATTAAGACGAATAGATTTTATATCACTGTCATTAAAAACTTTGCAACAAGCAGTACAGTAAATTTTTCGTTTCGGAATATAACAGCCAATAGCGCTCAATTTTTTCTTTGTTCGGTAGAATTCTAAAGAAATAACTATTGGAAAACTTACGTCCCGAATTATCTTTCGAATAAAGATCCTTCTTGTTTTGATAATAAGCAGGGCCACGTTCTATTAATTCTTGAATATTATGTGAATTTAATTTTTTTGGCCACAGTGCAGCATCTTTGGAAAGTTGAAAGCCGAACTTGAAGTAGTTGATGGTATGCTTTCCAGAAGATTAGGATTCTGGAACAGTGTCGGTACATATCTCACGTGCAGGTTGTGAATGATTTGGCTCTGCTGTATCTCTGTCGTCATTAATTTTTTGCAAAGTAGATTCTGGTTTTGAAAAAAAATCGAAATTTTGGCGTGTTCCTTCTGTTCTTTTTCTCTTTTTCTTTTAATCATCCTATTTTGGTATCCTGACAATTTCCTCTTACTTTCTGACATGGTAGTGACTTTTGAAGTTTTATTAACTGTAAAATAGTAGTTAAACAAAATAATAAATTGAAAGACTTGACAATGCCAATATTAAAACTAGATGATTTTTTTTTTGCATTTAATAAAACCAATATAAAAAATAAAATAAAAATGTAACTGTACCGACTCACCGTAATACGTAAAAACACTATAAAATACAAAAGTATTACAGAATTACAAATTACTATAATACGTGGCTATACTGAGCGACAAAAAGAATGAGTCAATTTTATTTTCAATCGAGAAAACCGGACGAAGAAACAATATATAAATCGGGGATTTTCCGACTTGAGTTGTCACATTGAGGATTCCCCTATAGATATTATCTCGAAAGCAAATATTCTTACATCTAAATAAATAAATTGTATGTATGGCGCCCCACTTTTTCATTTAGTTTAACCATGTTTAAGAATATTGTGATGTCATTAAAATAATCTGTCACTTATTTATGTATCACTTATAAAACCGTATAACTTTAAAAAAATATATATATTTTATTGCGTGAGCGAAAGATTCTGAGCGTGAAGAATAAACGAGCTTGTATGAAAAGAATTATGAATGTGGTTGAAGCAAAAGTGGTGTGTCAGGATAGGAATGTTTGGAGAAAATTAATTGCGGGATAAATATAATGAATGAAGACAAGCGTATGATTCTGGATTTTAGATTAATTGGTTAGATGTTTCGAGTGTTTACCTGCAATTGTGTGGAGACCATCTTCAGAAACAAGCGCAGTGTACACTAGCGAATGGATGAATGTTTGTTGTGTGTTGATGGATTTTGGTTGTGAGAAAAGAAAGAGTTTGTATGGAGGAAGTGTTAATGTGGTATCGTGTGTCAGGATGAGAATGTTGACGGGTTCGTGCTACCCCATTTAATGGGATATAGCGTGATGTTATGTATGTATGTATGTTAAGAAAGATTTTTTTTGTTTATAATTGAGAAAGCATATTATCTATCTCTTTCTTGGAGTTTTGGCGCCCCTGGTGCCTTGGCGCCCTTGTGCACCGCACAACCTTGCACTTATGGACGGCGCGGCCCTGGAAAGGTGGCTCAGTGGTATCGAATCGGCCTGTGGATTTGAGAATCCGGGTTCGAAGCTTGCAGCCGACAAACAATTTTCATCACATTAAAACTAGCCCTGTGACTCACGCTCCAGTAACATCTTGGGGGCGTGATTTGACGGCTGGTAACCGCACTTCACGTGAAGAAATATATCACTTACCGAAATCTGCTACGATAGAGTGCCACACGCAGTAGTGGGTAAAAGGCGTGATGATATATTTATTTGTTTATTATATATACGGATATTTAATTAAAAGTATAAAGACTAATAACATAATTTGTGGATAATATACAAAATTATCTGCTCTAAAAGGTTTTAAAAAGAATTCATTTTAATTATAATTTTTTCACGTTTCATTTCAATTATTTATTGACATGTAATAATTTTTAGAACTGCCGCAGTTTAATAAAAGATTATTGTAAAAGGTTTCAGGCTACTTTTTACTTGTTGGATATCACATATTATTTTCTGAATATCTTTACATTTATTTTTATGTTTTATGCTAGTTGTACCTATATAATACTTTCTGTAATTAAATAGAGTACCTCATGTGCGGTTTATCAATTGCTAACTAACAGCAATATAAATTATATACTCGTATATTCTTTATTTGCTTTATTCCGATTAAAATTTGCAAATAAGAAAATTATAATAACTCAGTATAGTAGAAATCCGAAATAAAGTTTTTATCAGAATTGTAAAGTGTATTCCTATATCTTACTAATCCGTAAATAAATGTATATACATGTAAATAAATGAATGATTATGTAGGAAATTGGAAACATGAAAAAATATTTTACTGTTGTAATTCTATATATTCTATATTTAACAAGCAGATACTTCAGAATTCTATCAGTTGCATGAAAAACAGCATTAGAGGTAAAATTATGAAAATTAAAATGAAAACTATTTTTTTGTTTACAATCTGCAATTTTTATTATAAAGTCCCTGTTTTGATATATTCATCGTGTCTCTTCATATGAACAAATTAAAATAAATAACTAACAAACACATCTCAAAATACAAAGAAAATAAATTATTATAAATATATATAAAAATGTGATTTGACGGCTGGTAACCGCACTTCACGCGGAAAAATATATCACTTACCGAGATCTGCTTAGGCAGAGTGCCACACCCAGTTATGGGTAAAAGGCGTGATGATATATATATATATATATATATACAGGATGTTTCAGACCACCCGTACCCTCCGAATATCTCGCGAACAACAAAACGGATTGAGAAACAAAAAAATACGTCCAAAATATTTTTAAAAGTTATATTGAATAACACCAAATGAGAGTTCTCCCCTCACCCCTTGGAGGGGGTCACTTCGATATTTTAAATGGGAACCCCAGTTTTTATTGCAGATTCGGATTCAGTGATGTACATGTTTTCGCCTTTCTTCATTTTTAATAATTTTTTTTGTATATCCACGATTCTTCTACCGCAAATTTCATCGTCATTCATTTTAGAAGATTTTACTTCTATTACAAAGTTTTCCGATAAGGAAGACTGAAAAATAAATGAATTCAATAGTTATTTTTCTACGATTGCTTTGAAGAATTGACAATTACGCTCTCATTTGTCATCGTAAAATTGACGTTTTCTGTGGAACAATCGAAAAATATCTTTTTTGCGCGTCTCCAATGGCAGCGCGCGAAAAAGACGTTAAATGCGCGCGTTTCCGATGGCAACGCACGAAAAACATATTAAATGTTCGGTTCGCGCTGCAATTACCGTGCTCGAGTAACAAAGAATCACTTTACGCTCTTAATACACAAATAACTATTGTGTATTAAGAGCGTAAAGTGATCCAATGTTACTCGAGCACGGTAATTGTATGAGAGGAATAAAAACACTTTACGCTCGTAATACAAACATAATTTTTTCTACGATTCCATCTTAAAATGATTAAAAAACGTATACGTACTGAAAATAAATTCGTTTTATCAACTGTCAATATGACAAGTTTCTGTTTTGTTTATATCCCTGGTAACTATTAAAATAAGAACGCATTTAACATCTTTTTCGCACGTTGCCATGGGAAACGCGCGACAAAGACATTTTTCGATTATTCCACAGAAAACGTCATATTTAAGATGACAAATGAGAGCGTAATTGTCAACTTTTCATAGCAATCATAGAAAAATTATATAATGTTACCGATTGAGACTTTAAGAACTGTGGTACAGTGGAAAATCGTACAAAAGTAATATCTACATGATGTTATTCTTTAATATTTATTTAAGCAAAACAATTTCTCATTTCTGTACTATAAATAATTTGAAAATGATTTGTTATTTATATTGCGTACAGTTCATTTATTTTAATTGTAGTTGTTTCTAATCTAATAAATATTTTAAGAAAAGATAATTATTACAAAATAACTTATGTGCAAATTCATCCAAAACTTGAATGTATGTGAAGCCCGTATCATCTGAATTAGATATTTATATGTACCAATAAATTTAAACAAGATATTAATCATTCTAAAAAATATCCTCATAAAAATTACCTTGAGAATTCACCACACGTCACTGTCAACCAATAGGATCACGAATTTGTTTGAAAATGAACCAATGAAATGTACATTTCGTTGGAAATTCATCACTAGTGGTATTTCATCGGAAATACCACTGTTATTAATCTCCTTGGTTACGAATAAAATAAATGATATTTTCAATATTTTCATAAACGTCAATTGAAAAAATCTGTCATCACTGTAATACCTAATTAATATTGTGCAAATAAATACCTAACTATTCTTGTTAATTAACTCTTGTTTGGTAAATTCTCAAGCCGAATACAACTCGTAGTATGAAAATTGACAGATAATATTTTGACATAAATATACATTCGTTGTTATGGAAACAGGAAACACAACTCGTGCTTCGCACTCGTTATGTTTCCGTTTCCATAACAACTCATAATTTATGTCAAAATATTTTCAGCAATTTTTATACTACTTGTTATATAAATAAAAATAAATATATCATCACGCCTTTTACCCATCACTGGGTGTGGCACTCTGCCTAAGCAGATCTCGGTTATACTATATACTTGTTATATTATATATGAAAATATATCTTGGCATTCAAAGCATTAAATTTTTTATCATAAACTTGAAGATTATACAGTGCATTGTAATTACGGAACATTATATTATGACACAATATCAAAATCTGCTTGTTGTTCTGTAAATAATACGGTGTATAAATTTTTGTGCTAATAAACAATTTTTAAAAATTTGAATATTACACAAAATTGTCATCTATCGGGTAATAGTTTAAATATGTAACCACTATATTTTGGTTCGGATCTTTGCTAAATCCGCCATTTTAGGTATTTCATTTTATGGTGTTTCATAATTATGCATCTGCATAAAGCTATGTACTCGCTAAGTAGTGTTTGAATATTAGAGAGTTGAATAGTTACCCTATATTCATTTATATCACTCAATAAGGATATGTGTGACTAAATTTTTGTACAAAACATAAATTTAAAATACGCCAGTCTAATTCTAGTGAGAGATAGATTAAACACATAGGCCCCAACCATTGGTTCGTATATTTACTAAATATACATTATTAGGAATTTGAATGAAATTGTGTTTGCACGAAGCAGTACATGAAAAAAGCAATACAAATATAAAGTAGTAGTTGAACATTATAATGACGCGTGCATTCCCAATTTGTATACAAAACATTACAAAATTTAAATATGCCAGTCTACATCTAGTGAGAGATAGACTAAAACCAAAGAGCATAAATTACATAAAGAGGAACGGCCTTATGGGTTGACTAGTATTAGCACATGTTGCCCGCCGCTGGGAGGTGCCACCGTCGAATTTTTGTCGCCATCTAGCGCTCGGTTACATTAATAATTTTGAGAAAAACACTAACGCACTCTGTTGGCGAGAAACAGTAAATTTATGAACTAGAAAGAATTAGGATCACACATACATTGTAAATATAACCTATATTTTGGTGCGCATATTACAGGTAAGAATATATTTTTTAATTATATCAAAGAGCATAAATTACGGGTAATTTAAATTAGTATTATTTATTTATTTGTTTTAGTTTACAAAAACAATATTATCTGTTTTGTCCACAATGTCTGTTTCTACTGGAACTTGCGTTTATTGGAACTGTGGAAATTCGCGACGTAAACAGCCTACGCTACATTTCTTTAAATTTCCTAAAGACGCAGAGAGACGTGACAAATGGATAATCAACAGTGGAAATTTTGAACTAATAAAAGTTGATTTAGAAAAATTGTCCAATTATCTAATTTGTCAATATCATTTTTCTCTAAAATCTTTTTTAAATGAAACTAAAAATTATCTTGTGTACAATGCCGTGCCGCTTCACTATAAAGACGGAAATTATAATATTTCAACATCCGCCGTAACTATTGCGGCGAATACAACTACTATTGTGACAATAAATAGTTCTACAAGTACAACCAGTACTATTGTTAGTAGTTTAGGAAATTATGTAATGAGTATAACAACTGCCGAGAACAGCATCAAATCTAAACGTACTCTTGAATTTAAATCAGAATCACCAAAAAAAAATATAAAGACATACAGTACAACGAACATTAAGGAAGAATCCATCACGTTTCCAGAAACATTCCATCCTAAATTACAATCTGTTATATCTACAGAAATTGAACGGGGCAACGAATTTGGAAGAGAAATGTTAGATATGCCATCACCTGTTCTGCAAATTCCTGACACACCGCGAAAACTTAAATTAAAAAACAAAATTAAAGCTCAAGCGAAAATTATTTGTACAAAAAGAACAGAAAACTATCGTTTGGGACAAAAAATTTCAAAATTAAAATTAAAAAATATAATCAGAAGCACTTTAGCAACTTTTCCAGAAGATCGCAGAACATTTATTAATATGCAGATGTTCCATAAAAAAGGAGTTCCTTGGACAACAGCCGAAAAGAAATTGTCATTATCCTTATATTACAAATCTCCCGGATGTTATAAGTTTTTAAGAAATATCTCTCATTTTCATTTACCATCAATAACTGCAATAAGATCTTGGATCAAAATATATAATATGAAACCAGGTATAGACGAGAATTTATTTACAAAATTAAAAAATAAAGTATCTGTTATGGAATCCAATGAAAAACAATGTGTACTCCTGCTAGACGAAATAAGCATTAGACGTGGAGTTGATTATAATTCTGTGTTTGATAGTATCGAAGGTTATGAAAATTTGGGTTCATTTGGGAATGCTGCGCAACACGGAACGCAAGCCATGGTATTTATGGTCCGAGGATTAATGTACAACTGGAAATTGACAATCAGCTATTATATTTCTTCTGGTCCCCTACTATCCGTCAAACTAAAAATTATTGTAGAAACAATTATTGGAAAACTTCAAGACATTGGGTTATTGGTTCGCGTAATTACATGTGATCAAGGCGCAAATAATAGATCTACTTTTAAAAATCTTGGTGTAACTAAAGAAAAACCATATTTTTGTTGTAATGAAAAGAAAATTTACGCAGTTTATGATGCACCAC
This sequence comes from Pterostichus niger, assembly GCA_947425015.1. NCBI lineage: Eukaryota > Metazoa > Arthropoda > Insecta > Coleoptera > Carabidae > Pterostichus > Pterostichus niger. Next base: position 12,071,397 of record OX380347.1, read on the forward strand.
ATCTAATTAAAAGTATACGAAACACGCTATTACACCATGACATACATGTAGGAGACGCGATCGTTTCATGGACTGATATAACAAAAATATATGATATCGATCAGCAAAGTATTGCTGCTAAATCATTGTGCAGAATAACTTATCAGCACATAAATCCAAATGATTTTCAGAAAATGAAGGTAAAGTTAGCCACTCAAATTTTTAGTAATCGTGTTTCCGCTGCCATGAAAACGGCTATAGCAACAAAACAATTAACCAGCAAAACGGCATCTCATACAGCTACTTTCATAAAACAAACGAATGACTTATTCGATGCACTAAATAGTAAACGCGCTAATGATAAAAATCCGAATTCATGTGGTTTATCGAAATTTAGACCAAATATTATTCTTTTATTAAAACAGTCTGTTAATTGGGTAAGTACGTTTAAGACATATACAAAAAAATTAAAAGAAAACAAAAAAATTTATTGCTTTGACGGTTTAATTCAAACAATAAATGCTGTATTAAATCTATGGACCGATCTTGAAAATGAAGGCTTCTGTTACCTGTTAACGTCGCGTCTCAATCAAGATCCAATTGAAAATTTATTTTCTACTGTTAGATATAGGTGTGGTTCCAACAATAATCCAACAACAAAACAATTCCGTATAGCTTTACAGCAAAATATATTTGTAAGATTACTTTCAACTCCAGATAATCCAAATTGTGAAAATGATGATGATCGTGCAATTATTTTGGATGATTCAGAACAGAATACAGATACAGAATATGAGAATGACAAACAAATGTGTTTAGATTTAAATGAATGTGTCACTGAAAAGACGTGTGAAAATGATATAATTCCAGCAAAAGTTGAAAGAGAAGAAAACGAAGAAAGTAATTTAATTTTTTCCTTAGAAGAATGTTCCATAAATTATTTTGCAGGATATTTAGTGTATATATGTTTAAAAAAATTTAATTGTGACTTATGTAAAATTAATTTATCACATTCGGACGTGACCCGTAATCTTGATAACAGAAACTTTTTGCTGACAGTGTTTCGCGATTATGATAATAATGAAAATATACCAAAATACCTTAAAATTCCAAGCGATACTCTCTTAATGATTGTTAAGTTACAGTTATCGGTTTTTGATATTAATTTTAATAATATAAAGCACAAAGAAAACGTGATAAGTACTTTAATAAATTTAACAGTTGAAAAAATGAATACCAATTTTCCAAATTGGCTGTCAGGTTCTTGTGAAGAACACAGAATTTTTTTATTAAAGCATTTAATAAATGTAAAACTAAAATTTTCTTTAAAATGTGAAACAAAACGCTTTCAACAACCAAAAAAGCGCAAATTAAAAATTTTGAAACATATGTAAATACTTGGATTCGATATAGGATTACTTTTATTTTATAAATCTTTCCTCTGTACATTAGAAAATAACCATATTTTGGAAATAGTTATTTATGTTTTCGTTTTTAAGGTTTGTTTATACATTTCATGTATATATATATATATATATATATATATATATATATATATATATATATATATATATATATATATATATATATACATATATATATACAGGTATTTAGTTTAAATAAATAAGGGCAAATCGAATGTTTACAAAGAATTGTAATTTAAATTTTTATGCCTAACTCAATTGATGTACCTACGTATAAAACAAATCTGTTTCCTAAATACATTGTTTTAATTTTAGAATACCTACATAGCTCTCAACACATACAAAATAAAACAGAAATGAAGACAAGAATAATGTATTTATTTAATAAACAGAAAACAAGAATGCATATAATTTTATATTAAATGTTCGAATAACCTTCCTTTTTTCGCTAAACAATATAATATTTGTATATAAACAAAAATCACAAAACACAAACTTTTTTTGACAGTTACAATGTCATACAATTGCTTGTAATTTTGTTTGAGTTCCATGGCTATCGCTACAAATAAGCAATTTTCAAAAATCTTTAAAATTTATTTTCTCGGTAATGAAATGCCACAAATAAAATCTAGTGGTTTACATGCAGAATTTTAAGCTTTACAACTTTTATTTGAAGCATTTTTGTCTAAAATCAATTGGGAAGCAACGCGCAAGGAAAAACTGATTTCCCATGTTAAACGTCTATGGCCAGTTTAACATAGCAAATGTAATTTATGCTCTTTGCATGGAATTAAAAACAAGAGATGAACAAATGCGTAACGTTTTATACGTCAATGTCAGAATAAATTGTCAAAATCATTTTTACGTACTAAATATTTATTTTCTAAATAAAAATTTAATAATAATAAGGCAAAATATTTTTTAGATTTATTATTTAAGAATAATAAAATAATAAACTCGATAAAATATTTAAGGTAGGTTATTATTAAATATTTAACAAATTAGTTAATGTAACATAAATTAAATTACAATTTGATTTCTCCATCATTATTTCACAGAATGAGGCACGCAGTTCAAAATCTCGTTCCAAAATCTTTTGGTGGCTTTGAAATTTAAAAGGAATGTATTTATGTTTTTTGAGAATTCTATGCACTGTCATAAAATTTATATTTAGTTCTCTGGAAATTTCCCGCACACTCATTGTTGGCTCCAGTTCTATTAAAGCAAGAATATTTTCTTCATTGTTATAAATTCTTTCATTTATTTGTTTCTTGAAATTTAGTGTTCCTGTCTTTTCAAACTTTACTATGCCGTACTAGGAATATCATGATGCTGCCAAATAGCGCTAATATAGTCACGAATTACTCGTAAACTATGGCCCGAATAATGATAGGTATTTAATTATTTGCAACTTTTCTTCATCTGAATAGTTATTCATTTTTGATAATAATAAACCCTAATATTGATTTAATATCACAGTTTGTCAAAATAAATACTAATAATTTGATGTATAAAAAGTTACGCATTTGTTCATCTCTTGTTTTTAATTCCATGGCTATTGCTATTAAATTGAAATTACGTGAATTTTTAAATTTAATTTCTGCAGTTATGAAGTAGTCAAAATGAATTTTGTTTATTGATTCGGATGTAGAATTGTATGCTTTACAACATTTATTTGAAACATTTTTTCCTAAAATAATTAGGGAAGCAATGCGTACGGAAAACCTAATTTGCCATGTTAAACGCCATGTTTCACTTTTCGTGTTACACCCGGTATATATATACATATACAGACTTTTATTATTATATTTGTGTTTTAGTAGCTGAAGATGAGCGAATTTTTAGCTTCATACGTTCAACCAAATATATTTATTATAAAAACAGGATTCCTCAAACCTTTTATTTATTATATAAATATATATATATATATATATATATATATATATATATATATATATATATATATATATATATATATATAATATATATATTTTGCTTTGGATCATAATTATGTAGTCATAAACAATTCAGTATGCAAAATAATATTCTTTTCAAATGGCATAACAATGTACCTATTTTAATTATATGTGTGAACAACACATCGTAAAATAAAACCTACCGAACCCAAAATCTAAGCTCGACAATCAGCGACCGGGGTGAAGAGCAAAAGCGGTTCATGACTGTGCATCGTAGTTCATCTATTAGCCGTATCAACTAACATAGCGCCAAGTCATAGAACAGTTTCTCTTTACCCCGCAGCTACCTCACCGTAAGTTTTAGTATAACACTTATATACACAGGGCCGTTCCTCTTTATGTAATGTATGCTCTTTGCTAAAACATATTGACTGCTAGAACAAGCTGTTTTTGCCTGTGTATTTGAGTGTTTTAGCTATTTAACATGTTAAAACCGTCCTCAGACACCAAAAAACAGAGCTTATGCTACCAGCCATAGCCGCCAACAATTGGTTCGTATCTTTACTAAATTCTACACTAGGAATTTGACTAAAACTGATGTGTGCTTTGTCGTACACTAAGCGCAAAAATAAACTTCAAGATTACAGCATATATCTATTATATAGTAATATATTGCTGACACTGGGTCCAAAAGCGAAAAGGGAAAGAGAGTGAGATATATGCTATTTTATCTTTTTTCCATACTTACTTCAAAATGCGCATGCCCGTAATACTGGAGTACGATTGGCTGACGTCAATTTCTAGCATGTTAAAATCTAGCGCCATATTTTTTAAATTTAAATTAGGAGCTTTACATAAATCTACCTTTCGACATTTGTCACATCTAGAGCGTCTCAATTGAAATAATAATAATATTTCGCATATAGAAGAAGGCACATTTTTAAATACACCGAATCTTAAAATTTTGTAAGTAATCAGTTTTATCCTATAATAGAACAGCAGATATAAATTATTTTTTTCATTTACAGGTGGCTAAATGACAACAAACTTTCTTGGACTGTTGAAGATGTGAATCGTGCATTTATAGGGTTGCAAAATTTAGAAAAATTTCATCTCGCCTCAAATCAAGTAAAATCCATCGATAAAAATGCTTTTTTAGAACTACAAAATATTACTACATTAGATTTAAGTAACAACAATGACTACTCTTCAAAATAATGCTTTATCTGATTTAAAAAATCTTAAAGAACTATTTTTAAATACAAGTAGCCTTCTTTGCGACTGCAATCTGCAGTGGTTTGCAGCATGGCTGAGAAAATATAGTTTTACAAAAACGCACGCAGTTTGTGCGTATCCAGTGTGGCTTAGAGAAAAAGCCATAAAGATGTTCCAGTTACTAATTTTACTTGTGGTAAGTGCTAAAAGTTTAAAAGTAATAAATTGATTATTTATTAAAGTAATGTAATTTTATATTTTTAATTGTAGATGATGCAGCAAAACCCCGATTAATGGACGAACCCCAAGCATTTTAAATACAAGTAGCCTTCTTTGCGACTGCAATCTGCAGTGGTTTGCAGCATGGCTGAGAAAATATAGTTTTACAAAAACGCACACGGTTTGTGCGTATCCAGTGTGGCTTAGAGAAAAAGCCATAAAAGATGTTCCAGTTACTAATTTTACTTGTGGTAAGTGCTAAAAGTTTAAAAGTAATAAATTGATTATTTATTAAAGTAATGTAATTTTATATTTTTAATTGTAGATGATGCAGCAAAACCCCGATTAATGGACGAACCCCAAGCACGCTGTCTTATTATTACCTGGATAATTTTCCAAAAAAGCACTTCTTGATTCTGGAGTTTCTTCTAATCTTTCCCAGTAAATACTTAGTTTCTCGGGCAGTTCAGCAATTTTTGAATGCATATCTTTTTGCTGGCGTATAAAATATCAAGTTGTTCCATATTTTCGTCACTAAACAGAAATTCTGATTCTTTACTATAAAGTATCTGCTTTTCGAATTCTAAACTTGCTTCGATCTCTAGTTCGTCCATTATATCAATTATATCTGTTTTAGCTCTCAAGTAAATATCTTTTCGTTTAAGTATTTCTTCTGTCATGTCTTCTACGTAATGTTTAAAAGAATTAATTACTTGAAGAGTTGGTATGGGCGTCATTTGTATACATTTCTCCATTTTACCCAACACATGACTTAATAATTCCTCTCTTTCCTTCAGTTTATTTAGTTCTTCTAATAGAGCTTTATGCATATCTTGATATCTAAAATAAAATGATATATTATTATACTACTTTTTCTAGTGTTGTAGAATACGTACTTCTTCATTTTTTCTTGTAAATTAGTATACGCAGTATTTAATGACATAGAGTCATATTCAGGTCCCATATCATCTGTTATATTAATTTGTAATGCCTTGCCTAAACTTGATATTTCTTGCATTTGATTTGAAATCTTCTTTACTAGACAATATTTCTGAGATTCGGATTGGATATCCATCGGGCCGGGTCGGATTGGATATCCATCGGGTCTGGTCGGGTTGAATATCCATCGGGTCTGGTCGGGTCTGGGTATCCATCGGGTCTGGTCGGGTTGGGTACCCGTCGGGTCTGGTCGGGTTGGATATCCATCGGGTCAGGTTGGGTACCCATCGGGTTCGGGTCGGGTCTGGTTATTTTTTTTTTTAATGCGCATCTCTAATAGACATATAGGTCGCGACAGTCACGTGACGCAGGCAACCTTCACAGAAAATGACAACAACGTGAACAGCTGTTCAGTGTGCAACTTCAAATTTGATTTTAACATTTTTTTTTCTGGTATGTTATGCTTTATTTCTTGTGCGTCTATTATTTGTTAGTACTTCTTAATTATTATAACAATCTTTGTTGCTGATCAGTGCAAAATCAAAATAAAATTAATTTGTAGCGCCATCTTCAATAAAAGCTTTCTGAAGCGTTCTTGTCAGTAGTTGTTGAAAATAATGCATATTTTTTACTTTTAGTACTAATCAGCAACTAAAATTACAATTTTACATGCTTGGATAACAAAAAACTATTTGAAAATGTCAGCCTACTATAAGCCACATAAAAAATTGGTAGCATTTACTTGAAAATAATATTATTTTTTTTGAGTACTTCTGTAATTTCTTCATAATAAAGTGCAAAGCAGAATAACAAAGTTCGTCACGTATGAAAGTTATAAGCAATACATGATTTGAAAAGTCTACTTATGGGGCAACTTTTGTCAAACTTAACCGACCTTGTATTTCTTATGGTTTTATAAATCTCCTTACACTATTTTCTTTGCAACATCTTTATATAGATTTGTATGTCAATACGTTGGTGAGTATTACATTATAGAATTCGACTCGCAATCAAGCTAAAAATTATATAAACTACCACACTGCGGCTCGATGAGTGCCAATCCTGTACTGTAAATGGGATTAAGTTCCTGTTGTACAGCGTAAAAAATAAATAACTAATTAAAATTTAATAATCTATTAGATACAATATTTTGTTATTTTCTAAAGATATGTTAATGTGTTTTGGTCTTACGACTAAATTCGTTTAGCTGGTTTAGAAACTATTAAATAGTTTTGTAATCTAAAAACGTAATATTATATTACATGTAATAACAAACAAAAAATGAATGTGAAATACCCATTCTAGCCCTACAATAACTTTGGAGAACATGTATTATCCTTAAACCCATAAAATGACGTTTAAACAGAATCAAACTTTGTACTCGGTTTTTAAAAACAAATAAGTAAATTCAATGTATTTTGACGTAATTCCGTACTTATTTGATAAAGTAGGTAAGACTAGTATCAAAGTCTGATTTGATATTTTATAAGTTCCAATTATTCTGATAATATAACAATAAACTGGGATAGTTTATAAAATATCTAATAATAATAATAAGGAAGACAAGTATGGGAGCTACAATGAGATTTCGAGAACTGTAACACCGATAATTTCAGTTAAATTAAACAAAAATTGCAACTTTATTAGGAAAAGTTAACAACGATTATGCTTTAAAAATGCACAAGGCGCTATATATGAGCGAAAAACTCATTTTATTTGATTTTTACACTTTAATATAAATTCTAAATGATAGAATATTTAGTAAAATGGTTTAAAGGTAGATGTTTTTACTATGTAATCAGTAGTGTAGAAAAATAGTTTTATGGGGTTCATTGTGAAGATATCTAGCTTATAATAACTCATTAACTTTTATTTTAAATGAAAGTACATGTTCAATATTTAAAAATGTTATAATAAAATAGGTATTTATGGGATAAGTGGCGCAATGGTATCGAGTTGGCCTGTGGAATTGTGAACCCGGATTCGATTCTCACAGCCGACAAACAATTTTCACCATATTACAATTACTCCCTTCAGTAATATCATTGGGTCCGTGATTTGATGGCTGGTAATCGCACTTTACGCGCATAAATATATCACTTACCGAGATCTGCTACGAAAATCAAGTTCTTGCGCATATCTAGCGCCTTATGCTTTTTCACAAGAACATAATTAAATTGCTAACTTTTTTATTAGAAGACTAAGAGAAACTTATAAATGGGTTGTAATTTTTCAAAAAATTTAATCTTTTAATTTCTTATTTTTGCGCTTTCTTATCTTGCAGGAATATTGTGTATAATACATGTCAAAAGTTCTTTATTGAACACAAATATTTGCGGCACTCGCGTTCGCTCAGTCTGCAATTTTCGTTGTGATTGTGTTTTATTTTACTGTAATCGAGAAATATTATAGTTTTTTACATATTAAATAAAATATATAAACATAATATTACCAGTTAAGTTAGCAAATTACTATGAGCTTGACATAAAAAATTAAAGAAACAATTTTTTTTACTATGATATTATTTGGTTCCATTTAAATGAATATAGATTCATATCAAACTTTTTTATACTCCGATAAAACGTAAAATTGGTGTACAGTCCTTCTATTTTCTAATAGATTTGTTAAGGTTTTTATAAATATATTGTTAAATAATAAATTTTTAAAATTAAATTTTATTTTGTTTCATTTATAATACTGAAATTAACATTTCAATAAATACAGTAAATTTAAATACTGGTTAAAGTTTTATGCTACAAATTTGACTAGAATACATATAAATCGTGAAAAGTTTATAAATAAAAAAGTACATTATTCATAAATTAGCTAAATTAATTATTTCGTCTAGTATTACGTCTTCTTTTCATAGCACCTGCTTGCTTCAACAATTGTGAATTTTCATCTTCTATAATTTCTATTGGTGGGTCCCACAATTTTAGATGTTTAGGTAATATTATAAGACCAGCTAGAGTAACTGCTGAAAATTAAACAAACAATATCGAAATATAATATAAAATACAGAATAATATTTCAGCATAGACAGTGGCAGAGTTAGGTTGTTAACCTAAAACAAGCTGGTTATTTCGATAACTACGCATCGGATCAAAAATGTACAAAATACGTATCAAATATTTTTGAAGGAGCTATCCACAGACATCAAAGTCGATCCCCCAACTCCACCCCCATGGGGGTGCGGCGGGGAGTAACATTAAAATCTTAAATAGGAACCTATGGGGTATGTGGCTCAGTGGTATCAAGTCGGCCTGTGGATCTTGAGAACCCTGGTTCGATCCCCACAGCCGACAAACAATTTTCACCAATTTAAAAAATCTACCCCTGTGGCTCCTCCACCACTAATATCTTTGGAGGCCGTGATTTGACGGCTGGTAACCGCACTTCACGCGAAAAAATATATCACTTACCGAGATCTGCTTAGGCAGAGTGCCACACCCAGTGATGGGTAAAAGGCGTGATGATGATGATATAAATAGGAACCTCCATTTTTTATAACAGATTCGGATTCTACGGTTAGGGGAGGTTTTGTTCGAAACTTTTTTTTCGATTCACGATAGATGGCGCTGTAATCGCAAAAAAATTGATTTAACTTCCCGAACAAATTTCAATACTGTCCCTCGTCGTACTCCCGAGGGGCAATGTTTAGTATCATTCGATAACTTTTGTGTAAATTATAATTCTCCCTAATTTTTAAATTCTTTTTTAAGTTTTCGTTGGTGAGAGAAGAGAGGCTCACCTAAATCAAGCACCCCGTAGGTGAGAGGCGAAAGAATCTGAATCTGCAATGAAAGTTCTCTTTTGAAAGATAAATTTTACGCCCCTACAACCGCCCCTACCCCCAGAGCGAGAGGGCTTTAAATGTAGCACCATTGGTTGTCCTTTGTCAAATTAAGGTACACGTACTTTTTATTTTCCACTTGCCAGTGTAATTTCTCGAAAAGTACGATAAATAAATAAATAAATAAATAAATAAATAAATATATATATATATATATATATATATATATATATATATATATATATATATATATATATATATATATATATATATATATATATATATATATATATATATATATATATATATATATATATATATGTATTCTCAAAATAGTTTTTAACAGACTAAATGATATCCATATATAAATTAGTTTTCGAAAGATGGTTTTCTATTCTTAGACTATCTTTTATGAATTTGGATGTCTCAATTTTATTTATTATTTGACTTTTTCAAAATAGAAACTCTTACTTGATTATTTACTTATCGTCGTCAGATACAAAATATTTCTAAAGGTTATTCATAAATATTATTTAAGTAGCAGTAATTACACATACTGGGTGTCACAAAATACAGGCTCACCCCCGAAAAAAGATTTATTTTTAAAACAATTACATTCATTTTATAGATTTGAAAACTACATCAAAAAGCGCGTTAAAGTATATAAAAGGTAAAAATATTCTATTTCCGGTTTAACCGGAAGTAATCCCAAATTTCTTATTTTAAATGGAACACGCTGTATATTTTTAAAAATTTTGATTCTGCGCAATATTCTGAATTCAACCATGTATAATTAATTTCTATATCTTCATTAGGAATTACATTTCTTCGATTTTGTGGTTCCAATCTAAATTTGTTTTCTAATTTTTTTAAATAATGTCTAGTTGAGTGCCTTCGATTAGGAATTCTTTCGCTATATAAGCGAGATGCAGTCACTGCATTTTTTCTGCATTCACCATAAACTAGTAGAATATCTACCTGCTCATTTCTTGTGAAATTATCTATAACAATAATATTCAAGGAATCTTTATGTAAATTAAATGAACTAACACTAGATTAAGATATTTATTGTTTTCGCAAGGAATCTTGATATAAAAGCTAAATTTACTGTCACAGACACTCGAATAGTGGAATTTGTTTTATTTTGTGCATTGTTTCCAGAGGCAACTTAGATATTTTAATAAAGAATATAATTAATATAATTTGTATTTTTCTTGCGTGGTTTTATAATTGTAAAAATGCACTTATTATACATAGTTGAATTCAGAATGTTGCGTAGAATCCAAATTTTGAAAAATATACAGAGCGTTCTATTTCAAATAAAAAAATCTATAAAATGAATGTAATTGCTTTAAAATAAATCTTTTTAGGGGGTGAGAATGTTTTTGTGACACCCGGTATTGTCCCCAAACCTGGAGCATAGGCGATTAATTTTTGAATTGCAGCGCCAATGTGTTATTTTGTGCACCTGACGAACACTGGTCTACGAACATCAGATAACATCGAAGAGCTCTTCAATGAAATAACAGAACGCACCCGTCATCAACGAAAAATAGAGGCTCCTAAAGTTGACAAAGAAAAACCAAAATGCAAACCCACGCTAACGTAAAATGAGACACAAAAGATAAGAGTGAAATTAGATACGTTCGTTTCATCGATGGAAATAGAGGAGCCTCTATTTTTCGTCAACGACGGGTGCGTTCTGTTGTTTCATCAAAGAGCTCTTCGATGCTCTCTGATGCTCTTCGAACAGTGTGCCATAAGCATAATATATAATGTGCTTGTTTTAGAACTTTATTTATATTTATTTTAAAATAACAGGAACATTTGCATTAGCGTCAGTAGTAACATGGGCATCTGGAGCAATAATATTAGTTACTTCAGTCAAAAATATGTGAGTTAAATTGATAAACTGCGTATTATACAACATAACCCTGAAGTTGTTTTATTTTACAATGGAAACAAAATTTTGTCCAATGAACGCCAATAGTTATAACGAGTTTCCTTAGACATTTTTGTTTATTAGAACCCGCATTTGTAGATTAAAACATTTCACGCGAAGAAATATATCACATACCAAGATTTGCTATGGCAAAGTGCCACACCCAGTAATGGGTAAAAGGCGTGATGATATATTTATTTACTTTAAATATCATATCAGTAACTACACATTAAAACTGGTGTGAAACATTCAATTCTATATTTTCATGTTAACGATCCTTCAAAATTAAGTGAAGACTGTGCAACTGGTTATTAATGTACAGAAAATATATTAAATTAGTAATATCAAATATATTAAATTTGACAATAAACTGTAATACAAAATTGCGCCAGTTTCACATCGTCGATAGTTTCAGTCTCTACCCAGATAATGTATCGCTTAGCATAAGATCGCCAAATGCGATTACTTGCTAGTAACTATGTTAACCCACAAATTCTACGAAACCACATTGGCTCATACCACAAGCTTTGTTTTTGGGTGTTTTAAGAGCACGGTTTTAACATGTTAGAGGTAGCTAAAACACCCAAATACAGTACTCTTAAAACAGGCAAAAACAGAGCTTTGTCTCATTAAATTTTGTTACTATACGAATATGATATATTTAATTATGACAACTTGTACAAATATTTATATACAAGTTTTTTCAGCTGTTGCCTCATGATGAATTTCTATAACTCGAAATTGATCGCACACACTATTATTATAACTCAGCCTGTCTATTTGCCATTATTTATTGCCTAGATTTCTTACTTTTTAGTGTAAAATATAGTTACCATTTAAAATGCATGGAAAGATGACATAGAAACTTAATGTTGCAGCTCGAAAATACAAAGTTTCCGTTAAATATAAAATGATTGTTAAAAACATCGAGCATATTCCCATACTGACTACTCTGAAAGACCCATACAAAAGGTTAGTTTACTGAAGTACGTTTATATTTATTAATTACTGCGTCTACTTACGGCTTGTAATGAATATATAAAGTACAGTGAATCAGTGCTAGAGCTTTCAAAACAGAATATAGCCCAAGAATTCTTGAAACGGTGTATTCTTCTACAAATAAAAATATGTTAACTATCAGTACTAAAATAAAACCTATATAGGTTATCTTACCGTCAACATATTGATCTTGTTCGCTGAAACTTGATTTTACACTAAGAAATGATCGTTTTTCGATGTAACTTCTCACGGCAGTGCCTAAATCCATAAATGCTACAAATGCTATCCACCCTCGAAATGCATATATCATTTTTCTCTCCATGACGATATAAAATTTTTGTTTGTAAAATTTGTGGGGAAAATAATGTTGTAGCTATTATTATTTGACATTAAAAATATGATCAGCGTAAGATGAAACCCCTGCAACTACTGCCTTATATTTGTATTGTTTTTTTCATGTACTGCTTCGTGCAGTTTCATTCAAAGCACTGATTTAGTGAAGATACGAACCAAATTTTGAAGACTGTGTGTCTAGTTTATCTCTCAGTAGATGTAGACTGAAGTATTTAAAGTTATTAATATTTCATATATTAAATGGGAATACGCGCACCTTTATAATATTCAACTACTGCCTTATATTTGTATTGCTTTTTTTTATGTACTGCTTTGTGCAAACACAATTTCATTCAAATTCCTAATAGTATAGATTTAGTAAAGATACGAACCAATTGTTGGCGGCTATGTGTTTTATCTATCTCTCACTAGATGTAGACTGGCGTATTTAAAATTTATGTTTTATACACAAATGTAGTTACACATATCCTTATTGAGTAATATAAAATGTATATATTCCCAAATTATATTATTCAACACTCTAATATTAAAATACTACCTTGTAATATTCTTGTTTCATTCAATGTTCCTAAAATGGTTCTCAAGTATAATTTGATCTTGTCATTTGTCAGCAGATGGTGCAAGTATCCTCCACTGTTCAAGCACAGTCAGCTGTCAATTACCAACTGTCACATAGCAGCTCCGAAATGAAAACAAATTAACATCAGTAAAGACCAAGATCAGTCATTACATGATGAAAGCATATGGACGCATATTAAAAATATCAAAATCAAGAATCTTCTACTGAATTATTCTCTGGGAGATATAAAGCAATGACAAGAATGGTTAAGTACATTTTTAATAGAGGTAACAAAATAGAAATATTAATAAAAATTCAAAACCATATATAATAATTTTCTTAATTTTTACTAACCAATTTATGTTTCTAGAGCAAACCCGCCAATTGTATAACTGATTGTAACTCATACAATATTCAACAATGTTTATTGATTAGTGATCATGAAACAAGAGGGCAGTATTAAAGTTCAAATGACTACAAATATTTATTTAGAAACAAAACCATGGGTTCCATTACATCCTTTCAAGATAAATTAAATTAATTTCTAGACAAATATAGAGCTAGGTGTGCATTTGTACAGTAAAACTAATTTTAAGTCATTTGGGGACAAATCCGGGGATCGAGCTGGCCAGTTTACTGGACCACCGCGTCCTATCCACCAATTTGGGAAACATTGGTTTAAAAATGTTTTAATTTCATTTGTAGAATGAACAGGACAGCCATCCTGCTGAAACCAAATCGTATTTCGCCCTGCAACATTATCCAGAGCAGGCCCAATCTCTGTCTCGAGTAACTCCAAATATTTCTGGGAATTTAGTGTGCCATCAATAAAAAAAGGTCCTATAATATTGGAACCTAACATTCCAATCCAAACATTCACACTTTCGCGATATTGAGAATGGTTATTTAAAATTAAATGTTGATTTTCTTTGTGCCAACTACGATAATTTTGAACATTTGGTTCTCCATTAATGCTAAATATGGATTCATCAGAAAAGCAAATATTTTTGATAAAATTTCTGTCAGCATTCGCCTTTTCCATTATCGTTTCGCAAAATATCATGTTCAAAAAATTCTTGATGGCGAGAATATTTAAAAGATTTGTATTTATGTTTTTTTAATATTTTGAAGGCCGTGGTGTGATGTATTCATAATCCCGATGCAATTTCTCTTGTACTCACGCTAGGATTATACGATACCGAAGCTAGAACATTTATTTCATTAACGTTATCATCAATCTCAATTTCTTCTTCTGGTGCAACATGTTTTTAATGCAACTGGCATGGATGGAACACTGATCCATATTTAATTTGATTATTAATAACTCTTTGAATTGTATGAATTGAAGGAATTGGATTGTGAGGATACGAACCCGCAAATAAATCTCGCACTTGTCTTAAACTATTACCACCATAATACAACCTAAGAAATTAATTTCTTTCACTAATTGTGTACTCTTAATTGTCCATCATTTTTTCTAATAAGTGACTTTATAAATTGAACACTAATAAATTATTACTGGCAATAAACTCATGAAAAAAGAAAAATAATATTCTTCTGACAGATAAATCGTCAATCTTTTGTTTACAATTTTGTTTCATTTCCAAGGCTAATCCGATTTTTGAGCTAATTTTTATTTAAAATAATTAGGGAAGCAGGAAATTAAGAAAGTATGATTTTACATGTTAAAGTCCTATGCTCCGGGATGTTAATTAAAAATCTGGCCATAGGCGTTTAACATGGGAAATCAGTTTTTCCTTTTAAGAAATATAAATACTATCCATACAAGTTCCACTGCCATCAGGAACTTCTTCCAAATGATTATGAAAATAGTGCCAACTTTTGCGAAATTATTGTGGAAAAGGCAAATGAGAATAGAACTTTTATAAAAAATATTTGTTTTACGGACGAATGTACGTTTACTTTAAACAAAAAGCCAAATCTACATAATTGTCGGTATTGGTCACAGCATAATCCGCACAACATCTTAGAAACTAATTCTCAGTACATCCAAAGTATAAATGTGTGGGCTGGTATACTTGGTAGTCATATAATTGGACCGTTTTTTTTATTGAAAAAATCAATTCTAACAAATACTTAGAAATTCTTATCGAGAAGGTGGGACCAGAGATTGCTACTTTTAATTTGGAAAATGTGTGGTTTCAACATGATGGATGTTTTTTTTTTGTGGGGACACTTGAAAAATGTTGTAAACAGAGAAAGATTTGAAAATATTGAACAACTTAAAGATGCAATTTCCAATGAATGTAGAAAAATAAATGCCAGACAGCTGCATAATGTTAGAGACGGCTTTTATAATAGACTTGGGTATTGTTTAGCGAAAAATGGAGGGTTATTCGAACATTTAATATAAAATTATATGCATCCTTGTTTTCTGTTTATTAAATAAATTTATTATTCTTGTCTTCATTTCTGTTTTATTTTGTGTGTTGAGAGCTATGTAGGTATTCTAAAATTAAAACAATGTATTTAGGAAACAGATTTGTTTTATACGTAGGTACATCAATTGAAATTGAAATTATAATTCTTTATAAATATTCGATTTGCCCTTATTTATTTACACTAAAATTTAATTTTTGGCTGTATAACTGGCCATAATTCAATTTAAGTGTCTGCATATTTAACTTCTATTAAACGAAAATCACAAAACACAAACTTTACTTTACTACCGGTAAACTAATTATACAACATATTTTTAACTATATTCGTTGTGGATGTTGCTTTCCGCTTTTTGCAAATCTGTCCGTAGTGCGAGGCGGTAACATGTTTTCGCCTTTCTTCCTTCCAAAGCTGTTCAGTAAACTCGCCAATAGTGTGTTGGAAAATATAATTTCGGTCAGCATTTTTAATAATATTAAATAATATTTTTTTCGCTTCTTAATATTCTTCGTTGCTCACATCAGGTTCCGGATTTTTGGCATTTGGACTATAATTCATAACTGGGTGATTAAATACATGTAATCTTTTTTTAAGATATCCGCGGTTTCGCTTTGCACTTAATTTATTTCTCTTTTTTCTGTATACTTCAGTGTATATTTGCCAACTTGACGTCCCATACCTAATTGAATTTTTTCATGAAAATCTTTCGAATTCATGGAAACAACAGCCATATCACAACTACTAATTTATTGACAGCCAACATTATCTCTGAATTTTCAGTGTGAATTTGATTTTCCATGCCACAAATATTACACTTGAATTTAAAAATACTTTTAGAAAATTATTTATGTCGAAAAAAAAAACACTCGAAATCAAGATATTTTATAGATTTTAGATCATTGAAAGAGTATTGTATATTCACGATTCTTCTACTGCAAACTTCATCGTCATTCATTTTAGAAGATTCTACTTTTATTACAAAATTCTCCGATAAGGAAGAATGAAAAATAAATGAATACAATACTTATTTGTGTATTAAGAGCGTAAAGTAATCCTTTGTTACTCGAGCACTGTAATGACTTCGGCTCGCGCTGCAATAGCGTGAGAGGAACAAAAATACTTTACGCTCGTAATATACACATAATTTTTCTGCGATTGCATCTTAAAATGAGTAAAAAACGTATACGTACTGAAAATAAATTCGTTCTGTCAACTGTCAATATGACAAGTTTCTGTTTTGTTTATATCCCTATAACTATTAAAATAAGTACGTATTTAATATCTTTTTCGCGGGTTGTCATTGGAGACGCGCGACAGACATTTTTCGATTGTTCCACAGAAAACGTCAACTTTACGATGACAAATGAGAGCGTAAATGTCAACTTTTCATAGCAATCGTAGAAAAATTATATTATGTTACCGATTGAGACTTTAAGAACTGTGGTACAGTGGTGAATCGTATATAAAAAATATCTACATGATGTTATTCTTTAATATTTATTTAAGCAAAGCAATTTCTCATTTCTGTAATATAAATAATTTGAAAATGATGTAATTTTTATTGCGTACAGTTCATTTATTTTAAATGTTGTTGTTTCTAATCTCATAAATATTTTAAGAAAGGATAATTAATACAAAATAACTTATATGCAAATTCATCTAAAACTTAAATGTCTGTGAAACCCGTATCATCTGAGTTAGATATTTCGGAAGTCAAAGATAATACAACGAATATTTGAATACACAATAACAGCGTTGTAAAAAAATTACAACACCTAATAAATAAACCCTCGGCCAGCAGATCACGGTTCCTAGAACAGCAATACGGCAAGTTGCTGGATTTAGCGGATGTATAAGATTTAGGGGCAAATACGAAAATTATAATCAGTCCGCTCCGGACTTAATATAAATAACAAAACAAAAATTAAATCAAAAAAATTCTTATAATTTGTCACATCTCACTCCTGCAAACCGGACAACGTTGTCGCAAGCGCAACAGTTCATCTCTACTCCACTTCAATTTGAATATTTGTTTCCATAGAAGAAAATACCCTCCATACCAGTGCTGTCCAACTAGCGATTTGCGGACCACTTGTAAGTCAGCACGAGGCGTATAGAGTCCCGCGAAAATAATAAAATTTAAAAAATAATAATAATTTTCTTTTATGAAAGTATAACTATATTTTTTCTTTACAGATAAAAGTTTAAAGATATACAAGCATAATCATTAGAAAACCTTACTAATTACTTTTTATATATTTAGGAATTGTAGTAGCCCTTAGGATTGAGTCAAAATATATACATTAATCGGACATTTTGGTTGACACAACAACGATCAGCAAAGTAAAAAGAAAAACTAATTGAAATAATACACATAATATAATTGTATATAGAACAGACAACCAACGACGATAATATATAATTAATTGTCTGTTCTATATAGTGTAGCGATTTTATCATACGCAAACCCTGTATGGTGTTCGGCGTCGAAAACAGCACTGAAACCGTTACAACGACTGCAGAATAAATGTCTGCGCTTAATTAATAACGCAGACAGATATTCACGCATCGTAGATTTACACGAACGCGCAAACATACCATTTTTCCACGAATATATTAAAAACACAGCACAGAAATACACAACAATCTACTCACACGTACAATAACAAACATCAGAGAGCACAATGCAACATTTTCCTCTCAAACACAAACTACCTTTTACCAAACCCTGTCTATATTTTCCCTTCAACCTATTCCGGTGCAGTAGCATGTACATTCTAACACAAACATTACATTATCCTACATAACGTAAATATATCATAACCTCGATGTAAATAACCATACTGTCACTCATTTAGTTCTAACTAGGCTAAGAATATTAAAAGGGTTTTTTGTTAATTTTTCCCTTAATCATAATCATCTCACCTCATTCCACTCATATTCATTACATTTATCATTAGTTTAAGTTTTGTTACGTGTTATATACCGGGTGGAACATCATACCTGTGAAAAATCAGTTTTTCCGTGCGCATTGCTCCCCAAATTATTTTAGGCAAAAATGCTTCAAATAAATGTTGTAGAGCATAAAATTCTGCATCTAAATCAATAAACAGAATTACATTTACATGCGTTGTAACGACAGAAATTAAATAAAAAAATATAAAAAATTACGTTGAAAATATCAAATAGCCATGGAATTGAAACAAAAATAGATGAATGCTGGACGTTTGACAGATGAATGATTAATTTGACGGTTTTTTTATGACGTCACTCCTATGTGCATTGGAATGGACTTATCTATTTGTTTTATCACACTTTGAAGTTTTAGCATCAAAATTATGAACAATATAAGAATAATATTTTTCAGATCGCATGATTCAACTTAAAAATAAAATTAAAATTTGGTGTATAAAACTTTATTCAATTTAGATAAGTATGAGAACAATTTCAATTTAAAAAATACATTCTGAAGTCAGTCCTCCGCTTTGTCGTGAAGGAGATCTTTCTCGCAACCTTTCCATAAGTCTGCGCATCATTGTTCTTGTTTGCTCTACAGACAGTTTTTCTATGAATTTAAATAAAAACAGCAATAGCGAATGTGGTACAAATCCACATGTTTTATCCATTAGTCCGACAGTTCTAATCGCTGCCTCCACGTACTGATCCGGCCTTGGTCTCAGCCATGACAAAATTGGAATCGAATTTCGAGTTACGAACCCTGGTTGTAAACACTGAATTATTATCCCATGATTGCGATATTCTATGTTTAAATCGGCTGTAAATTTAGATATGTACGCTTTGGATGCAGCATAAACAGCCAACATTGGGCTGGATATTTCTGCAGTTGTTGAAGACACGTTTATAATTATCCCTCTTTTACGCTTGCACATGCCTTTTAGGACTATTCTGCATATATGTGTGACAGGATAGATATTTGTATTAATTATATGATTGAATACCGCATTGCTGAAATATTTTCTGTAATTTTTATTAGTGAACGGAATGTCAATAAAATATTCTGGATATTGGTAACTAAGTCCAATTGCATTGACAAGAATTCCAATTTCATAGGCTGCAAGATGTTTCTCCAGATATAAATATATATTTCGACATTGTGTGAAATCGACTGCGTATATTTTGGTTTGTACATTATATGTTAAACCTGTAAAAATAACGATAATCCTTTAATTATCTATTTCTTTAAATTACTTACACAATGGTGATATTCGAATTATTTAACAACCGGTACGGCACTTATATATATATACAGTAAAACACATAGTACTAGATTGCTCAAAACATACACAAATTAGACATAAATACTGTATACCAAACACCATAAAATAAACTCTTAACAACATACCACAAACCATACAAAATGTACTAAACTACTAAAAAGACACAAATTACATAAACAAAAAAATAAAATAACTATGTAAAACAATACAAACTGTAAATTCCAATGTATAGACCTAATAGCCTAGATGCTGTAGGACTTGAAAAATAAATATAAAAAAATTAAATATACATATTTTTGACCCAAATAAAAAAAAATAGACAAAATCGTAAGTATGGTTTGTTTCATTTCAATTTTCTTTCTATATTTTCATGATTTATTTGCCCTAGTAGTATATATTCATGAACTAAAATATTATAACACCTATGGCACACTGGTCGAAGAGCATCAGAGAGCATGGAAGGGCTCTTTGAGGAAACAACAGAACACACCTGTAATTGACGGAAAATAAAAGCTCCAAAGTTGACAAAGACAAATTAAAATGCAAACACACGCTAACGTGAAATAAGAGTCAAAAGATACGAGTGAACTGAGATACGTGCGTTTAATTGATGAGCTCTTCGATGGAAATAGAGGAGCCTCTATTTTTCGGTAATGACGGGTGCGTTCTGTTGTTTCATCAAAGAAATAATACTCTACTTTCTATTTATCTATATAACATTTATAAAACATAACTTGTAAATTTCAAATTTGCCATAGATTTATTGTCGGTCTTCGTGACTCATTAGTTTTCGACATGTGATTCGGATTTTTAATGACATATGATGAACACTCAAGAAAAGAAATTTGGACAAAAGAAAAATTTGGCTGTCAGATATAAAAAAATTTTAAGATAAACTATCTACAACAATAATAATTATTGTTGTACAAGTTAATAATATAATAATAATACTATTTATTGTGTGAGAAGAAAAGTATATCTCATACAATTGGTTGGACAGTTATAAATTATAATTATAAGTAATACCATTGAATATAGAGACACTAATATATATAAATATATTCAATGGTAATACTCAATGACTTATTATAGATCATTGGTAATACCTCATATTTACAAAAAGAAAAAGTTGTAATTGATGGAAGCTAATTATGAATACTAAATAAATAAAAAGTAACAAACATGCCTAATAACACAATAACATTCTGTAAAACTGTAATACCTATTAACTTACAGTAAAAGACACAATAGTAAGTAATCAGAAATACAACATATTGTCAACTAACCAAGGAAGACATAATATTTAATAAATAAATTGACTTAATCATTATAGCAAAAACTTCGTAGTTTGAGTGCATTGATTGTATAATAAAATATACTATTCATCTTTTTAAAGTTAAGATTTTCAACCAGATGATGAGGATCGGAGTCTTTTTTAGAGTGTCATATAAATTTTTAAATATATATATTTGAGTTCATTATAAATTGGACAGATGCAGAAGAAGTGGTGCTGGTTTTCATGATTAAATGTATTACAAATAGTACAAATATTAAAAGCATCTAGTTCATATTTTATATTTTTAAATGTAATTTTTAAACCTTTCTTGCTTGACACTCTTATTTGAGAAATTACACGTTGTTTATAAATGGACAGATCAAAGGATAAATAATTGTTGTTTATATTGCTAAGATCGAACAGTTTATAATGATCACTAAAGCCTGAATTGCATACGTTGGCGATATCTTTCTCTCGTAGGTATTTATAAGATAGGATAATATCTTGAATAATTTTATTATCAACTTGTTGCTTATTTCAAACTTCAATATAACCTTGATCATATAAGAAAGATTTTATTAGTGCAGTCCAGTTAAATGTGAAATTTATGGTGGAAGTCGTAAAATGAACTAATCGGTTGTATAATAATTTAGGAAGTCGGTGATTATCCATAATTAAGATTTTTTCTATACACTTAGCACTTTTTCCAAATTGATACAGCCAGGTGTGATACTCCGGTCTCAAGGCGCATTATGTAACTGGGTGAGTGGGCATTGTAAAATATTTTTGAAGTACTAGCTTACTACTTGGGGTTTTTCTATGATTTCCCATTGCTGCAAGCCCCATACTTCACTACAGTATAGAGCGGTAGCATTTACTATGGAATTTATTTTTTTCAGTCCATTTATTAGATTTATCACGTATTAAGATACTCTTTGTTGTTGCTGTTGCTTTCCGTAGATTTTCTTTCGCTGCTAAATTAAATTTCCCTAAGGAGGAGAAAATCACGCCCAGATAGTTAAAAGTATTTGTTATCTCAATTGGGTAGGTGTTGTACATAAAAGGTACTTCAAATATTGGAGCTCTTCCTTTATGGAATAGTAAGATTTTTGTTTTATTTACATTAACTGTCAATTTGTTTTCCGTACAGTATTGATGTAAAATATCAATTTTTTTGCGAACGTCCACTGGCGAGCTACATAGTAACACTAAATCGTCGGCATATGCAAGTAGAAGTAAATCATTATAGTTATCGATGTTCAGGCCACTCAAGCCAGCATTTCGGAAATATGTATTTATGTCGTTAATGAATAATGTTAATAATAAAGATGAAAGAATTTCTCCTTGTAAATGTAGATGTAAATAAATATTATAAGTAATAAAGTTAATCACATATAACAAAACTGGTGTCAGAAGTGTGGATTCTGAAGACTTGGGCAGCGGCACGAGTTGAGTTCCAACTCTTTACTTCAGAACAGAAACCTGAAAATCTCCAATCCAACGTTGTACCAGTCAGCTGATCAACAGGACAAAGGAGTATCGTCGAGCTACGTTCCACTGCATCATCATCCGTGAGTTACTTATTTTAATCATTTATTCTCCGGTTATATTGCAAATATAACTCTAATTCTACACAAAATCCTAAATCATAGACTAAATCGCAAAAAAAATAATTCCTAAATCCTAAACAAACATCCATACTTTTAGACAAAATCAAAATTCAATATCTAAATCACAATTCAAAATAAAAAAATCTAAATCAAAATTCAAAATCAAATTCAAAATTTAAATTCAAAATCTAAATCAAATTCAAAATCTAAATCAAAATCAGAATCTAAATCAAAATTCAAAATCTAAATCGAAATTCAAAATCTACATTCAAAATCTATATCAAAATCTAAATCAAATTAAAAATATAAATCAAAATTCAAAATCTAAATCAAAATCAGAATCTAAATCAAAATTCAAAATCTAAATCGAAATTCAAAATCTATATCAAAATCTAAATCAAATTAAAAATATAAATCGAAATTCAAAATCTAAATCAAAATTCAAAATCTAAATCGAAACTCAAAATCAAATTCAAAATCTAATTCAAAATTTAAACCATATTCAAAATCTAAATCAAAATTCAATATTTAAAATTTTATCAAGATTAAATTTAAATTCTTCCAAATACAAATTAAAATATTAATCTAAATTTTGACTAAAATAAAATAAATCAATTTTTGAAAATTCAAAAATACCATGGCAGATGCATTTGCTTATTTATTCGATATAATTACTACATACGACGGCAATAGAAATAATTTATGTACGTTCCTAAAAAACTGTGACCGTGCTATGAGCTTAGCAAGTAATGATCAAGATCATATATTCAATGCCAATTAGAAGACATAAATTTCGAAAATTACGATGAATTCAAGAAATTTCTTAAATTATCAGCTTCATAAAATTCTATATTTTTTATTTATTCTAAATATTGTCAAAAATTAGATCATGAAAACAACAAAATAAAAAATTTAAATAACGAAAATAATACTAACATCAGCGAACTTCAAATTCACAAACAAATACAGTTGATATTTCAATCAATCAAAGTAATTTCACAAAGTCTCGAAAATCATACAATTTCATCTACTCGTATTACTCCTTCACAAAATCAAAAGCTATCTAAATTATTTTTACAAAATGACACGTCAAAAAATTTATCTAATAATATAAACATATAAAATCAATCAAATTTAACAAAAAACTAAATCTTCTTCACCAAAAAAGACATCTAAATTATTATTACAAAATTATAATATGTATATATATATATATATATATATATATATATATATATATATATATATATATATATATATATATATATATATATATATACAGGGTGAGTCTGGGAAGACCCCCCCCCCTTTAACTTTTTTATTATGAGTAATAGAAAAAAATGGTTCATATGAAAGTTTTGTTATTTTAAATATACTATTTGATGGCAGATGTAGATATTTTTTATAAAGTCAGGTTTACAAGATACGACTATCAACTTTTATTTTTTAAATAGCAACCTATAATTATTTTACTAAAATAAAAACCGCCATTTTTTTCTCTTTTCAACGGTGTATTAGTTTTATTAATGTAATATTATAGGTGGCTATGTGAAAATAAACAAAATGTAACAGTGTTATACAACTTAACAAACTAAAGCAACAAATTCAGTAACAAAAACAACTTAAAACAAATTATTTTCACATAGCCACCTATAATATTTGTATAAAAATTATTTCTAGTATTTCTCAATTTTCTTATTTTTCTCGAATTTTTTCAGATACATTAATAAAAACTAATACACCGTTGAAAAGAGAAAAAAATGGCGGTTTTTATTTTAGTAAAATAATTATAGGTTGCTATTTAAAAAATAAAAGTTGATAGTCGTATCTTGTAAACCTGACTTTATAAAAAATATCTACATCTGCCATCAAATAGTATATTTAAAATAATAAAACTTTCATATGAACCATTTTTTTCTATTACTCATAATAAAAAAGTTAAAGGGGGGGGCGTCTTCCCAGACTCACCCTGTATATATATATATATATATATATATATATATATATATATATATATATATATATATATATATATATATATATATATATATATATATATATTTCTAAATAAATGTTTCTATACGAAGTGACAATACAATAAAAAAATACTGTTACTGAATCAGGGTTACCGCTTGTACTAAGTTATACGTTATAAATAAAGCTAGCGTATTAATATCATTCCCTATCCTAGGGACAAAATAGTTTTGAAATAATCGGTGTTATAGATGAGATACTGACCATCAACTATGAAAAGATAATACCTTGGGATATTCTCACTGGGTGAAGGAGGAAGAGGTTGCTGAATCAGCCTGGCAGCAGCATACCGCAGAGCTCATTCCTAGTGATGGGGTATTCGAATACAAATAATTGGAATGTATTCGATTCTTAAAAGTACTCAGTGTATTCGAATACTTTCTGTACTCGGATAAATTTTGTTACTAGCAATATTAAATAATTGAAACTATTTGCGTTGCCCATCCTATCGTGTTCTCTTTAAAGGTAAGTGCAAGTAGGGAAGTAACGTAACGATTCTGTCATATTTCTTTTTCTTCTCTTTACGATTAATAAAGGCAGGAATTTTGAAACAAAATTATTTGACAATTATTTTATTTGATTATTTTCGATTAGAGATAGAGCAGGTGGATAGATAAAAAGTCATTTTAATCGAAAAGTATATTTTTATTCTTTTAATAAAAATTAATTTTTCGAATATACAAAAGATTTTCTACAACCCGATATCTTAATTAAATAATTTCAAGCTAACAAATTCATTTCACTTAACGTTAATTCAGAGTTACAAGAAAAAAGAGCAACACGACTGAATTTAAAATTACATGTAAACAAACCGATAATATGCGAGCGGTACCGACTTGAAATTCGTAAACGTACTGCTAACATGGTGAGTAGTACTTGTTTTGCGCACCACGCATTCAATATCTGTATTCGAGTACTTGGTACTTGGTATTCAAATTAGTATTCGATTTTTGAAAGTATTAGAATATCAAGTATTCGATTATTCAAATGATTTGATTCTGCCCATCACCAATCTTTCCTATTGTGTTTAATATCTAATTTACTTTTGTCAATTAAATATTATTATAAATAACAATTTTCGTTAATTTTTCTCTTAATTATAAAATAACTCATTTATATCGTTGTAAAGCAAAAAAAAATCACTATTTAAAAATGCTATGACTTACTATGACCTCTATATGAAAAATAAAAGTTGTTATTAGTAACTCGTAATTGGTTAGATATAAACAAAAATTGAGTACTTCTGCAAATTCACCATGAAAAAGTGCATTAAGAAAGTGTAAACCAAAATCTCGTATTATTTCATATAACAAAGTTATAAGCAAAGAAAGAAAATCGCCAAATTTATATTTTTGTCTACAGCTAGTGACCTATGCATTTAATTGGAAACACAAATACATGGTTAAACTATTATACTGATGGGGCAACTTGTTTCTAATTTAACCAACCTCGTAACTCTTACAATTCTCGAGATCCCAATGCATCGGCATCTTAAATGGAACACCTGTCATTTGTTTATAAATTTATGTATGTATTTTAAATTTTGCATTGACAGCGTTCTGTTATATTTTATCATTCATCTTATAATCTGTAAGCAATATAACAAAAATATAAATAAATTCCTACTTCCTTTTGTGAAATATTTAAGGTTAGAATAAGAATTGTTGTCTATAAACGTTAAATTAAAACAAATAATCCATACTATTCTACTAGTATGCTCTCCTAAAATTGATAAAATGTTTTGCAGTAACAGTATCGTACTGATAACTTCGAATATTAGTGTAATACAATACGAAAAATAAAATAGATATATGTCAAACCACAAATTCTGAAATACTCATTTATAACATGTATATATCTACAACGTGAAATATATCATTATGAATGACAGCTGTCATGTTCATTCTTGCGCTGAGTGTACGACAAAGCACACATCAAGTGTGTAAAATGAGTATTTCACAGTTGCTACAACTTCAAATTTCAAAAAAATTATTTTATATACTTATTCTCATCTAAATGAAGGAACAAGTAGTGCGTCATAATCTCTGTACATTAAACTTTTTGATATATAGAATAAAAAGAATGTGAAATTTCTATACAACAAACAAATTTGAATTTAAATGCAGCAGGTCAAAATATCAAAATTTCGAGTATGAATTTATCAAAAATGCTGAGTACGATTTTGTTTAAAAAATTCTGTATATTTAAGAACATAGTCTTCTATAACACATAATTTTTTTATCCAATTTTAATTTGTAACTTTAGCAAAAAAAATCCGAAAAAGCCTGCTTTTGAGCGTTTTTTCGCATGTTTAATTTTTTTTCTCAAAAGTTACAAATTCAAATTGGATAAAAATTGGATGAAACTCAAGTCCATTTTTGAGCCGTTTTCTATAAATTATTTGTACATAAATTTAATTACTACACCTCGAAGTATTAGCCTTAAAATTATGTTTCATTCATAAAAACAAAGATATATTATTTGAAAGAGATCAAGTCAGATCAACTGTTCTGCAGCTAACTTAAGTCTTAATTAAACGAATGCTTCACCTTAAGGTGAAGCATACGGCCTGAAGTTCGTTAACCAACAATTTGTTATCGTGTAAGTAGGGTTTCTTGTGATTTAACAAAAATGTTGATCTGACCAATTATAAAAAACCAAGTATGAGTCTATGCTAAATAGTGGTAGGGGTATTTTTTATTATTATTATTTCAAATAACAGAAAATAATTGTAAATGATATTTTAAGGTGAAGCATACGGCCTGAAGTTCGTTAACCAACAATATGTTATCGTGTAAGTAGGGTTTCTTCTGATTTAACAAAAATGTTGATCTGACCAATCATAAAAAACCAAGTATGAGTCTATGCTAAATAGTGGTAGGGGTATTGGCACGTAGTTTAAAATTATACAAACGTGAAGATTTTCAAGAAAATTATTTCAAATAACAGAAAATAATTCTAAATGATATGTTAACACAATAAATACTAAAATGTAATAACATATAGTATTTTATTTGATATTATGACATAAAAACGACATTACAGCAACTTGAATATTCTGACTTTAGAATCGCAGTTCTCATTTCTCATGTATTTTCTAATCATGTTTACGTACTGTAATTCTAAAATGTATTGAAAACATGTAAACGCTTCAAGTAAACAAAATACATGCACTATCAGAGTTGTAGATGCTTTTTATATATCGAAATATGAAAATAATTTTTTCCACAAACATTTGTTTATAAATTTATGTACGTATTTTTAATTTTGCATCGACGAGGTATATTTGTTCTGTTTTATGTTATCATTCATCTTATAATCTGTAAGAAATATAAATAAATTCCTACTTCCTTTTGTGAAATATTTAAGGTTAGAATAAGAATTGTTGTCTATAAACGTTAAATTAAAAACTTTGATAAAAATATCGGTTTTTAAAACAAATAATCCATTTCAATATTACTAACCATACTGTTCTACTAATCTGCTCTGCTAAAATTGATAAAATGTTTGCAGTAAAACCTGATGTATCGTACTAATAACTTCGAATATTAGTGTAATATAATACGAAAAATAAAATAGATATATGTCAAACCACAAATTCTGAAATACTCATTCATATCATTATGAATGACAGCTGTCAATCTAGATGTTCATTTTAGCGCTGAGTGTACGACAAAGCACACATCAAGTGTGTAAAATGAGTATTTCGTAAACTTGCTGCAACAAATTCAAATTTCAAAAAAATATTTTATATACTTATTCTCATCTAAATAAAGGAACAAGTAGTGCAGAATAATCTCACAACATTCTACTTTTTGATATGTACAATATAAAGAATGTGAAATTTCTATAAAACAAACAAATTTGAATTGATATGCAACAGGTCAAGATATCAAAATTTCGAGTCTGAATATCTAAAAAATGCCGAGTACGATTTTGTTAAAAAAATTCTGTATATTTAAGAACATAGTTTTCTATAACACATAATTTTTTTACCCAATTTGAATTTGTAACTTTTGAAAAAAAACCAAAAATATCCGAAAAAGCCTGCTTTTGAGCGTTTTTTCGCATGTTTATTTTTTTTTCTGAAAAGTTACAAATTCAAATTGAATAAAAATTGTATATGTTATAGAGGACCATATTCTTAAATATACAAAAAAAATTAAAGAAAATCGTACTCGGCATTTTTGAGAAATTCAAGTCCATTTTTGAACCGTTTTCTATCAATTAATTGTACATAAATTTAATCATATGTATATTATTACTACACCTTGAAGTATTGGCTTTAAAATTATGTACAATTCATCGTAAGTTTCATTCATAAAAACAAAGATATCTTATTTGTAAAAGATCAAGTCAGATCAAGTGTTCTGCAGTTAACGATTTAATTAGGCGGATGCTTCACCTTAAGTAAAAACTTAAATATTAATCAATAAATACTTAGAAATACAGATATACATACCTTACATTTGATGTTTGAGGTTAACACCATATAAATATCTACAAGGGACAAGTTCCACAAAAAACATTATTATTACATTATTAATTTGGGAAACAACAAATTATATCGTCATTATTGTTGTAAATAGTCTATCTTAAAACATTTTTTCCATATCTGACGGCCAAATGCCATATTTAATTTTTTGCTCAAACTTCTTTACTTGAGTGTACAGAATACGCCATCAAAAATCCGAATCACATATCGAAAACTAATGATTTACAAATACTAACAATAAATATATGGAAAATTTTAATTTTAACAATGAATTTTTTAGAAATGTTATTATATAGATAAATAGAAAGAAGTGTATTATTTTCTTATAACATTGTAGTTCATGAATATAATAAAAAGATTTTGAGTCTGATTTTCTCACCGTACCAGCCAATATGTTTCATTTATAATAAAAAGATATATTATTTCAAAGAGTTTAAGTCAGAACATATTTCTATTGCTATTATTAGCCCGGATGATTCACATTAAGAAAATCTATTGTAAACTTTGGTTTTGACAAGATATAAAATGAATGGAGACTTCTAAATTATATCCCTGTCTCAGTCAAGATTAAATACGAGCAGTAACGTACATTTTTTTTGTACATATCTAGAAATTAGTTTCTAATTTATTCATTTCTTAAATATTTAAATTGTGATAAAATTATTTACCGCCATTACAGTCGACATGGAAAATTTTAATACCAGTCAGTATCGACAGAATATCACCATTGCATGTATGTTAAGTACTTACTAATTTCTCTAGCTATATCGTGAAGTTTATCATCCATAAAACTCAAAATAATTATATTCAACCCTCGGGACGCAAAAGCTTCGACAAATCCACGACCAATGCCATCGGCTCCTCCAGTAATTACTAAATAAATAGATATGTTAGGTTATCTAAAGTATATGAAGTCATTTCAATACTAAATTATGTTTGAATTTTGTGTGTGTATGTTTTACTTAATGCTATATTTTCAATGGCCAGTTGCACCAACAAAACTTAAAATTTAAACTTATTTTAAATAAATAAATGAATACCGAATGTTTCATAACATATCAATGATTCCATATGACATGTAATTTAAATTTGCTTTTATGAATTTAAAACAAGTTTAAGTTTTAGTGGTGCAACTGGCTAAAACATTATTATATATTCATTAGTACAGAGAAGTAAAATAAATTATTATTTACCTGCCCATCTTCCTTGAACTGTCAGATCTGGTTGTATAATATGTAATTGTTTACTGAATACAAGCAATATTATTCGACGTACTGACTTTAAAATTTGAAATGCTACTACAGAAACACAAATAAATCCAATTTTTTGATAAACAGCCATATTTTAGAATTTTAAACAACACAAGCATCATAAATATATTTCGATTTTCACTTGTTTATACATTTGCTACTCATTTAATTGCAAGGTTTACTATGATTTCAAATTTTTATTTGTTTTATAAATGTACAATATGTTGCCAATGCTTTTACAATATATTAAATCTAAAAGTAGATAGATTAAAATAAATTATAAGTACAGCAAAAATAGATTATTTTTATCATTTGGTAAGTTGTGGTAACTTGCAGAAAATAAATTATTTAACTTGTTTTTTCACTGCTCTATCTCTAACTTTTTCCATAACTCTATTAATAAACAATCTAGCATATTTATCGGACATATATTCTATTGTATGAATAACTGTGACCATAATATTATGAGGATAATATCCCATTGTATTTTCCTCGATACCAACTGTAGTTAATGCATGTTTTACATATAACTCAGGAGTGGGAGCCATCCAAGTAGCTTTTCGAATTTTTGACATTTTTGTTGCAACAAATCCTGGCATTACACTTTGAATAACAATACCATATCTGCTATATTCCGTTGATAAATCGATCGAAAATTTATCGATGTAAGCTTTTGTGGCACTGTATACAGCAAGCATAGGGCTTGGAATTTTTGATGCAGCGGATGATAGATTTATTATTACTCCTTTTCTTCTTTCGATCATGCCCGGCAGAACTATTTTACACATATTTGTAACTGAGAAAATATTGCAGTTTATAAGATCAGTATTTATTTTATTATCTGCTTTATCCATGTCTAAGAAATATTGAGGGTGAACGTAGCTTAAACCTACATTGTTGACTAATACTCCAATTTCGTATCCATGAAGATTCTTTTCGATATGTTCATATGTTTCAGTAGTTTTAGTAAAGTCGGCCTGTATAACTCGTGTTTCCACTTTGAATCGTTGCTCTGTAAGAAATATAAACAACTATTGAAATACGGATAAAATATATCTACGAACTACAAGAAAGATATACATGAAACCCTGAAAATTTTGTTGAATGTATTAAACATTTTTTATACTGAAACAATTTTCAGAACTCTAAACAGTATAAACACTATTAATTGAAAAAAAAAGTTTGCTAGATTTCTATTTTAAATTATTTACTGGTTTATTTATAAAATAAGTTAAAATGGGGCTGTTCAGTATTAAATATAAAATAACAGGGTCCATATTAAATTTATTTTAGAGAGAAATATTTGATTTCATTCATTGTTAAGTATCTAGGTACTTTTAAAAAATACTAGCAAGATTCTATATTATTTAAATTATGTTATCAAATCGTTATAAGATAAGATATGACATAAAGTAAACTTTTCTAAATGGATAGATAGTTGGGAGTTACTGGAGTAATTTTAGAGCTCTTACCCAAGAGACATCTGTGGCAATCACTAGTATTCGGTAGTCGCGACTACGAAAATATTTTAAAAACTTTTCATCAAACCACTGGACCACTTGTGTTTTGTGGGTAGATGCTCATTAGAATATATTCTGTGCTAAAGAAAATCACAGTGTTTGTCTGGTGGCTGTTTTCAGACGGTAGCATAACGAAGCTTACGGAAGCGTTTTGTGGATATAGCACTATTTAAAATTATTCTTCGCTAAAACGGACTACTGGTTGCGACCACAAAGTGTCTCGTAGGTACGGGTTCTAAATATAGGGAAAATATGTATATAATGGGGTAGGTGGCTCAGTGGTATCAAGTCGGCCTGAGAATCTTGAGAACCCTGGTTCGATCCCCACAATCGACAAACAATTTTCACCAATATAAATCTATCCCTGTGGCTCCTCCAACACTAACATCTTTAGGGGGCGTGATTTGACGGCTGGTAACCGCACTTCACACGAAGAAATATATCACTTACCGAGATCTGCGACGGCAGAGTGCCAAACCCAGTAAGTAATGGGTAAAAGGCGTGATGATATATATATATATATATATATATATATATATATATATATATATATATATACCGGGTGGAACATCATACCTGTGTACATAGGCGATTAACATGAAAAATCAGTTTTACCGTGCGCATTGCTCCCCAAATTATTTTAGGCAAAAATGCTTCAAATAAATGTTGTAGAGCATAAAATTCTGCATCTAAATCAATAAACAGAATTACATTTACATGCGTTGTAACGACAGAAATTAAATAAAAAAATATAAAAAATTACGTTGAAAATATCAAATAGATAAATGCTTACGTTTTTCTGTCTATTTGATATTTTACCCCCGACAAATTAATCATTCAATAAAATTCAAACAAAAAGCTCCATACGTATTATTACGATTTAATAATAAATAAACAATTGTACATTTCAATGAAACGTTTATTTCTTATAGGGTTTGTTATGCAAAAATTATAACCTTTCTATTACAATTCAAATATCAAACAATAATTCTCTCAATAAAATAATCACTACAATTTATTATTATAATAAATATTCAAATAAACCTCCGTTTTCAGCCAAGCAATAACCAAGTCTATTGTAGAAGGAATGTCTTACATTAGCGAGCTGCCTATTTGTGATTAAGGCGCACTCATCCACGATAGCTTCTCTCAAAGAATTAATATTTTGGTGGCGTTGCTTATAAATTTTACATTTAAGATGACCCCATAGAAAAAAGTCGCAAGGTGTTAAATCAGGAGATCTGGCCGGACAATTTAAAGTTCCACCGCGACCAATTCAGCGATTTGGAAATGCTTGGTTTAAATAAGCTCTTACATTTACTCCGAAATGAGCTGGGCAGCCATCTTGCTGAAACCAGACCTCCTGATTTTCGCGCGCTACGTCGTCTAATGCAGGGCCAATCTCGTTAATCAAGAGTTCTAAGTATGTTTCAGAATTTAAGTTGCCAACGATCTCAAATGGTCCAATAATATTGCTATTAAAATGCTTGCCCAAATATTAATTTTTTGAGGATATTGCGTTCTGGTGGTAACATTTAATATTGAATTTTCTTGAGCCCAGTGCCTATCATATTGAACGTTTGGTTCATTGTTAAGTGTAAAGGTACACTCATTGGTAAAGCAAATAAATGAGAGAAAATTACGATCCCGATTTGCTCGTTCTTGCATATCTTCACAAAACACTCGCCTACTTTCTTCGTCAATGGGCGAAATGTCTTGATGGCATTGCATCTTATAAGGGTGGTATTTATGTTTTTTAAGAATTCGCAATACTGTAGAATGAATAATCTCACATTCCTGCGCTATTAGTCTTGAACTTAATTCAGGATAAAAATTTATGAATTCCAAAACTCTTTGTTCGACTTCTAAATTAGTGCGACTATTTTTATTTCCTATAAATAAAGATATGATTTGTTTGTAAATCTCATTATAAATATTCAAAATTAAATTTACCTGTACTATTTTCCGCCACAACACTTGCCGTGGATTCAAATTTTTTAACATATGCGTGTATTGTTGTAACGCTTGAAATTGGCCTATTTGGAAATTTCACAGCGAATAAATCTCTAACTCTACGTAAGCAATTTCCACTATAAAAAGTTTTTATGATAAAAACTCTTTCTTCGTTGGAATAAACTGAATTCATTTTAATATTTTACCCGTCAAATTAATCATTCATCTGCCAAACGTCCAGCATTTATCTATTTTTGTTTCAATTCCATGGCTATTTGATATTTTCAACGTAATTTTTAATATGTTTTTATTTAATTTCTGTCGTTACAACGCATGTAAATGTAATTCTGATTATTGACTTAGATGCAGAATTTTATGCTCTACAACATTTATTTGAAGCATTTTTGCCTAAAATAATTTGGGGAGCAATGCACACGAAAAAACTGATTTTTCATGTTAATCGCCTATGTACACAGGTATGATGTTCCACCCGGTATATATATATATATATATATATATATATATATATATATATCTATATACCGGGTGTAACATGAAAACCTGGCCATAGGCGTTTAACATGGGAAATCAGTTTTTCCTTGCGCAAAAGTGACCAATTGATTTTAGACAAAAATGCTTCGAATAAAAGTTGTAGAGCAACAATCACCTTTATTGTCACTAAAATATATCACATATCCATTTAAAACTAAACTTTTCTGACAGTTAAAACGTCATACATTTGTTTATCATTTTGTCTCTATCACTATAAAGTAGAAATTCTTAAAAAATATTAATGCGATCATTTCGCTTACAAAACGTGCAAAATAAAATCTGAAAACTGATTTATATATATATATATATATATATATATATATATATATATATATATATATATATATATATATATATATATATATATATATATATATTAGGGTGTCCGTTATTTGGGCGACCTTCGAATATTCTTCGGGACCCCCCCCCCTAGATCGCCAGACATTCCAAAAAAAAATGAGTTTCCCAAAGGGATTCAGTGTTTTTTTTATGATTAACCCGTGCCACCGAGCGGTTGAAGTTTTAAGCCTACCGGAAAATAGGGGTATAGCAAATTAATTCTATTGTGTCGCCAGTTAGCGTAAAATAGACATGCGGGATATGTTTTCCTATGAAATTGCTGATTCTGAACACGAATCTGTTGTCAAAATGTTGGCATCAGTCGAAGTTTTAGTAATAATTGCAAAATATGCATTTTTATGTTTTTTTGGGGTATAGACAATTTTCAAGTAAATGTCCATTTATTTGAGTCCAGTTTCAGATTTATAATTCTATTAAAAATTTCTGATATATATATACAGGCTGTTTCACAACTTAGAGCAAAAAATTAAAGGGTATATTCTGTACGACGTGCTGATCATGAAACAAAAAGAATTTTTTTTAAATCGCAAAACTATTTTCCATGTTTCCCAGTCCAAAATTTTTTGTTGCCACTGCCACTGGGTGGATGATTATGTTAAAGTTATTACTTAATTAAAATTTTATTATAAATAACTGCTAATAATTGAATTATGTAATTATTCTTTCGTAGTACGTCAGTAGATAAATTTATTGTTTCTTTTGTGAATGATACATACATAACAGAATTGGTGATTTGTTTTAAAAATGGATAACGCGAACGGATTTAGTGATAGTGAATTAGTGGACATAGTGCTAGCATATGGAGATCCGAGAGAAAATGCGAGACTAGCAGAGCATATTTATGCCCAACGTTTTCCTCAAAGACGGCATCATAACCACCGTATGTTTGTTGGAATTACACAACGCCTGTGTGACACAGGATCTTTGCGACCTTATCGTGGTAGAGAGTGAGGCCCTCGCCAAGTAAGAAATCGTCACATTGTTGAAGATGCAATTTTAAACTCCGTCCATACTGACCCTACAGTTAGCACAAGAAGAATATCACTACTTTTACCAGTATTTGGAGAACTATTCGGAATCATGGTTATCATCCGTACCATTTTCAACGAGTGCATGGACTACTACAAACTGACCATCCAGCTCGGGTCAATTTTTGTGAGTGGATTCTACAACAACATGCCCTAAATCAAAATTTCATCTCGCACATAATCTTCTCTGATGAAGCAAATTTTACGAGAGACGGAGATAACTCACATCACTGGGCGATTGAAAATCCGCATGTTATTGTAAGAAGCAATTTCCAGCAGCGATTTTCTTTGAATATCTGGGCTGGAATCATAAATGGAACGTTACTTGGTCCCTATGTTCTACCTAATAGAATGAATGGTGCAAATTATTTATCTTTCTTGGAAAATAATTTGTCGGAGTTATTGGAAGATATTCCCTTAAATGTACGGCAGCATGCATGGTTCCAGCATGACGGTGCACCACCGCACTTTACACGTAATGTGCGGCAATACTTAACTCAAACCTTTGAGGATAGGTGGATAGGACGTGGTGGTCCTGTAAAATGGCCTGCTAGATCTCCGGATCTAAATCCATTAGATTTTTATTTTCGGGACTATATCAAATCATTAGTTTCTGATAACCAAAGCTCCTGAAACTCTGGAACAACTGAGGGAACGGGTTGAAGACGCTGCTAATTTTATGAGACATCATAATTCGTTCAACGAAGCTTGCAGCGTGTCTTTAATTCATCGTGCATTATCTATGGCAGAGAATGGCAACAATTTTGAGCAATTTTTGTAAAAATTATTCGAATTGTATGTGTTTTATTTATTTTGACATGTCAATTATTTTGAATACATAATTTACCATAATTATCGTTTCATTAAAAATAATTAAATTTTGTTTGTTTATTTTACTAGTATTATGTAATTTAAATTGTTGATTACCTACTTCATTGTTTGTGTTTAATAGAAAAGAGAACCCAGTGCAGTACTACAAAAAATGTTTTAGGTAAACAGCCCTTAATTTTTCGAATTTAAAAAAAAATCTTTTAGATTCGTAATCAGCATATCAAACAACATATACCATTAACGTATGTACTCGAAGTTATGAAACATCCTGTATATACAAACACAAAGGATATATAGTGTCCAGAAAAAATACTTTTTTACGCTACTGGTCGGAGAATATGAATATTTATCTTTTTCTTGAAAACAAATTTTTAGCAAATATTTTCTGAGCTACGTATTATCTCGAAAAAAAAAACAAAAAAAAACATTAAATTGAGCTACTAATGTGGCAACTTTTATCTAATTTAACCGAAGTCTCTTATAGTTTTCGACATCCCTAAGCATTTAAATTTGAACACACTGTATATGACATATGAATCGTGAAACAAAAATTCTTTTATATACTAAAATGAACACATTATTAAACAAATTATTATATGTAAATTAAATGGGAGTTTCATTATTAAACGATTTCTGTTTAGAAATATCCTAACAACGATAAATAATAAACAAAAAACAACAAACAAAAGTCAAACTGAGTAATTTTGTCTATCGTTTTATCCATTTTGTCATTATACACCGTTAAATTCCAATTTTTATATACGAGCCCTAACCACTAATATTTGGTACGGCTGTGTTTTTTTAAATATATTGATCTTTGAAGCATTTTAAAAATTATTTGGAATAAATTTATGTAATTATATTTGTACTATTTTAATAAGTTATTATAATATCTACAACAACACAAAAACATAATAACCAAAAATGAAAATTAAAGGATATATTCTATTATTCGTAAGATAGTATTTTTAAGTTATGAAATAAATTGGCCACAAATAATTGGTACTGCTATTTAAACTTATTTTAATCATCCTCCTATTGCCCTCTATACTATTTATTTTATACTGAACGAATTTTTGAGTATGTTTTGCCTTTGTTTTGAATCAATTGTCATTAATATTGCCTTTTGTTTTCAATAAACTGTCATTAATTTTCAACATGGTACGCGGAAAGCCTATATCTGAAGATATTCGAAGATTAATTATTGAAAAAAATGAATCTGCTAAAAGTTATGGTGAAATTTCGAAGGAATTGAATTTACCTAAATCGAAAACTGTAAACATAGTTAAAAAATATAAAATTTCTGGATCTATTTCATCATTTATGAACTAAAGTGGTAGAATTTCAAAAATTACCGAGCGAGATTTGCGAGTGTTGTCTTCCATTGTCAAGTCAAATAGACGAAGTACCGTTCGTAATTTATCCGAAAAATGCTCAGCAAAAATTGGAAAGTCCGTGGGACGCGAATGGACCCGAAAAAATATTCATAAACTAAAATATGGATTCTATAAGGTAAGATTTTTAAAGTAAGAAAAACGTAAACTTAGACTTTAATCTTCCAGGCCAAAGAAAAACCATTATTGACCAGTATACAAAAGAAAAAAACGTTTATTATGGGCAAAAGAAAGAAGACTTTGGGTACAGAGGCAGTGGGATTCCATTATATTCAGTGATGAATCTAAATTTGATGTTTGCGTTGGTGACTCTAGAAAAAGAGTAATACGGACAAAAAAAGAAGTATACCATAGAGACTGTTTAAAGCGTACCGTCAAATTTCCAGCTAGTATCATAATATGGGGTTGCATGTCCTCCAAAGGTGTGGGCAAATTGCACTTTATTGATGCTCAGAAATATGTTAACATTTTGGAGGGAAATTTAATTCCGTCTGTAACCCAATTAATTTCCTATGAAGAATTTATATTTCAACACGATGGTGCTTCATGTCATACCGCCAAAGGTACTAAGAATTGGTTGGAAAGTAAAGGGATAAATGTCTTGAGCTGGCCATCCTCCAGTCCAGACCTCAATCCTATAGAATTCTTGTGGGCAGTAATGAAACGTCGTTTAAGAAATGAGCCTCAAAGAACTGTTTTAGGTTTGAAACAAAAAATTACAGAAATTTGGAATTCAATTACACCAGATGAGTGCCAGGACCTTATAAACACAATGTCAAAACGAGTTGAAGCAATTATAAAAACAAAAGGCGACGTTACGCAATATTAATATAAGTTTTAATTAGCCGTACCAATTATTTATGGTCAATTATTTTCACAACTTAAAAATGTTCTCTTACGAATAATAGAATAAATCCTTTAATTTTCATTTTTGGTTATTATGTTTTTGTGTTGTTTTAGATATTACAATAACTTATTAAAATAGTACAAATATAATTACATACATTTATTCCAAATAATGTTTAAAATGCTTCAAAGATCAATATATTTAAAAAAAAAACACAGCCGTACCAAATATTAGTGGTTAGGGCTCGTATATATATTTCGTCCTGATTACAATGAATTTTAAAAAGACCTACAAACATACGAGTTTTTTTAATATATATTTTTTTAATGGTAGTGATACTATTTTAATTTACATTAATCTAATTTACCTATTTCTTCTGCAACAGCTTTTAATTTTTCTAAAGTTCGACTGATCAATATAATACTCATCCCTTTTGCTGCTAATGCTTCCACATATGCTTTTCCTAAACC
Source organism: Pterostichus niger (assembly GCA_947425015.1). Classification (NCBI taxonomy): domain Eukaryota; kingdom Metazoa; phylum Arthropoda; class Insecta; order Coleoptera; family Carabidae; genus Pterostichus; species Pterostichus niger. Next base: position 12,110,994 of record OX380347.1, read on the forward strand.
ATCCGTTGCTCCGGTTACCACTGAAAATAAAAATATTATTTTTTAAGAAACATAATTTGATGTATATAACTAATTTTTATAAAGTAAATTTTATTTCTAAAAATAGCATTATATTAGATCACATCTTCTTATCGCAGATCTTAGATGAAAATAGACATGCAGCTAATATTTACTTCATAAAAGTTACAAGTTTAAAACTTAATATGACTATACCAATTTTTAATCATATCGGGGACGCCTATAATTTTGATATTCAGTATGTGCAGGTAAGCCGACTTGTCCACGCAGAGTGACGTTAGTAGAGCAAATAGTGGCGCTCAGTCATATGTATAAAAAAAATGCGCAGTTGTTTTTTTTTTCATTAATGAAGGTAAAAAGCGGTTATATTATTATCGAAGGATTCAACAATAATACGTTGTAGAAGTATCCTCCTCAGTTTCATAATGATAGACTATCACGTACTTGAAAGCATGGGCAAGGTGTGCCATATTGAAGCTTGGCAAATGTGCGCGAAAGTTTAAAATTTCATATTATTGTAAAACTCAAACCGTAACATCTTGATTGATACGGTCATTTAAAATTACTCACAATATATGTACGAACCTTGCATGTAGACACCAAACTTTTCTTTTCTAATACACTGCATACAAAATGGAGTAAATATATAAAATACTTGTTGCTGACAACTAAGAAGTGGCCGGTGTAAACAGCATCATTTGACATATGAAGTTTTTGGATGCGTCACTGAATATAACCATGACAAACGATTACATGTACCTATATTTAAAATGATGGCCAAATACATGCAATCAAGAAATAGTAGATTGCGTACATTGACTTATATTGACGTATTGCAAAAAAATATTCATACAATATATTTTTTTGTTGTATAATTCGAATAAGCAAATTCTCCAATATTAAACATGATTTTCTGTTTATATTAAATCCAGAAGCAATTCAAAGTACATCAAAAAACGGTATGTTTGAATTGTCCTCAAATCAAAAGTCTTTGACTACAAAAATTTTCTGCCAGTGAGAAAACTTGATAGAGAGAGACAAAGATATTGAGAAAATAAATGTCATAGAGCTTATATTGTAGTATGGATCGACCACTACCTTAATTTTATTTTTATTAAAATAAATAAATATATCATCATGCCTTTTACCCATTACTGGGTGTGGCACTCTGCTATAGCAGATCTCGGTAAGTGATATATTTCTTCGCATGATGTGAGGTTTCACAATAAACCGAGAAAAAACTAAAACCATGATTATCCATGGCAAAGATGAAAAACACGAGATTAAAATAAACAACACACAACTAGAGCAAGTGGATACATACAAATCCTTAGGAGTAATGATAAGCAATAAAGGAAAACTAGAAGATGAAATACTAGAAAGAACAGGGAAAACAGGAAGGTTATTTAATGCAATAAGAACAACATTTTTAGGAAAGAAAGAAATACCAAAAGAAGTAAAAGTAGAAGTCGTGAAAAAGGTAGCATTACCTATACAAACATATGCGAGTGAATCCTGGACAACCACAGAAAAATCCAGAAGCAGAATAAGAAGTTTAGAAATGAGATTCCTAAGAAAGATAGAGGGCAAGACAAGAAAAGATCGAATAAGAAATGAAATTTTCAGGGAAAATCTCAAAACAAAACCCGTGGAACAATTGATACAGGAAGGACAACTCAGATGGCTAGAATGTACATAGAATGGGAGAAAATAGATTACCAAAGAGAGTATACGAAGCGAGACCAACAGGAAAAAGAAGAAGAGGTCGTCCGGATAAAACCTGGAACGAGGAAGTTAAAGAAGCAGCAGAACAGAGAGAAATACAATGGAACCATGTGAAAAACTTAACCAAAGATAGGAAGGCATGGAGAGAATGCTGGAAGAAGAACCCAACACACTAAGTTTCACTCAACTCCAACAACAGCCTTACACCTGTAAAGGTAGAAAAGGCTCGGGATTAAGTAAGTAAGTAAGATGTGAGGTTTCCAGCCGTCAAATCACGGCCCCCAAAGATGTTAGTGGTGGGGGAGCCACAGGGGTAATTTAATTTGGTGAAAATTGTTTGTCGGCTGTGGGGATCGAACCAGGGTTCTCAAGATCCTCAGGCCGACTTGATACCACTGAGCCACCTAACCCATTATTTTTATTTGATTTTTTGTTATTAGTAATTAATAATAATTTACAATCTGACAGTTTTATCAATAAGTAAATGTCTAAGTATATCATTTGAGTAGGGATATCGAGTGATACTTCCTACTTAGTAGTAAACTTTTCAATATTGTACTTTGGATTCGTGTTGATTGGTTGTAAATGGGATTGATTCAATTGTTCTGGTTGAACCTGTGGGGTAGGTCAAAAGAGGTATGTCGTTTCAGTCTCTTTGTTTCTTGGCTGCTGGCTAAAAGGTTAACTGTAGAGTAGTTGGGATGTTTCTCGAGACGATGAATGTATTTTTCACTGGATCGTTTTATTTCTTCCTTTATTGTTCTTATATCGAGATCATTATGCGACGTGCTACTCAAAAGGTCCCGAACTTATTTTTTAAAACAGTTGTATTTCCTAAAATTTCAAATCAACAAAATATCTTCTTCAAAATAATCCCCACCTACAGTTATACACTTGTCCCATTTTTTTTCCACTGTTCAAAATACTTTTTGTAGTCAGTTTTTTTTCAATAGCGTTTAGGACCTCCTGCGATGTAGTTTGAATCTCATCAACAGTCTCAAATCTCTTTCATTTCAGCTTGGTTTTCATTTTTGGGAAGACGAAAAAGTTGCAAGGTGCGAGGTCTGGTGAGTAAGGGGGATGGGGAAGAACATTTGTTTGCGTGGATATCAATAATTCGCGGACAACCAGAGATGTGTGGGCCGGTGCATTATCGTGGTGGAAATGCCAATGTTTGCTTGCCCAAAGTTCAGGAAATTTTCGCCTCACATTTTCCCTGAAACGCCTCAAAACGTCCACGTAGAAGTTACTCGTTACTGTTGTATCCCTTGGTACAAATTCGCGGTGCACAACCTCCTTGCAGTCCAAAAAAACAATCAACATGGACTTCACATTGCTTTTCACTTGTCTGGCTTTCTTCGGTCTTGGAAAGGACGGAGTTTTTCACTGAGATGACTGCTTTTTTGTTTCCGGGTCGTACCCGTACACCCATGACTCACCCGTAATGATGGAAGAAAGAGAGTTTTCGTCATTTTCGGCACGATTTTTCAGGTCCTGGTTAATGAGAACACGGTTTTGCTTTTGATCATGTGTCAAGAAATGGGGAACAAATTTTGCAGCAATTCTACGCATCCCAAGTTCGTCCGTCAAAATTCTTTGATTGTGCCATATGACATTCCAACTTTATTACAGATGTCTTAAATTGATTGTCGACGATTTCGGAGAATTGTTTCACACACAATTTGGATGTTTTGATCATTGATTCCAGTTGAAGGACGTCGAGAGCGCTCATCGTCTTTCACACTCGTCCTTCCATTCATGAACCTCTTAAACCATTGAAAGGCTTGGGATTTCATCACCAAATGCTTCGAGACGCATTTGGTGGGTTTCGGTCGCCGTTTTTCCGAGCTTGAAACAAAATTTGATGCAAATCGTTCATCACACTATCGCAGAACACAACAAACAGTAACACAGATATCACACACTGTTACAACAATAAAATGGTTTGAAAACTAAAGGAAGGATTTGGGAATGTACTAGTGCTGAAATCTAGCGGCAAATCAGTGCACTACAGTAGTTAGAAGAGTTACACAGAGTTTGGGAACTTTTGGGTAGCACCTTATATATGGTGCTATTTCTTACATACCAGGGAGCATTGAAAATTGATTGTATTGTTTTGGCGTGGTTCGCACATATAGGCGTAGTATTCTGCTAGGGTTCTGCATTATTCTTGGTTGCTCCTCTGCTTTTCTTATTGGTGGTATTTTTTGCGCTGGTCTCTTTAGATATTTATTAACTTTCCATAGCGAGTAGTCCGTGGTCGAGGTATTATTTAATGTGCTTAAGTATTCTTTGATGTTGTCGTTACTTCATTCGTGAATTGCCTGCTTTAGTTCTCTTTCTTTCCTGTTCAGTCTTTTTTTACCTAGTGGGTAGTAAATCTTTCCATTATTTTAATCTTAATGAAACCAAAGTAACAATTAAAAGAACACAAACTGTCAAACTCAAAGAATACTAAACATAACTATTATTTGTTTTATTTTTCATGGCACTCTGTAAACAGCTTAAAGATGGATATTTTAATTTACCTGTATCTCGTAACAAAATCATCGTATATCAATGGCTCTGGCGAAAAACCGAATCCCGACAAAATTATAGGTATCAAAAACTACCCTATTCCGAAAACTATCAAACAAATAAAAGGATTTTTAGGCCTCTTAGGATACTACCGAAAGTTTATAAAAGATTTCGCTGAATTAACAAAACCACTAAGCAAGTGTTTAAAAAAAGGTGCTGAAATCTAAATTAACGACCCTGAATACGTAAATTGTTTTAATATCTGCAAAAATCTTTTAATTAATGAACCGATACTTCAATATCCCGACTTCACTAAATCTTTAAATTTAACTACCGATGCGAGCAATTTTGCTATAGGTGCAGTTCTTTCACAACGACCTAAACGAATCGGAGCAAAATTATTAGACAATTGAAAAAGAACTACTCGCGATTGTCTGGTCAACAACATATTTCAGATCGTATTTTTTTGGCCGTAAATTCAAAATTATCACCAACCATAACCCACTACAATGATTATTTTCCCTTAAAGAACCAAATTCCAAATTAGTACGTTGGTGGCTTATATTAGAAGAATTCGATTTCGAAATAGCTTATAAAAAAGGCTCGTTAAACAAAAATGCTGACGCTCTTTCTCGTATCGAATTAAATGTTAAAACAGTAGAACTCGGTACCGAAAATCTTTTCGATTGGTATATCAAAAATTTTGACGAAACATTCAATACAAACAATGATTGTAGAACCAGACGATACTCCAGACTCGGACTCAAACTCAGACACAAACAACACTGTTCACTCAAATTTAGAAATTCCTATTATTGGAATTCCAATAAGTGAATCAGCTGTTAATGCAGGTAAAAACCAAATAATTATATCGGAAGTATTACATTCACCCTCAAAACCTAAATTAAGTAAATTGCACTCGGATAAAATGCGAATTAATATACAATTATCTAAGACTAATTTCGAAGCAGATTCAATAAAATTTATTAAAGAATTCGTAGTTCCAAAAGTAAAATATTATTTATATTTTGAACATCCTGTTTATGAACAATTTACTAAAGTCTTACAAAAACATTTAAAAAATGCGGAAATCAACTTTGTAAAATGTAATACAAATTTATTAGATGTAGAGAATGAAGACGACATACAAGAAACAATACAAAATTACCACACAGGTAAGACCAATCACCGTGGAATTCACGAAGTTTACAACCAATTAAAGAAAAAATATTACTGGCCAAATCAAATAAAGACTATAACAGATTACATTAACCAATGCGAAGTTTGTTTAGCCTCAAAATATGAACGAAACCCAGTCAAGCCGAAATTAAACATAACCCCAACACCAAAGAAACCTTTTGGCACTATTCATATCGATACACTCAGTTTAGAAAATTGTAAATTTCTTACAATAATTGATGCTTTTTTAAGATATGCGCAAGCATACAAAATTAATTCAACAAATGCAATTGAAGTGACAAATAAACTAACAAAATTAATTATCTCAGATAACGGAGTAGAATTTCAAAATTGTTTATTAAAAGAATTGCTAATTTTACACAAAATCGATATACACTTCACTAGTTCTCAACATCCAAATTCAAACGGTCTCGTTGAAAGATTCCACTCTACTCTTATTGAGCATATTAGATTATTTAATTTACAACAAAATTTCAAAAACGAAACAATCAAAGACAAAGTTCACTATGCTATCCTAGCTTATAACAACAAAAATCACACCGCGACCGGATAAAAACCAATAGAAATAACAAATGGTCACTTACAAACAAACTCACCCCTTGACGTAGAGCTAGAAAAACAAGTAACACAAGATTACGTGCAAAAACACAAAGAAAAGACCAAATTAGTCTACTAGAACATTAACGCAAAAATGCGTAACACAAAATCAGATTTGATAAACAAATTAAACGAAAATCTCGAAAATTTACCTAACATTCCTGAAACCGGTTTTGTACACAATAAACAAAAAGTCAATAAAACAGAACAACTAAAATTTAAGAAAGAACAAATTAAGACAATAAATCAAAATTTAAAAACTGCCGAAACTGAGACAAATCCTAATGACAAAAAACAATCAAAATACACCTGTCAAATATAAAAAGACCAAGGAAAATAATTCATAAAAATTACTCTATTCCAGGTCCTTCCTGTTCACGTACTCCTACGGATTAAACATCAAGAATATTACACAAAACACAGGACTAGTGACAATAAACCTAGGACTAGCAAAACTACAAAAAACCACACATACGTTCATTCACTACTACGACTTACAACCACTCTTTAAACAATATGACAGTCTGAATACACAATACAACAATCTTAAACAAACAATAAAATAATTTTGAAACAATTTGAAAACGATGACAAGATTATCCAATTTATTCAAAATTCTATTGACGAAAATTTTTGTCACTTATCAGTACACTTTCAAAAATCTAGATCAAAGAGAGGATTAATAAATGGACTCGGATCCGTAATTAAATCCATAACTGGTAATTTAGACGCTGACGATGAAATACGATACACAAATATTCTAAACCATTTACAAAACAATCAACACAAAATAGACAATCAATTAAAACATCAATACTCTGTCAATAACCAAATAATCGATTATTTCAATCATACAATCGACACTATCAAACAAAATGAGATAATTCTCAAAAAGAAAATTGGCACATATTGTTATCGGTGAAACTCAAGATCGAGAGAGATATTTTTTAAAATAAATTTTTACTCAACTAAATACTTTACTAACGTTAACTCTTAATACTTTGCAAGATATAGAAAATTCTCTAACTTTTTGCAAACTTCACTTTATGCACCCAAGTATAATAAAAACTAATGATCTGTATGTAGAATTGAATAAAATTTCAAAATACTATAATCATGAAATACCTCACGAACCATTACCGGAAAATATACCAGAATTAGAAAAGTAATTACTGTAAATTTTAAACTCCAATTAGATACAATAATTTATTTACTGAAATTCCTATTAATTATGAAACAGATTTCCAATTACTTCATCTCATTTCAATACCTACCCGATATCAGTCTGAATTTGTAACAATTATACAAATGAATACTATTTAAAATCAATCGATGGTCATATTAAAGGTCTAAATGGCGTATGTACTAAAGGAAATAATAATTACCAATGTCCAAACAAAATGGCAGAAGTAGATGACAACTCCTGAGAGAAGAATATTATCTCAAGAAACAAGATTGAAAATTGCGAGTATTTAAGAATAAATATTAAACGAAATCATATAGAAACTTTAGAAAAAGCGAATCAATTTTTAGCCGTACTTCCTAAACCTGATGTTATTCAAGCTTATTGCTAGCAGGGCGACGAAATAAAGAATTTACAAGGCATATTCTTAATTAAAGAAGACGATTGCCAAATAAAATTCCTGAAGCAGAAGTTAATAATCTTATAAACTACCCCACGACAATATTATACTTAATTTACGGAAGAAAATGGCTTTCAAAATCCAAATCAACCGAACGTCCAGACTAGAGATGAAAAACTATCGATAGTACTATCGATACATCGATAGTTTTTTAAAAAAAGTACTATCGATAAGTAATTAATAGAAAAAACTATCGATAGTATCGTTTAGTTATTATCGTTCAGTAACTATCGTTTAGTAATTATCGTTTAGCAACTATCGTTTAGTAATTATCGTTTAGCAACTATCGTTTAGTAATTATCATGTAGTAACTATCGTTTAGAAACTATCGTTTAGTAACTATCGTTTAGTAACTATCGTTTAGTAATTATCTTATAGTAACTATCGTTCAGTAACTATCGTTTAGTAACTATCTTTAAAATAAAATAATTTAAAAATAAAAATAAATAAATAATAAATTTATAACAAGGGCTGGGCTGTGAGTAATGACAAGCAAATTACCTTATGTTCCCGGAGCAATTCGAATTGTTATATGCGGACCACGTGGTAGCTAACGTGTTAAGTATGACTTATAAAGATTTCATCTACATTTAAATGATATAATTCAAATTATATTCAATATCGTTATTGTACAGTAACTGTACACAAATGTTAGCTGTAAATCGATTGGTTGTCGGAAGGCTTTAAAGGGATGAAAAACAAGGTGAGATTTCTAAGAAATTTATTACAGGGTGACAGGTACGAGATAATATACATTCAGTTGTTCTCTGATGTTCATTGTAGTTTGTGCTATAGTGAATAATATTCTAACACTGAAGGTAAGATAATATTTCTTTTATTTTATTTGATCTAAATTAATATAAAAGGTGTTTCGAATTGCTACTAGTTTTTCTAATATCTTGATCTCGACAAATATATAAATTAATGTAAGAAATGGTATATTTCTAGGGATAAAAGTACATATTTGCATTTGATTTTTATTTTTCACATTTGTTACTTCTGAAATCTTGTTATTAAGTCTAAATTTTATAGAAATAATATTAACTGTAACAAAACCATATTCACAGAAATTATTTAGCAAACATGCCTTAATATAGAGTAACATCAAAAGTTTTAAATTTTAGGGGATGAGGGTAACATTTAAAAAATTATAAATTTTATTTTACCTCTCTCTCAAAAAAGGAACGAATTTAAACAATTATTTTAAACTCTGTATAGGCAAAGAATTTTGAATTTTGAAAAAAAAATTATTTATACTTTTGTAAAAAAAATACTATCGATAAGTAATTAAAAGAAAAAACTATTGGTAGTATCGTTTAGTAATTATCGTTTAGTAACGAAAACTATCGTTTATTAACTAAAACTATCGTTTGGTAACTAAAACTATCGTTTAGTAATTTAATTGACTATCGATAGTACTATCGATATATCGATAGTTTACTGATAGCACTATCGAACAATCGATAGTTGAAATTACCGATAGTTTTTCATCTCTAGTCCAGACCTTCAATCGAGAATATCAGCCAATAAATCGAACCTGATTCTTCCCGATGAAGCTCAATTTTAAGGAGGGAGGATACATATATATATATATATATATATATATATATATATATATATATATATATATATATATATATATATATATAAGGAGTGGATGGAAAGGAATCTTTCAAATAAAAATTGCAGATACGAAACCTCTTAACAATATTTAATTAATATTTAATAATTTCTAATTTATTGTTTTTATTTATTAAATCAGAAGAAAAAAAAGAGTTAAATATGTAATTTTGAACTCATTCCATTTTAAAAGATATAATTTTATATCTAGTGACCTACGCACTTTTGTTGGAAAAACAAGAACATCATCGTTAAATTGGTCTACCAATGTGACAACTTTTGTTTAATTTACCTGTAGTCGTAGATCTTATATTTCAAATGACGATAGTTAGTAAACATAAAATATTATTAAATATAATCATGTGACTTAATATTTGCAGAACAATATTTGTCGTTCGTAAAAATATTTCCATTGCATTTTTTCATTTAGTTTTTAAAATATATACATGCATTTTATTACTTCGACGACAATTTGACAAAGAAGTCAAAGGCAATCAAACAAAAATATATTTTGTGAATTTCTTTCCTTATTTTTATTTAAATTACTTAAATATGTCAATATACAAAAATATAACAACTAAATTTAAAAAAGAAAAATCTTTAAAACTTATTAATTAGTCAATTTTTTTCTTACAGTTTTAATTTATAAATAGTGAAACTTAAACCAATAAAAATTAATTATTTATATGTCTTGAATCGTTTTAAACGGTTCACACAGGGTTGTACATTCCCATTCGCCGGTACGTATATAAATAACAGTACAATTATCTATGTTTCAATGTATTTTTTATATATTATAAATATACTAGTACAATTCATATATAGTAGACATACAATACAATAAGTATTGGGTTTAGATTTACATACAAATACAATGTTCTACCTATACGTAAACATTACTCATAATCTGATTCACTGTTTAAATAATTGTCATTTACGTGTATTATGAAAGATTTTTGATTCTTAGAACTAAACAAATCTTAATTTTTTTGTGTATTTCACATAATTCCGGTGTTACATTATCTACCTCGGATCGAATTAATATTAATACAGATTCACTCAAGAAGAAGTGTTGTTTTCCTAATATTTCTTTTCAAATTGGACCAAATAAACTCTATTGGGTTAAATATACAAATATATGGTACGGTAGTCGACTTACGAGCAATTGTCAATAAATTTTATCCCGGAAAATTTAATCTTCTTGTTAAATAAAATGTAATATAATTTAAAATACTAATTGGTTATTTTAATCCGATCACTGAACTTGCACAATAACTCTGACACTGTTCGGATCAGGTAATTTTGAAATATCTAATTTATTTAATCCGAATTATATATCAACCCAACACTAATTTTTCGATGAATCCAGCCCTGGGATTTTTGGTTGTTATGGTCATCCATGAAGCGATTTGCGGTATACCCACTAAAAGATTTCTTTGTATTTTTATAATATAGGGATATTTAACCGTTTTATGACGATTCTTTAAGTTTAAAATGAAAACAGAATACCTACCTATATTTTTTTTACTATTTCATTATAGTTCTAGTAGTAATAAACAATGCTTATGTGAACATATTTATAAGTTTGTTAAAAATTATCTTTTAAGAATGTTGTGCTCGTCCGAAAGAGATATGATTCTGTGTTATTGGATTATATATGTCACTATATTTCTATAAACCACTCATGAGTATACGTTTGGATAATAATAATAAATATTTATTTATTTTTACTCTTTTATAAAGTTTTTTTGTTCAAAAATACAAAATTTAATTACCACAACTCAATTTAATTTTTTATCAATAGTTAAATTTTCATTTTTAAACATGACTTTATCACCAATCAACGAAATATGGCGTGACTACATATTTTCGATTCCTGCATGGGTAATGAAATAAAGTTTTATTTATTTTTGAAGGAATTTTTTTAATCTTTTGTTCAATTTATGAAATATAATAGAGAAAATATCCATTGTATGAATATAAACATATATACCTATCAAATATGCAAATACATGCTACTTTACATTTAGTCGAATAATTAAAATTTTAAAAACAAATATGTAATACTTTACATTTACTACACTATTTTGTAGTTGGGATCGCGAGTTTTTTCTACAAAATATCTATAAATTGTTTTGCTTTTTTGTATCAAATTAACAACAGTGTATGTTGATAAATGGGTAAAACTTTACGTTTACTGCACTATTTCATAATTGAGATTGGGTGTCTATTCTATATAATTGCTCGTAATTTTTTTTTTGTACTAAATTAATAGACTAGTATTTAATGTGTATACAGTTTCTATTTTATCGAATATATCTAATAAAGTAATAGATCTACCGTAATTTGCGTCGAAAAAAATATATTTAAACAAAAATATAGGTAACATATTATACGATTATTTGTTCTTAAGTTTTGAGTACATAGATAAATAATTTGAGAATTGTTACTAATGAGAATATTAAAAATTTCCTAACGATAAAATAGTTTTTGAATGAATGTAAACCGTAATAATTTTACACGCAATGACTAGCATCAAGCCATCTAATGTTAACAGTTAAGAAATAATATAGAATAGATTGAATATAGTACATTTTGTGAGTAAGTTTTATCTATTAAACCAAGCTATATACAATAAGTAATTATTTATTTATTTTTTTAAATACTTACCAGCCCATTTACCCTGTGCCGTCAAATTTGGTCCCATTTGCAGATATGGCCCAATAATATAATTATACAATAATCTAATGGTTGTTCTTAAAAAATGAAATAAAACTATAGCCATACAAATAATTCTAAATGCCTCACAAATCATTTTGCTAAAATATAAACTTTTAAGATGGTCGTTCTTCAGCGCTTGGCACATGAACTTGTGTCTACAGCACAGTCACTAGCTATGGAATTATATCGCATATCACGTTATTTGTGCCTGCATGATAAGCGTTTTAATAATGCCACATGCGCCGCACATCGAACTTTCTCCAAAAATGTCCTTATGCGTTTATCTCTCTCTGAGTTATAAAGAACTCAATGTTGAAATGAAACGACGTTTGTGTTGTACTGTTTTTGTTCTATGTTCGCCAAGCCAGAGACGTATTAGCCATACAGAAAAATGAATGTATGTAAAAAAATATATTTTTTAGATATTAAATAGGTTTCATAATAGAAAACATAGTAAATTTCTTCAAGTTTTACACTAAATAAAATTATTTCAGAGCAACAGGATAAATTAAAATAATTATTAGGGTTTCTTTAAAATGTTATATATTTGATTTAAAACGATGATCACTTTTTTTGTATCTTTATCAGGTTAGTAACAATAAAATGCCACGTACGATTTTTTTTAACAAAAATTACTACAAAATTTTATAACCTTTGTCACAAGGCTTGTCAAAGAACGAATTTGTATCAATATAAGTATATACTGCTTTTTCTACAACGAAATTTAAGAGTATTGTGTCATCATATATAAATTTTTAAAAGGAATCAATGAGTTTTACGTATCATGCATGAATTGTGATGCGAGCGTCACTTGAGGTGGCATCACGCTGAGTGTGCATGATGTGTGTATGTACTGGTTCTCTATTCTCGTAAAACAATACCTAGAAAATTCGATGCCACCGGTGCACAGGGTCTTGGAGGAGCCTGTGCCGACTCAATTCGCTATCTTGCGTCTGTGGGCAACGATGTTCACGCGGGTGATGCGGAACCAACTCTTACGAGAGCAGCGGTGCCTCATTATGATACTGGTACTATCATAGGTGACGCCCTACGGGAGTAAAACCGCTGCTAGCTTCCTGTATCTGGGGAAGACTGGTAGCAACGGTGCTACATTACCCTGTCGGTTCAGTGTTGATAAGCGGGGGTATGTGTATGCCAAAACCCTTTGACGGGAAATGCATCGAAGTTCACTTCAGTTGGTAGTTAGCTGTGTCACTGAACGGCCTATCTTTTAGCCTGAATTCCTATCCTGCCTCTTGAAGAGGTATATCATTGATAATCCAGTCTAATTAACATACAGCGCCCCAATGGCGGGGATTGATGTGCGCGACTCTACGATGACACTGTCACTGAGCTTTATATCTCAAACTCACCTTTATTTACAGGAGACGGCTGATTAATTTCCCTGAGTCACCTGACTCACCTGACGCTGCGTGTATACCTTCATCGTGTCACATCATCATCATACGCCCTGATGATATATTAAGTTTGTATAATTGTTCACCCTCAGTTAATATTTCATTATCTTTGTACTCGTATTTCAATTATACGATAAACATGAATTCCCATTCTTTCAATATATATTTCCTAATACACACATCTATCATTAATAATCTCAGAACTGGGATAATAATCTTAGAAGTGAGATAATAATCTCAGAAGAGGGATAATAGAACTTTGAAAATTTTTATATTTATGTTTATACTTAAGACAAAGACTAAAATTATACCTGGGAATGGTGTGATGTTCAGAGATGTGAACGAGACTTTAATTACTTCTCCGTTTGAGCAAGTACGGCCCTGATGTTTTTCTCTTGCTTAGATGTCAAGAACTTTCACATTCCCATTGATAAAGAGATACTCTATGATGGTCACGGACGCTGCATGGTACATGTTGCATTCATTCATTATTCGCTGCGGGCTGTAGGTATTCATGTTATTTTTTGTATTATCTTGCATCCGTTTGTTCCCAAAAAAATACTGTTTCATATTCTCGTTGATCTAATTAGAGCTGGTTACTGAAATGTAATTATTATTGTAGACTTTTTTATCGTCGCCTCTCAAAGAGATGAATTTGTGGCTGGTTATCAACAATAAAACATTTAGATAGAAATCCTAGATAGAGTTTCTAAATGACTTTTAAAACTTTCGTTTAGGTAGAGAGGGTGTTTCAAAATCATTAGGGATATATATATATATATATATATATATATATATATATATATATATATATAATATATTGATTGATTGATTCAATATAATAAAAATATATATTTATTTTTTCAACACAAACAGTACAGCGTGTTTACAGTACAAGTTACTAACAGAATCTAACAACTAACTACATGTATTAATAATATGCAGAAATTACCTTACTCAATGTCTCTCATGTTTCACTGTGAGAAACAATCTGGTGCAATAAATCTGAAAGATTGTGAAATACAGGACTGGACTCCTCCACCTTTAAGAAGAAAAGCTAACTCTTAGGGAGTGTTGCTTTTATGTAATTTAGTTTAATCTATATCGTTAAGATTATTTATGTTTCTTTTAGAAAGATAAGTTCTGCATTTACAAAAGTTTCTTAAACTACAACATATAACAACAATAAAAATTATTATTAGAAAAGTATACAATATTATATAGTGAGTGTGATTATTAATATTATAGATTGAATCCAAACGAATTTCTTTTTGTTTTTCTATATTAAAATTTGAAATATTCTGAATTTTATTCTCTAAATGTTTTATTTGTAAATTTGTTACATTTTGATTTAAATCGATTAAATTGCCAAAATTATTAGATAATTCTATTTGATTATTTATTTCACACATTTCGGTGACATAAATTCCTTTAAGGGTTTGTATTATTACAAGTAAATTTAACCTGGTGTTCGTTTGGGAAGTATAAGTATTTAATTTTTGAGTTTTTTATATTTATTATTGAGTTTATTTGTGATAATTTTGAATATTGGCAGTGTTCAAATTCTTTACAACACACAATATTTTCTAGACATTTACTATACTCATTATTTTCAGCCATACAGTAATATTCCTTATCATCTAGTTTCGTACATTTATTAATAGATCTAACTCTACAATTATTTCTTGAATATAATCCGTTTACAATATTAATAGTCTCATATGTGTTATGTAATTTTGTCAGGATAGGTGTGACTTGTATCAGGTTCTCTACTCGTGTGTTTGCAGATATCTCAATAAGGATTGTTAGTTTTAAATTATTATAAGTGCAATAGGTTTTCAGTATGTCGTTGTTCTGAATGTTGTTTAATACAAGTGAACGTAGTTATTTATTTTCGATTTTGTTTTTCTCTGAGGAACAGTTCGTGATTAATTACGCCAAAGTATAGAACGTTTAATTTACAGAATGTGAATGTCTCTTCAAGTTGGACTAAAGTAAAATAAATATCTTGTGCTACTTGTATAAATTCGTTGATAATATTCCGAATTTTTATTGTTGTTAATTCAGCCTACATTACTATAACGTGTTCATTTATTATTAGATTTTTTTCATTTAAAGCGTTATTATTTTCATTAATCAATTTAATTTTGTCATTAAATTGGGCTGTAATGTTATTATTTATTTGGATAAGTGTATTAATCTTAGCAGATGTGATTTTCTGATTATTCTCAACATTACTAAGTATTTGGTCGTAACGTTCTTTATCTGAATCGTCGATATTACCGGTTATACTTTTAATTATTGAGCCAAGACCGTTGATTAATCCGCGTTTTTTGCGATATAAGTTAAGTAGTTGAATTTTTTCGTGAATGTGTTTAATAAAGAATTTAATATATTACGATTATTAACTACACTATTATCAAACTTACAGAGATCGAGTTTTGAATCAAATGCGTTGATGTTTTGTTCAAGTATTTCGGATTGTTTGAATAGTTCTTCTAGGGGAATTTTGACAATTATGGTTTGAGTGTTTACCGGTATGTGTGCAAGGTCGAGTTCGAGACTATTGATTCCAGGGTTTTGGTCATCTTTTGCAATTAATGTAATTCCAAACGGAAATAATCTGAAACAGTAACACGGGTTTTTTTTTAGTTGTGTAAATTTATGTTTTTTATTTTTATCATCGATTATTTGTCCGCGTTCATGTACAACTGCTTTTATGTTAATTTTCTTAAATTTAGGTTTCTCAATCTTGCCTGTGTTTCGTTTGTTGATTTTTACGTGTACTTGTTCAGAAATATCAATTTATTTATTTAGAGGTTGAGTATATTTTAATTTAGCCTTATCAATATTTTGCTTAACTTGTTAATTTATTTCTTTTAGTATTTCGGAATGTTTAAGTACATAATCTTCAACAACAATTTGTTCGGGTTTGACGTTTAAATTTATTTCTATGCCGTATATAACTTCGATTGGGGTTCGTTTTGTAGTAGCATGAATACTGTTGTTGTACGCAATTAATGCGTAGTTTAAGCGTTCTTTGAGTTTGAGAGATTTTATTATCGGATTTTGATTTATAACACGCATATGTTCAATTAGAGACGAGTGGAATCGCTCTACTATTCCGTTACTTTTCGGGTTGTCCACTGAAATGTAATGAATTTTTATATTTCGTAATTCTAGGTAATTTTGGATCACTTTGTTATTGAACTCTAAACCGTTATCAGATATAATTTTTATTGGAATAGTGAAATATGTAAAATATTTTATTAATTTCCCTAAAATAGTGATCGCATTTTTATCTTTTACAACATAGGCCATGGCGAATTTTGAAAATGCGTAAACAATAGTAAGGATTTTGGTTTGTTCTAGAGAAAGCAAGTCTACGTGTAATATTTCGAAAGGCTTCTCCGCTGTTGGGGTTAGGATATTAGGGATCTGGATGGGATTCCGTTCGTATTTATTCACGAGACATATATCACATTTATTAATAAAATTTTGTACGTCTTTCGACATGTTCGGCCAGTAATATTGTAGTTTTAGTTTGTTGTAGGTTCCAGTGATACCACGATGGTTAGTTTTACCCTCATGGTAATTTCGTATGATAAGTTGTTCTTCTACGTTTTCTATATCTTTAACCATGTTTTTACAGCATATTAGTCTATAACTTCCTTTTGTAAAGTATACTTATAATACGGAAAAAATATATTTTTTAAAATTTTCGGGTATCAAACATTATTCCGGGTTGAAAATATTTTTTTATGAATTGTGTGACATTTGGATTTGAGTTTTGTTTATTTAAATAAAAATAAATGCATTGGATTTTATTTTCAATTTTTTTTTTCTGTTTTAACATTATTTTTGCCATTGGTTTCTTTTACGACTACTTGGTTGCGACAAGTGTTAATACTTGAGTCTAAATAGGTTAGTCCGTTTACTGGGTTTTCTTCGTCTGAATGTATCGTTTCGTTTTCGAATTCCGATCGTACTTCAACTACTTCGGATTCATTATCGGTATTCAAATTTAATTCTAAATTTTCGGGCTTATCATACACGTTAAAATAATTGAGGTGTTAGCTAGAAATTAAAAACTATTAGTATCGATTGTTCGATAGTGCTCTGAGTAAACTATCGATATATCGATAGTACTATCGATAGGCAATTTAATTACTAAACGATAGTTTTAGTTACTAAACGAAAGTTACTAATCTATAGTCACTAATCGATACTTACTAAACTATAGTTACTAAACGATAGTTACTAAACAATAATTCCTCAACCTAAATAGTTTAGACTTGAAAATGACCTAAATACAGGTCGAAACTTCGTCTGTTTTTTAAAATTAAATAAAACTAAGCCATGTTTATCTTACCTTCAGTGTTAGAATAATATTCACTATAGCACAAACATCAATGAACATCAGAGAACAACTGAATGTAAATTATCTCGTACCTGTCACTTTGTAATAAATTTCTTAGAAATCTCACTTTGTCTTTCATCCTTTTAAAGTCTTCCGACAACCAATCGATTTACAGCTAACATTTGTGTACAGTTACTGTAATATATATATATATACAGGGTGTTATATTTTAAGAGACCCAGCAAATATCTCGCTTATTTATCAACTTAGCAATATCTTTCATATAACATGATTTATACAGCAACATGAAGGCTACTTGATGACGGATGTACATTCATGATATCATTTCCGGTTTATTAGTAATTAATATCAACTTTTAAATTTTAAATGGAACATATTATATTTTTTTACAAATTTGAAAAGTGCATCAAATTTGCTTTACAATCATGTAAAATAATTCATATGTTACATTATTAAAAAGTAAAATGGCGGACACTTTAATATACACCTAATCGGAAAGAGAATAGTGAGCCATGACTGTGGATTGAAATAAAACAATTAACTAAAACTATTTTAATTATTATTATTATACGAAATAATAGGTTTTTGTCATAATAATACAGAAAATAAGAATAAGGAACACTTAATAACAACAAAATGATTTTATAACTAATATTCAAAATGGCTCCCAGTCTCTTCAATACATTTTGCACTACGTTTTGAAACAGAATAAGTAGCCCTTTCTATTTGGTTAGCAGATAAAGATTCAATTGCTGCTTCATTTTTATTCTTCAGTCCGTTTAATGTGTTTACTTGTTCATTACAAACAAAATCTTTCACGTAACTCCATACAAAAATCAAGTGGTCATATCGGAAAAAAATGCAAGAGGTTGAAAGTCATCTTGAATATTAGTTATAAAATCATTTTGTTGTTTTTAAGTGTTCCTTATTCTTATTCTCTGTATTATTAAGACAAAAAAATATTATTTCGTTTAATAATAATAATTACAATTGTTTTATTTCAATCCACAGTCATGGCTCACTAATCTCTTTCCGATTAGGTGTATATTAAAGTGCCCGCCATTTTACTTTTTAATAATGTAACATATGGATTATTTTATATGATTGTAAAGCAAATTTGATGCACTTTTCAAATTTGTAAAAAAATATAGTATGTTCCATTTGAAATTTCAAAGTTGATATTAATTACTAATAAACCGGAAATGATATCATGAATGTACATTCTTCATCAAGTAGCCTTCATGTTGCTGTATAAATCATGTATATGAAAGATATTGCTAAATTGATAAATAAGCGAGATATTTGCTGGGTCTCTTAAAATATAACACCCTGTATATAGTATATATATATATATATATATATATATATATATATATATATATATATATATATATATATATATATATATATATATATATATATATATATATATATATATATATATATATATATATATATATATATATATATATATATATATATATATATATATATATATATATATATATATATATATATATATATATATATATATATATATATATATATATATATATATATATATATATATATATATATATATATATATATATATATATATATATATATATATATATATATATATATATATATATATATATATATATATATATATATATATATATATATATATATATATATATATATATATATATATATATAATTTCAATTATATCATTTTAATATAGATGAAATCTTTATAAGTCATACTTAACACGTTAGCTACCATAAGGTCAGCAAATAACCCACGTATTTGAATTGCTCCGGGACCATAAGAAAATTTATTTTTATTTTTAAATTATTTTATTTTAACGATAGTTACTAATTGATAATTACTAAACGATAGTTACTAAACGATAATTACTAAACGATACTACTACTTATCGATAGTACTTTTTTTAAACTATCGATAGTTTTTTATCTCTTGTGTTAGCGAATAAACCTTGGATTAGATTTTCGATTTTTATCCAAGGTATTTTGTCAAAGCCTGTACAAATACTTGGTAAGTCGAGTTGGTTGATGTCATTTTAGATACAATATTCCAATAATTTATTTAGACATCTCTTAACATCCAGAACGATTGGATTTCTTTGATTATAAATTTCCTTTGTTATTAAATGTAATATTATTCGGTGTGCTTTTTGAATATAAATTTTGTTATCTACTACGTAAAATACGGGATAATTTTGTTTTACTTGCTTCGTGAATCCTTGTGACATATGTAAATCTTTAGAAACACAGTTTTCCAATGGGTTAGCTGATTAAAAGATGTCGACGTTATTATATCGAATTTGGGTTTTATTCGCGAGAGGGCATCGGCGACGTAATTTTAGCAACCTTTTTAATATTCGATAACATAATTGAATTCTTCTAATTTGAAGCACCCCTGTGGAGCCATAAACTTATTAGTTCAATATTTTATGAACTGATTACCGAATATTGTAATGTATATTTCTTCATTATTTACTATTGTTTAATGCTGGTTTAATTCTTGTGTGGAGTTGATTGTTGGACACGAGTGATGTGTTCGCAGTTTACTTGAAGGCCGTGACAGTTTGCTAAACTTCTGCATTCCTATACCTTCGCTGACAATGTGGGGAAGTGGACGTACGGAAATAGCCAAAGCCTTTCACTCAGAGCCTTAAGGTGCGAGACGTCTCTCTGTTCGAGAGGGCGAGTTACGGCTATTTAATAGCATCCTCAACCATTGATCTAGCACACTTGTCATTAACACAATAGCTGAGACGTCAATCGTATTACACTGGCGTATATCGCGAGCAAGTGGTGGATGCGCACTGTGTTTCAGCGACTGTCTTTGTATTTGAGTTAAATCAGCTCTGTTCTAATTTTTACTGTTTAAGAAATAATTAATACTCGTAGACTGATTTTATTTCATCACAACCTTATAATATCCCAAAAGACGACTTCAAATTACGAACCATGAGGAAAAGTAGTTCTTTAAATTCAACACCACAAAACGTAGGGTTTTTAATTGACAATCACAAAGTCTATTAGATTATAAATATTATTAATTTTAATTGGATATTAAATATTTAAATAACTGCCACGTTACATTATACAGGGAGTATCTGTACTTCGGGAAAAAAATAAAAGGGTATATACTATAAGACATACAGATCATGGAACAAAAAGAATTTTTTTTAAATATTGAGTCGTATTTAAAGGCAACATTTTGTTAGCCGCTGGTTGATAGCTATTTTTAATAATTTTATTTAAATCTTCTTACAAGTAATTGTTTACACAACACCAAATGCCTGATGTGTAATTAATAATTTAATTTGGTTAAATGCAGCAGGTTAAGCAATAAAGTACGCTAATCCAGTGGCCCTAAAAATGTTCATTTCAAGTAAACCATCCTTAATTTAGCGAATTAAAAAAAATATTCTGTTCTATGATCAGTACGTCTTATACTATATACCCTTTATTATTTTTTTCCCCCGAAGTACAGTTACATCCTGTATATTCAACAAGAGACGTATTTGAACATAGTTGCATCAAAATATCTATGTCAGATTATATTTAATACGAGTAATTTGTATTTTTTTACACAGAAATGATTTGCACATTTGTAATTTTGATTAACATATAGATGTATATAAAAAGAAACCAATACATTTATCTAATGGACAAAACTCGGAACGGAAAAATATTTAAATACGTCAATTGTAATTATCCAAGTGTTTACGTGATGAATTCAGACAGTTTGATGGAGGTAGTTTCTGAAGAACAATGGTGTAAATAATTCGAACTTTACATGACGATCCAATGTCTGGTCACACATACATATATGAAACGTAGAACTTATATACTGCCTTCTTTATATTATCCTAATAAATTCTGTTATTAAACTAATTAAATTTATTATTTTTTATAAAAATGTAAATAAGTTGATAAAGTATTGATTTAAAAATGATAATAGCAAGATTTTTTCCATTTAATTCATAATGAAATCAAACATTTATATTCATATCTAGATACATAGACAAATATATTAAGAGACTGTAAGTCCGTGTGACAGAATTATTGTTAATAATCATATTTAAAATGAATTCTCTTGGATCAACGAATTATCAATGTGATTTTATTTGAAAAGTTTCATATATGAATAACTAAGAAAAGCAGTTTTGGTAGATGTTCAAAAACTTCTTCTTTTCAGACATCAAAACCATGAAATTAATCTCAATCATTCCATGTGCGAACAGAGTATTATTCGTTACTATAATCAAGAAATGTATTTTTATGCGTAATAAATAAAACATACATAATTAATATTACTAGGGCAACATGTCGTGTTTTCAAATCACTGTGAGTTTAGCATAGCTAAAATTTTAAAAAAAGTTTTTCTTACTAAAATATTACTTACTATTGTTTTAATTAAAAATGTAAATATCGTACCGCAAAAATTTGCGCCAGACTTTTTTTTTATTATTTTAAACATTCTTCTCAATATATGATTGTATAGAAATTATATGAAACATGAAAAAATTGACCGAAATCAGTTTTTCGCCCATTTCTTGTTACCTACGATCTTTTTGTTGTAAAACAAATACAAAATTAAATCGACCTACAAATGTGTCAACTTTTGACTAATTTAATCATAGCTCTTGTATGTTTGTAGATTCAAATGTGAGGCCTCTAAATTTGAATCCAGTGTACATATATTAACATTTGGTTTGAATTATTTTCATTTATGTAATACTTTTGAAAGTACATGTGGATTTTTGATTTTCAAAAACGGTTAAATGGCATGATGATATATCTATTAAAAATTAAGAATTTATAAATAAAAGTGGGCACAAAAACCAGTACTTAATTTTCCGGATTTCTTAATAATAATTTGGTTTCAAAGAACAATTGATGTTACTGCAGCACTCGCACAAAGTTCACAAATTAATATTACTAATGTATTAAAGTTGTTGGCTACAATGTAGTACGTTGCAGCGTTTGTTTTAAATACTAATCATATGAAAATAAAGTGACCTATCCTTTTCGTATTAATTGAATCATGTCCAAGAAGAAAAAAAAATCAAAAATAATATCATTGTAAATAAACCAAATAATTACATTATAAATACTGTAATATATATTACATTTCCAGAAATAAAAATTATGAAGAGCTAATAATACAGAAATTCGTGATGTCAACTTAAGAACGAAAGAATACATTACATTGCTATTTTTGATTTTTTTTAGATGTATTGAAAATATGTATTACAGAAACAATCCTAGTACTTGTTTTCTTTAACGACTGTGCTTGTATGTTTTATATTTATGCTTTCCATACGCCAAAATGAGTTTTATAAATAAATATAAATAATTAAATTATATTATGAATTAGCAGTCAATTTCAATAGACATGTTTGATAGATATGTGATATATGAATTGTATACAATTTTATTTGATATAAATGTTTCAAATTATATATTACATATAGGTTTTGCATCTAGGAGAAAGATATCTAAATGTATGCAAAGAAAGTAGATTTGCGGCTTCAGTAACATTTATTTTACTGATATAGCTTTTACGATGAAAATGCCTGAATCCCTGTGATCGCTCTGCCCAGAATTAGAGCATGAATATCATGGGTACCTAAAACCAAACAAGTTTGTTATAAAAAGTTTGAAAATAAAGTAATGATGTCATTCCATGTATAATAATGTGAAAAGAAGAACAAATTAACTGTTCTTAAAAATATTGCATTGTCATTAATAATAAATTAGACATATATTTTTTTTATTTTTAGCTTTCTTGTGGATCCTGAATTTTAATTTTGGAGAGGAATATGTTGGCTTTAGGATCCTTGATTAATTCAATTGATTTTAATGGACGTTTTGATGGTTAACCCATCATCTTCAGCATTTTATTATACACGAAAATATTATCAATCTAATTAATAATTTGTTATTACATTGTCAAAATTAATAAAAATACAAATAATTCCGTCTTAAGGATTTGCATCTGCCGTAAAAGTAAAAAAAAAATCAAATCGTAACGTTAACAAAAAATACATCATGTAAATTGACATTTTTAAGGACGGTGAATTTATCCACTTGTTTACTGATAAGATGGCCGACAGAGAATGTTTTGTTCTTTTACGACAGATGCAAATCCGTAAGACGGAATTATTTGTATTTTTATTAATTTTGACAATGTAATAACAAATTATTAATTAATTGGTAATATTTTCGTGTATAATAAAATACTGAAGATGATGGGTTAACAATCGAAACGACCATCAAAATAAATTAAATTAATCAAGGATCCTAAAGCCAACATATTGCTCTCCAAAATATATATTTTTAGAAATTTCACTACAAATGACTGTGATTCATAAACGTCATTGCATTGAAATTGAAAGAGCTATCACTATCAGTAGTTATCAAGTTATATTACTAATTAGAATAAAAAGAAATGTTTAACCACAAACTGCGAAACTATGTAAAGGACTTTTAATACTTCTAGATTACATATCTTTTTCAAAAACATGTTAACACTAATTTTGAATAACATTTCATTAACTATACCAGCATTGTTAGCCCGTTTTGAAAAATATTGTATACTTCTCTATTTCGTTGTAATATTTCGCTGTTGCGCCTCCTTATTTAAAACATGACGATGTTTGCGATATATTGCTTCCAAGTTAAAATGTACGTAAATGTCAACATTTTTATGAAATACCTTGTAATCTAATAATCACATTTTTATTTTATAAAACATACCTTCATATGTGTTAACTGTTTCTAAATTAACAAGATGTCTAATTATGTGGTATTCATCGGAAATGCCGTTTCCTCCCAGCATATCTCTTGCATTTCTCGCTATGTCCAGTGCTTTTCCTGCGTTGTTTCTTTTCAGCATCGAAACCATTTCTGGAGCAAGCCTGTTCATTAATATAAACTTTAATTAGTATCTTTTTTTCCTAAATATTAATAGATATACTTTGTTATATGAGGTTCATTTAAAACATTTCAGGAATATGAAGAAAAATTAATCTCTACTGTACCACTTGTATGGTATAGTTATTTCATAAGTTCTAAACAGCCATTCTAGTGTCACTGTCGACGGCTTTTCGATTTCAAATTTCAAAAAAATTTGATAATATAATTTTGTATGTTTGATATGGACAATATTTTAATTAAGTTTATGTTGATTTTTTGTCTTTTTGTTTTTATTCTTTGTTGAACATAATATCTGTTTAATTATTTTTGATAAAAGCGATAAGAAATAAGCAATAAATAAAAGTAATATTTTTCACGAGGCCCTTCATTTGAGCCGTTGTAACACTAATATCATCAAATATAAAATTTTTGTTCAACTTCGAAACTAAAAATAAGGAAAATGGGAAACATAATCGAATTGTGTTTTGTACCAAAATGTTGCACATCCGACTTTCGATTTAGAGAAGATTCAGACAGAATCGAAAAAGCCTTTGAGAGAGGAAATAGAACTATTTCAAGTCATGAGAATCAGTCTAGGATTTATTGGGAAACAATAGGCACATATGCATCGTGTAAATGATAAATATAAGTAGGAATAATCAATCAGTAAATATATTCTTGTATCCTTTGACATAGCCTCATTATTTACAAAAGCCCATATTCTAAATACCTTGAAGTTACTAGAATATTATGTTTCAAAACATATTAATTTATTTCACCACTGTTTGATACTTGTATTTTCATTATATCATGAATATTACAAGAAAATAGATTGAATAGCTATGGGTTTCTTATTTTACCGGCGACTACAAATTATTACATTATTATTACTTCTGCACTAAAACCTTCTCTGTGGTTACGTATTTGGTATCTAAACTTATGGACAAGATTACAACTTACATATTTTGATCTTTGAGTCTGCCCAGAGTCAAACAAGCGTGCAATCCTAGTGCAATCTCTGTCATCATATCAGCCATCTTCTTCTGTATTAGTTGGTTGGCCGCAAGAGGGCGCTTGAACTGTATGCGGTCTAGGGTGTACTGGCGCGCGATGCTTAGACAGGACTCTGCGGCACCCAGCGCGCCCCATGCAATGCCGTAACGAGCATTGTTGAGGCAGCCAAAGGGACCGGACAATCCTGTGGCGTATGGGAGAAGATTTGCCTCAGGAATCTCTGCGCCGTCCATCAAGATCATCCCAGTGACTGAAGCACGCAGTGAAAACTTTCCTTCGATCTTCGGTGTGTCTAAACCCTTTGAAATATCTTTGCGTTCGAGAATAAAGCCACGGAGTTTACCGTCATCGCATTTTGCCCAAACGATTAGAATGTCAGCAAGTGGTGAATTTGTTATCCTAGGTATACAATGATTTATTTATTTTATTATAGGAAATGAAAGTATGATAAATCTATAACAATAAATAATAATACCACTGAATAAACTAAGTTCAGTTTATTATTTATTATAATTCTACATATTATAAAATATTAACGATTTTAAAATATGTATATTTTCTTAATTTATCTGACTCGATAAGCATTTTTATTATAAAGAAAATTTATTTACTACTTCTGCACAACAATAATTGAATTACAATTACAGTAGAACGTACAGAAAGTTTATAGATTATAATGTAATCCGAAATGGATAAAGTTGTCATTTTTAGAGATAAATTGAAGTCAGCTATTCGCAGGATATGTGAAATCGCGTCGGTCTGTGGATTTGAAAATCAGAGATCAATTTTCGCAGACGACAAACTTTAATCCACATTAAAATTACCTTTGTGTCTCTCCCTCAACACAAATATCTTTCAAGGCCGTGATTTAACAGCAGGTAACTGTACTTCACGTACAAAATATATCACTTACCAAGATCTGTTATGGCAGAGTGCCACACCCAGTAATGAGTAAAAAGGCCAGATGATATATATTTTTTGCAGCGATTTAAAAGTTTTTACTTAAAGTGACAAAAAATATATACAAATTAGTTTAACCTGGGAACACCCTGTGTGCCGTATAATATTTTAAAAGATTTTTATATTCAATTTGATACAATTTGAGAATATAAAATGCAATATATAGATCGATTTATCTAAAAGTGGCATTCTTAGAATTTTAATCTGATGATACCAGTAAATATATCAATTCAACTACACATGTACTATAAACAATATGATTGTCTGTTTATATCTAATAATAAAATATTAATATCACGCAGTGTTTAATTCTGTGAATCGGAACTTGAGCTGCATGCCTGACAAACGAATATATACTATGTACATATGCAAATGCCAACTGATGTTTATATAAATAAAAAATATTTTAATGAATTAAAAGGAAGTCAGTACTGTAAAAAGTGTAAGAAGTTATATTGAACAAATATGGGGTAGGTGGCTCAATGGTATCGAGTCTGCCTGTGTATCTTGAGAACCCTGGTTCGATCCCCACAGCCGACAAACAATTTTCACCAAATTAAAATCTACCCCTGTGGCTCCCCCTCCACTAACATCTTTGGTGGCCGTGATTTGATGGCGGGTAACCGCACTTCACGCGAAGAAATATATCACTTACCGAAATCTGTTACGGCAGAGTGCCACACCCAGTAATGGGTCAAATGCGTGATGATATATTTATTTATATAAATATATTAGTCAAACTGATAATTGAAAATCTCAGTAGTATCGAGTCGGACCGTGGATTTGAAACAGCCGCCAAATAATTTTCACCACATTAGAATTTACCCCTGTGGCTTTCCCTCTATTACAATCTGTAAGGACCATTATTTAACGGCTGGTAATTGCACTTCACGCGCATAAATATATTATTTACCGAGATCTGTTACGGCAGGTTGCCACACCTATAGGGCAGGGGTTCTTAAACTTTTTGTTTTCGCGGATCCCACGTTAAGAATCACTGCTATAGGGTAAAAGGCATGATGATAAGTTTATTTATTTTTTGTTCGAAACTCTAAAAATGTGGCAAGAAACTCTAAATCCATATGCTTATAGTACACGATATACAGAACTAATTATTTAAAAAAATAATAATTTGATAGTGTGACGTCAATTCGATAATTATGCATGTGAATGAAGATAATGATTGTACCAGTGAAAGTGATTAAAATATAAATAAACTAGGTTTTTCTTTTCATTTAATTTTAAAATTATAATATAATATAATTAAGTAGTTATAATTTCGTTTAATCAGTTTATTAAATTCTGTTATCCCTTTAACTATGGATATCGTCAATAAATGACGAAATAATAATACAATAACACTTATTGTCAATAGACTATGAAATGAAAATTTGGTGAAACACGGCTGTCGTCAATAAGCGATTTTAAGACATTCTGTGATTGCGGGAATTGCTAATTGATGATTTCATTATCTGTGTTTACATTTTGTTATTAATTTTACGAATATATGCCCGTCGTGAAAGGATTAAAAGAGTTCATAAATTTGGTAATTCCGTCAGCTGGAACCTCAATTTTTCTTAGTACCGCATAAGTGACGTCTTGTAATGACATTTTTAGATAAATCGAAACATATCTATAATATAGTTAAATATCAACAACAGTTCTAGTTTATCACCTTTACATATTTCTATGCCAAAGCTAGTAATGACTAGTAACAACATATTAAAAGTCGCAGCAGCTGAGAATATACTCATATATCATTTGCAAAAAAATATGAAAAATGATTATAATTATGAATGTGTTAAAAAATACAGAATCAGAAAACTAAAAAACTAACCAAGTTTTGCTTCCTGACAATGTGTATGTCTTGGCCTTGGGATTGTATTTCGCTCTAGTTTCCATCCCTGCAGGGTCACTCCCATGATTTGGTTCAGTTAAACCAAAACATCCAATTAACTCTCCCTTTGCTAAATTACAAATTTAAATTATTTCTTTGTTTTGTTAATTTTATGTTGTACTATATTACGAAGTGATATCATGATTAAATAGTATATATATATATATATATATATATATATATATATATATATATATATATATATATATATATATATATATATATATACCGGGTGTTATAAAATACCGGCTCACAAGATTTATTTTTAAAGCAATTACATTCATTTTATAGATTTAGAAACCACATCAAAAAGCGCGTTAAACTACATATTTTCTTATTTTAAATGGAACGTTCTGTATATTTTTCAAAATTTGGATTTACGCAATATTCTGAATTCAACCAAGTATAATAACTGCTGAGTACAGTAGCAAAAAGACTCATGTTCAAACTAGAAACCACGCTTGAAGATTCTCAATTCGGATTTAGACCATATTGAGGGGTACATGATCCTATATTTATCTTGAGACAACTATCCGAGAAAACCATCAAGAAAGGAGAAAGTATACATCTTTGTTTCATAGCTATGGAAAAAGCCTTTGACAAAATCAACAGAGAAGACATCTGGAAAACTTTGAAGAACAGAAGAATACATAAAAGCTTAATAAAAGGAATACGAAGCCTATACGAAGAGACAATAAATTATGTTAGAATGAGACACGAACAATCAGAGTTTTTTGAAACAGAGCAAGGAGTAAGACAAGGATATATATTGAGCCAGCTTTTATTCTCGCTAGTCCTAGATGCAGCTATAACAAAGGCAAATAAAAAAGCTAAAGCACATACGATTGGGTACTGTAAAATGGATTTCACTTTAATAGCAAATAACAAAAAAATCTGGAAATTTACAAAGACGAACTAGAAAAGGTAAAAATGAAGATTAACAGGGAAAAGACAAAAACAATGGTAATAAGTAAAAGCGAAGTACAGTATAAAATAAAATTAGGGACAGAAAGTTTACAACAGGTACAAAAATTTAAATATCTAGGATCGGTGATATCACACAACGGAAAAATTGATGACGAAATAAAGGAACGCACAGTAGCAGGAGGTAGAATGTTTAACAGCATCAAAAATACAATTCTCAATAAAAAAGAAATACCGACGAATACCAAAGCAGAAATATATAAAAAAAAGTAGTAACGCCCATACTAACATACGGATCAGAGACTTGGACAAAAACAGAAAGACAAAGGAAGAAAATGGAAGCTACAGGAATGAGATTCCTAAGAAAAATAGAAAACAAAGCAATAATGGATAAAATAAAAAATGAAACTTACAGGCAAAATTTAAAAGTTAAAGCAGTAGAAGAAAAAATTTAAGAAGGACAATTAAGATGGTTTGGTCACATGAAAAGAATGTCAGACGACATAATAACCGGGAAAGTGTACGAGGCAAGAACAACGAACAAGAAGATAAAAGGCAGAGCAAGAAAAACATGGCAAGACGAAGTGAGAAAAGCGGCACAGAAAAGAGGAGTAAAATGGGAAAATATTTCGAAGAACACAGAGAACAGAAAAAGATGGAAAGAAATTTGGAGTACACCAACCAAGTAGAACTCAACTACATCACCCGCCTCACACTCGAAAGGGTAGAGAGACATAAGGATTAAGTCAGTCATAATAACTGCATTTTTAAAAATATAAACCAAGCAAGAAAAATACGAATTATATTAATTCTATTTTTTATAAAAATATCTAAGTTAACATGGATGTTACTTTTGATAAAAACATAAAATAAAACAAACGAATTCATTTAACTCTTCTAATTGTTCCTCGTATAACATTCTGTAACATTTGCGGTGTAATGCTACGAATAGCTTGATTTACTCGGTTCATTAAATTGTCTATTGTTGTTGGTGGCGTTGTGTTCTTAAGTATGGAAATATAAAAAAATTCATAAAAGTTTGATCAGGTAATCTAGCTGGACATCTAATTCGACCATTTGTGCCAATTCAAGTATTTACATAACAGTTATTTGAAAAATCTTGCTAAACTATTATTCTATTATGAACATTTAAAGGAAGTAATTCTAAGACTTCCTCTACTTCATTTTCCAAAAATTGCAAATAACGTTCACTCGTTAGTATTCCATCAAAGAATATTGGTTCAATTATTCAGGTTCTTAGAACACCCAACCAACAATTACATAAAAATTTTTCTTGGAAATTTTCTTGTCTTAATATTCTCGGATTCTCACATTATTTCTATTGAAAATGCCGTTATTTGTAAATCTTGTTTCATCAGAAAATCATATGTTATACATAAAGTTATTATTTCGATTATAGTGTTGAATAAACCAACTATAATAATCCAATCTTCTTCCAGAATAATACAAATGTTGCTGTATCTGATACTTAAAAGATTTAAATGCATGTATTTTCAAAATTCGCCAAACAGATTACCTTCCTATTCCTGTTTTGTTACACATTTGTCTTATCGATGCAGTTGGATTTAGATTAAAATATACCAAAACATCAATTTTTACATCTTCATTTAGAATTACATTTCTTCAATTTTGTTGGGTTGGGTGCCTTCGATTAGGATACATTTCGCTATACAAGCGAAACGCATTTTTCTGTATTCACCGTAAACTAGTAAAATATTTACCTGCTAGTTTCTTGTGAAATTATCCATAATAATAATATTCAAGGAAACTAGATGTAAATTAAATAAACTAACACTAGATTAAGATAATTATTGTTTTCGCAAGGAATCTTGATATAAAAGCTAAATTTACTGTCATAAACACTTGAATAGTGAAATTTGTTTTATTTTGAGCATTGTTTCCAGAGATATTTGAATAAAGAATATAATTAATATTTTTTTGCGCGATTTATAATTTGTAAAATGCACCTATTATACTTGGTTGAATTCCATTCCATATTCCATTTAAAATAAGAAAGGTTTTGGGGATGTGCCTGTTTTTTGTGACACCCGGTATATTATATATATAAATTGTAAAAAAACATCTGAATTTTAATCCGAGATCAGGATCAATTGAATTTGATTGAAAAGTACTAATAAAGTTTAATTTAAACTTTCAACATGTAAGTATCTAAAAATGTTTTATCATTTTGTGATTTTGCACAATGAAATTATGGAATTTTACATATAAATTGAAGACCTAGAATAGCTATATCACGCACAATGACTTAACAATAACACTTTAAATGACATGAAACAATGGTTTATGTATAATTTAAGATATACATATATAAATATTTATCGCCATTTTAAATTATGCACATCTTAAATTAAAAAGAATCTACGAGTTTTGAACTTCCATTAGATAGGTTAACTAGATCATTTATAAAATTTTATTTATTTTTTTTAATTATTCTATTTTATGAAAATCATAAGTTAAAAAAATATTTATAACTCATTTATATCTACAGTTTGTTGTATGTTGGGTAGTTGAGTATAAATGATTAGATTAGGTTTATGAATAGGTAATTGTTTATTTCCATTCAGTAAAGGTTTCAAGGTAGTGTTATTTTCGATTTTTATAATATTGTAAACAATGATTATAATGATGCAGATTTCATTATATTATTTATAATTGAAAACCGAACGTTAGTAGGTGGCTCAGTGGTATCGAGTAGGCCTGTGGATCTTGAGAACCCTGGTTCGATCTCCACAGCCGACAATCAATTTTCACCAATTTAAATCTACCCCTGTGGCTCCCTCTCCAATAACATCTTTGCGGGCCGTGATTTGACGGCTGGTAATCGCACTTCACGCGAAGAAATCTATCACTTACCGAGATCTGCTACGGCAGAGTGCCAGACCCAGTAATGGGTGAAAGACGTGATGATATATTTATATTTAATTATTATTTTATGAATGAAATTATTAAAATAAATAAGTTTTTTTTTTAATATACAATTTATAAAGTTTAAATATACCTAATACACAATCCAAGTCACAATGTCTGACGGTAAACCTAAAAGTGACGTTATTTATTAGTCACATCTAATTTATTTTTAACTTGTCATATTTTAACGTAACTTAGTCTTATGCTGACCAAATTATTACGTGATTTTGTGTCACCCCACTGGCATCCTCATAGTTATAATAATTTTATGTGAATTTAACGTCATATTAGAGAAAATAATAGACCTTGGTAGGTAATTTATTTTTAAAATTTCGGTTTTGTAAAAAAAGATCTATTCTTATTTTTCAAGTCCGTGGCCTGAATTCCTTGCACTCGGTGCACTCCTCTTGTGGCTGACCATGTTGCTAAAATATGTAGGGTAGCGTACTGCCCCATGTCTACGTTTTCCACCTCCTATGAATGCGTCAGCAACAAGGAAGCGAGTCGACAAGTGAATGCGCATCGATTGAGTCAGTGGAGCATAAAAGTCCGTAGTGTGGGGATTGTTTTTGATAATATGTATGTTATACATATATTATGAATAGTGCATTATATATTACATACATAACATCACGCTATATCCCATTAAATGGGGTAACACGAATCCCTGAAACATTCATAGAGCATCCACTAAAAGATTCATAGAACAAAATCAGTTCACGTCAACATTCTCATCCTGACACACGATACACGTTTCGACCACATTAACACTTCCTCCATACGAACTCTTTCCTTCCTCACAACCAAAATCCATCATCACGCAACAAACCTTCATTCACATCCATCCATTCGCTCATGTATCATACATCTGTGTCGTAAATCTTCACTTACGCCCACTTCTCTAACAACGAATTTATCAAGAAATGAAGGCAGCATCGCCTGCGTTTGTTTAAAAATACATTTAACACAATTTCAGTTCGACACTGTATAGTAAAAACTTAAAATGAATAAAAAAAGATGAGGAAGGGAGGGAGCATCTTTCTGCACTTGTTTTTGAAACTGAATTCCACATAATTGCAGTTGGACACTCTATAGTAAAAACAGAAAATGAATCAAAAAGATAAGAAAGGAAGGGAACATCTTTCTGCGCTTATTTTTGAAGGTGAACTCCACACAATTGCAGGTAAACACTCGAAAAATCTAACCAATGAATCTAAAATCAAGAATCATACGCTTGTCCTTATTCATCATATTTCCCGCAATTAATTTTCACCAAACATTCCTCTCCTGACACACCACTTTTGCTGCAACCACATTCATAATTCCTTTCATACAAGCTCGTTTATTCTTCTCGTTCACGCAACAACCTTTCAATCATATTTGTCCATTTGTTCCTAGGTCGTCCACGCAAACTTTCACCTTCAATTTCAACAGCATACACCTGTTTCACCAATCTGTCATTCGACATACGTTCCACATGACCAAATCATCTCAACTGACTTATTCCCACTCTTCTTACAACATTCTTCCTAATCTCACATTCATCATACACCAATGTATTCCGGACACGATCTCTTCTAGTATATCCACACACACTCCGCAAATACCTCATTTCCACAGCAGTTATACGCCGTTCATGTTTCTTCATCCATACATTCACTACCATACATCAACGTAGGCACTAACACACTATTATAAACACTCAATCGAGCATCTCTGGATACATTCACGTTCCGAGTAAAGGTTCCCAAAGCACCCAATATCTTGCATCCAACAGATACTCTTCTTTCAATCTCTCGATCAATATGTCCATCCCTCGAAAAGACACTCCCCGAGTATACAAACTCATTTACTTGACCCAATCTGACACCATTCACCGAAACATTGCAATCAGTCACCAAATCACTCTTCTCAAACACTAACACTTTACATTTATCAACATTCAGCAATAGATTTAAACTTTTCCTACTTCATTTATACTTAGAATCATTCTTCTCAATTGTTCTTCAGATTCACCCATTACAACTAAATCATCCGCATAAGCTAACGCAAGCACTACACTACCACCAATACGTACACCATCCACCTCATTCATCGATTTTCTTAACAACACATCCATATACAAATTAAACAACCACGGAGACATCCCACAACCTTGTTTAATCTATAGAAAACCAATCACTCAATCTACCATCAACTCTTACCGCAGCCTCGCTATCTTCGTATAATGCACGAATCGCTCCCAACAAATTACCATTTATACTCTAGAAGTACATCACACATAATATCTCGATGAACCCTATCATATGCTTTTTTAAGATCGAGAAAGCCACAGAACACCTTCTTGTTCTTAGCAAGTGATTTCTCAACAATCATACGAAGAGAAAACAATTGATCTACACACCCTCTCTCAGGCAAAAATCCACCTTGCATATTACTCAACTTGGAGATTGTTAAGGTTCGTACCTTGTGAATAAGAATCTTCCCGTACAACTTCCCTACCAAACTCAACAAACTTATCAACAAACCATCACTCGAACTACTTTTGCCCTTAAATAAAGGACAAATGATAGCACGTTTCCAATCATCAGGAGCCACACACCGTTTCAAACATAATCTAAATAAATAAACTAACCAATCTAATAATCTCTCACCACCATACTTCAACATCTCATTCGATATACCATCCAAACCAGGAGCTTTACCATTCTTCAAACGTAACAATGCAAAAATAACATCACTTTCATCTATATCCCATTCATCACTTCTAACATTTTCACTTGCATTTTCAATACAACAATTCGATCCATTTACGCTACCATATAAACCTCTAAAATACTCACACCATCTATATCTAACATCTAATTCATTCCACAATAACTCACCATTCGCACTCTTAATCGCTTTCACAACCCTAACATTACCACCTCTCAATCTATTCACACTCAACCAAAATATTCTTTTATTCATACTAAATCATTCGTCAATCTTTCACTCATCAAATCATCAAAACGCGCCTTACTTTCTCTCACTACTCTCTTAACATATTTAATCTATTATATTCTAGCAAACAGTCATCACGTAAACTTCCAGGCATATCTTTTACATGTTTATTTATTTTTTTTTACATGTAGAAATCGCAAATAAGCTCTCTTTTTCTCCTCAATTGCTTCTTTCACTTCATCATTCCATCACATATCTTTTACATGTAGAAATCGCAAATACGCTCTCTTTTTCTCCTCAATTGCTTCTTTCACTTCATCATTCCACCATGCAAAGATTCATTTATTTTCTCAACAAACATATTTCTAATATCCTCATTCTGTAGTACACTAGATTTCACACGAAACATTTTTTCGGTACCTTTTACCCTCATTCGCCAACATTTATCCAGACGTATACGCGACACCACCAAATAATGGTCATTCGTACCCAATTCAGCACCACGCTTCACACGCGTATCCACAACTAAACTTCTTAGTCGTTCATCATACAAAATAAAATCAATCACACTCCGCCTATTCTCCCTCACATTCTCCCATGTATACAAATCAGCTAATTTATACTAAAGATCACGCTCTAAGCAAAAGGATACTATTTTCCTACCGTTTTCATTCACTCTCACATCACCATATTTACCCAATACATTCCCAGACATGCTTCTCTTTACTCCCACCCAACCATTCAAATCACCACATACAATAACTTTTTCACCTGGATCACACGAATCAATCACACTATCTAAAAAATTCCAAAATCGGTCTTTTTCAAGATAACTTTCGGATTCAGTTGGGCCATAAAATGACAACGAAGATTCTATGAAAGCCTACCTTAAGTCTCAGCTAAAGAATTCGCGATGAAATACAACTATAATCCCTTACAAACGGTTTCATCCTTTCACTAACAAGCACTCCTACACCATGTTTTGGCCGTTCATTTTCTACAACACCATTCATTTTTGCAAAAATCACAGGAGCGATATCAAAACCAGATATAAGAAACAAAACCACTCCTTAGTCACAATTAGATTTCACCACTACTTAACAGCAAAACTGAAAGAATTATGTGGCCGTCTACTTGAAACTAATTTATATTATTGTATTATACAAACATTAGTTATTAATTAATTACAACGTAATTCTTATATATTAAAAATACCTATTCAACCAGTGGTCCAAAACTATTTCCTTGACAAACCTCAAAAACTAATTTTAAAATTTTGAAAAAAAATTGCTTGATCCGTGATCAGTACGTTAGGTACTATAATACTATTACAACATGTATATGTATAGGTATATACAAGTGTTCACTTTAAGTGGCGCACCATTGCTATCTAGAGAAATATAGGAGCTACGAAATCGGTTAAATTAGCAAATAGTTTCTATTTTATGAATAAGACTACTATAATTAGCGAAACAAGAATTTGTTTAAACCAGTGGTTCTCAAAATACGGGGTACAATTTCCTTATTTTAAATGGGAACCTTTTTTTATTTGCTTATTTGATTCAGTATTTTTTTGTAAATTCAACGATAATATTAGTTTCATAGAAAATTATGATATTTCAATTTAAATCTAATTATTACAAAAGTGCTAAGAACGAAAACAAATAAAGTAAGGATATCAACTAATTTCATTTATCAAATTTCACAAATTTTGTTGACTATTAATTTAATATATCAAATTTTACAAATTGCACCAAATTTTGAGTTGTGAATGCAGTTTTATTTATATTCAAGTAAAATACTTTATACTAAAATTTTTGTCAAATTGTCAGTAATTTTAATTTTAATAATTTTTAAAGGAAAATAAGTATAACTTTCATCCGCATTTCCAATAAAATGATTGTACAATATACATTATTATAAAAAATTTATACATTTTTCATTAGCGGCCCTTACTTATAAATAAATAGTTTTCGCTCGGTGTTTAAAATTGAAATAAGTATTATCTTGACTCGATCCGACATTTGCTTAAAAAATATCTGTAAATTTTTAAAAGTAATTACGCCTATAATAGTTGTCGTAAATGAATGAAACAAACATTAAACAGTTCTATAAGGACATATTCTACATGTTAATCTGTAATTACAGATCTTTGATGATTACTTCAAGTTGATTTTTTAATAAATAAATGTATGTATGTATGGTTATGAGCATTATTTATAAATTATTAGATAATTTGTTTATATTTACTGTACACAAGTTTCAACATTTTTTTATTGGATCAGTAATGCTTACCTTATTCCCAACTTTACGCTATGGCTAATTTCAAGACAAAATTTTATTTGTACACTGTAATTTAAAATATTTTTCTCTAAAATAATTTGTAACGCAACAGTTATGGAAAAAGTAATTTTCCACTTATATTTTTATTATGCAATTAAAAAAAACAAGATTATCTAATCCTTAAAGTGTTCAGAAATGAAAAATGAATTTTCCAATCAACAAATTAAATAAAAATATGAATCCACATATGACATTCGCCATATGTTGAAAAAATTAAACGTTACCCATTACTGGAAGAAGCCGTTGCTTTTGTTCATCAGAACCATACATGTAAATGGCCCCCATTGCTAGGGACGATTGTACACTTAATGCAGACCTGTACCCACTGTCAACCATCTCGACTTCCCTTGTCAGGAGCCCATATGCTACACTCGAGACTCCAGCGCATCCGTAGCCTTTTATTGTGCATCCCAGGGCTCCAAGTTGGCCAAATTCTTTCATGATTTCAGTATCGAATACTACAGACAAAAATATAATATTCATACAATATTTTGAAATAAATATCTTTGGTTTCTAATTATGACATTAAGTATTAAAGTTATCCTCTTTCCGATATATATAAATATATATACCGGGTGGAACTTCATACCTGTGTACATAAGCGATTAACATGAAAAAACAGTTTTTTCGTGCGCATTGCTCCCCAAATTATTTTAGGCAAAAATACTTCAAATAAATGTTGTAGAGCATAAAATTCTGCATCTAAATAAACAGAATTACATTTACATGCGTTGTAACGACAGAAATTCAATAAAAACATATTAAAAGTTACGTTGAAAATATCAAATAGCCATGGAATTGAAACAAAAAAAAGATAAATGACATTTGACAGATGAATGATTAATTTGACGGGTAAAATATTCAAATGAATTCAGTTTATTCTAACGAAGAAAGAGTTTTTATCATAAAAACTTTTTATAGTAGAAATTGTTTACGTAGAGTTTTTCGCTGTGAAATTTCCAAATAGGCCAATTCCAAGCTTCACAACGATACGCGCGTATGTTAAAAAATTGAATCCACGGCAATAGTACAGGTAAATTTAATTTTGAATATTTTTAAAGAGATTTACAAACAAATCATATCTTTATTTAAATGAAATAAAAATAGTCGCATTAATTTAGAAGTCGAACAAAGAGTTTTGGAATTTATAAATTTTAATCCTGAATTAAGTTCAAGAATAATAACGCAGGAAAGTGAGATTACTCATTCTACAGTATTGCGAATTCTTAAAAAAACATAAATACCACCCTTATAAGATGCAATGCCATCAAGACATTTCGCCCATTGACGAAGAAAGAAGGCGAATGTTTTGTGAAGATATGCAGGAACGAGCAAATCGGGATCGTAATTTTCTTGCATCTATTTGCTTTACCGATGAGTGTACCTTTACACTTAACAATGAATCAAACGTTCAAAATGATAGGCACTGGGCTCAAGAAAATCCAAGATTAAATGTTTCGACCAGAACTCAATATCTTCAAAAAATTAATATTTGGGCAGGCATTTTTCATAGCAATATTATTGGACTATTTGAGATCGTTGGCAACTTAAATTCTGAAACATATTTAGAACTCTTGATTAACGAGATTGGCCCTGCAGTAGACGGTGTAGCGCGTGAAAATCTGGAGGTCTGGTTTCAGCAAGGTGGCTGCCCAGCTCATTTCGGAGTAAATGTAAGAACTTATTTAAACCAAGCATTTCCAAATCGCTGAATTGGTCGCGGTGGAAATTTTAATTGACCGGCCAGATCTCCTGATTTAACACCTTGCGACTTTTTTTTATGGGGTCATCTTAAATGCAAAATTTATAAGCAACGCCACCCAAATATTAATTCTTTGAGAGAATGTATCGTGGATGAGTGCGCCTTAATCACCAATAGGCAACTCGCTAATGTAAGACATTCCTTCTACAATAGACTTGGTTATTACATGGCTGAAAACGGAGGTTTATTTGAATATTTATTATAATTTTAAATTGTAGTGACTCTTTTATTGAGAGAATTATTGTTTGATATTTGAATTGTAATAATTTCTATCGACGTGTGTGTTGGCTCTCGTTGAAACATATTCAAAATAAATAGTGGTAATAACTCTCGGTTTTTTTGTTTCAAAATAATTTAATGATTGATATTGATGTACATTTCGGTTGTTACACCATCTTCAGAATGACAACAAATAGTGTTCTTACTCTAAATATATAGTAGTCTGTACAACCATCCTAACATAAAAGCAGCAGCATTTCAAAGTATGATTCACAGGTTAGTTAATATTCCATTATCAAAAACTGATTTTAATACTGAATTAAACACAATTGGTCAAATCGCATTAAATAACGGTTATAACAAAATCTACATTTACAAGATTTTAAAAAAGAAACTTAAAAATAAGAATAGGAAGCTATTATATATAAGCAAGGGATAAAATCTATAGAAAATTAAATTTTATTGGAAAAACTAGTATAAAAATAGCAAATCATATGAAATCATTTAAAGTTCACACAGCATTCTACAATAAACGAAATTTAAAATCAATTTTAGTTAACAATAAAATCAAAAAACGAGATAAAATGAAAAACAGTGGTATATACCAAATTGATTGCAATGATTGTGCTTGCAGTTATACTGGAAAAACCTCACGTAATTTCGGCATAAGATTCAAAGAACATCTAAGCAGCTGGAGACTCAATAAAATTGAATCTTCCAACGTAGCTAAACATTTAATTCAAAACAACCATAAATGTAATATTGATAATTTTAAAATACTTCATAGAGAGACTAAAGGTTTAAGAATGGATTTACTAGAAGCGCTGGAAATTCAAACAGCAAGTATTAACGGAATGAACATAATGAACGAACAAATAGATCTATATAAATCCCCGCTTCTGGGAATCTCT
Source organism: Pterostichus niger (assembly GCA_947425015.1). Taxonomy (NCBI): domain Eukaryota; kingdom Metazoa; phylum Arthropoda; class Insecta; order Coleoptera; family Carabidae; genus Pterostichus; species Pterostichus niger. Next base: position 12,151,695 of record OX380347.1, read on the forward strand.
TAAGCCTCTATTCTTATACCTGTACAGACTACTATATATTTAGAGTAAGAACACTATTTGTTGTCATTCTGAAGATGGTGTAACAACCGAAATGTACATCAATATCAATCATTAAATTATTTTGAAACAAAAAAACCGAGAGTTATTACTACTATTTATTTTGAATTGTAATAGATAGGTTATAATTTTTGCATGACAAACCCTATAAGAAATAAACGTTTCATTGAAATGTACAATTGTTCATTTATTATTAAATCGTAATAATTGGTATGGAGCTTTTTGTATGAATTTTATTGAATGAATAATTTGTCGGGGGTAAAATATCAAATAGACAGAAAAACGTCAAGCATTTATCTATTTTTGTTTCACTTCCATGGCTATTTGATATTTTCAACGTTATTTTTAATATTTTTTTATTTAATTTCTGTCGTTACAACGCATGTAAATGTAATTCTGTTTATTGATTTAGATGCAGAATTTTATGCTCTACAACATTTATTTGAAGCATTTTTGGCTAAAATAATTTGGGGAGCGCACGGAAAAAACTGTTTTTTCATGTTAATCGCCTATGTACACAGGTATGATGTTCCATATATAAATATATATATATATATATATATATATATATATATATATATATATATATATAAACGTCAAACGTTGATGTTTTGACAGATAAAACGTCAAGCATTTATTTATTTTTTTGTTCAATTCCATGGCTACCAATATTTTTAACGTAATTTTCAACATTTTCATATTTAATTTCTGTCGTTACAAAGCACGTAAAAGTAATTCTGTTTACTGATTTAGATGCAGAATTTGATGCCCTAAAACTTTTATTTGATGCGTTTTTGCTTAAAATAATTAGGGAAGCAGGAAATTGCAAAAAACTTATTTCCCATGTTAAATCCCTATGACCGGCTGAGCGAGTCACCACCCTGTATATATATATATATTAAAAGTCGAATTTTAGACTTCTATTAAAAAGTATAAATAATAAGAACTAGAACCTAAAACCCAACCTTCCTTCATTACGATTATATTTCGTTTAATGGGTTTAAATTTAATGAACTATTTATCTAATCTCGCATCTGCCTATCGCAAATATCTTCTGGTATTTTGGAAAGTAGATGAGAAAGATAATTGCATGCATAATAACAAATATTATATGTTCACCTTCATTTCTATTGGCCTGTATGGCCCTAGGTAGCAATTTTTCATGGCAGTAAGTTTTAAATGAATCTCTGATAACTTTTTCATCTTCAGTAAGTTGAGATTCTAAATTTAGTGGATCCTCCCAGTTGAATAGTACTGAAAATTTAATATTGTTAATTTCTGATTGTATATAGAAACTATAAACAAAGCAGTTATAATTACAGGAGAATATAACAGTTTTTACAATATTAACCAATAAAATATTTAAATAAATATAATTTCAAAACTGATAAATTCTATTAAAAAATATGTATTTTGTAAGAATTGTTTTAATTTTATTACACATTAATTTTGCAGATATATTATAGGATAATTATATAATAATAATAAAAGTGTAAACAACAAAAATAATTTTTTAAATATAGTTTGCACACTAAATAATATTTTATAAAAATTAATAGTCCACATATTGAGAATTATTTTTAACGTAGTCAATAATTTTATTAAAATTTTACTGTAAGCATATATTATTTAAAAGTTTGGATTAAATTTATTTAGGGTTTTAGAATTAATACATTTATAAAGTTTAGGTCTGTCTACATTTTTTTTTACCTTTTTTACTTGAACTGCTACTTGAAGTGAAACCTATATATTATAATTAAGGAATATTTTTTATAATAAAACCGTTTTCGTAATCATAAATATACATTCATTATGTATAATAATAGTAGTTTCTTATGAAGTATATTATATAAAATTATCAGTGTCTTCAAGGACATTTAGATGCAATTGTTTACACAATCTTGTAAATGAAGGAGACCATTATCAGTTTGTAGTACATTGAATGTAAGGTTAAATAGAAAATCAAACTGAGTATTTTTATTCGAAATCGATCGCACATAGTATATAATAATCATTTTAAAAAAAGAACAAAATTTGACAAGGTTAATAAGTAACCTATAATTTTGAGTATATTTAAAAAAATAACTTTTGTAAATATTAAAGGATACGTTTAAATAAATTCCAATACTGCACACCAAATTTAATCTTTGACACTGCCATTTTTTACGCTACACACTCCACTTGAGTAACAACTAAGAACTATTTAACATAGAACAAACATGTTTTGTTATCTAGGAATTATCAGTAAATTTATAATAATATCTCTGAGCACTTAAAAACAGATTTCTAATTTAATTCATAATTTTTACATAATATAATACTGAGCAACAGGGTTTAAAAAATAATAATAAAAATTTCATGTTTCACAACCCATTTTTTACGTTGAGTTTTGTACAGGTGAAATCGCAGCGCTATATTATTTAATTATTGCTTTCTTCATGTACTGCTACCTACAAACACAGTTTAATCCAAATTCCGACTAGCGTGGGTACAAACCAAATCATGTAGACTGTGTGTTTAATCGATCTCTCAGCAGATGTAGACTGGAGTACTTAAAAATTGTAATATTTTATATATTAAATTATATATACTTTTATTTAGTGATATAAAATGTATATAATGCCAAATGCACGCAGTGCAATATTCTACACTCTAATATCCAAATATTATCTTTAAATTGGGAATGCCTCCAGCAGCGGAATCTATTGCAACAGAATCTAATTGAACAGAATCTGCATCAGCCGATTCCGCATTTTCCGAAAATTTTATATTTGGCGCCTTTATCATTCCATTCCGCAAAAACCGAAAAGTAGGCTTGTCCGCATCAGTTGAACCAATAGTAGTTCCAGCCGAATGCAGTGTGTGAAACCTTACCGGTAGATGACAGTATAATATAGTTTTTGCTACTAGATATCAAACTGTGCATTTACAAATACTTTATTGCCGATTTGAATGCCAAAATATAAGACTTACGTTTGCATAATGACAATTCATATGTCAACATTACAATAATTTTGCAATGAAATACAAAGCAAATATTAAATAATAGAAAGAAGCAAACAGCGTTCAATTTATAATGTTTCGTATATTAATTCTTCTGTACGTTCATGAATCTAAATAAAATTAAGTTTAGTTATAGATATATTTTTTCATGCAAATGTTTTGTACAGAAATGATCAAACTATATTATGATTCTACTTTGTAGGCATTTTGTGGTGGAGAGAATTGAATTTCTAAAACGCTGCTTCGACAGTTTCCTGCAAGATGCAATTGAAATATTTGTGCGTAAATGATCCATATTCATGTTTTTACTTTATAGACATTATCTAGTAAAAAGAATAGATATTTTGCCAATTTCATCAAATAAAAAAAATGAGACTATTCTTTATTGTGTATATTCAAATTATTAAATCTATACATCTCATAATATTCTGCTTAGAAATATGAAACAATGAAATTTTTACTAAATAAAGTCGTAACCGTTTGCTGTGGAGATAAATTTCAAGATGAAAAGAATAGATTTGTGATAATAAATTATTAAGAAATTAATGTACACGTTTAAGTAATTTGTGCCAATACCGATAATATGTACAAAAATTTACATCTTTGCTTTTTGTAGAAAATGGTAATGAATTGTAACAAGTTATTTTCACATGACACTGTTGTAAGTGCAGCGCAATATTAAATGTGAAGATAACGAAATCGCCACCAGACCCAAATATATGGATGAAAGATTATGAAGCAATTGCAATTTGTAAGCATTGGATCAACATAAATTAGTGTTATGACAATGGACTAAATAAAATTTAACTACTTATAATTATGAAATGTATAATTTGTTGACTTTTTTTATTAGTAATTTTTATTAAATACCGCACGATAATATTGTTGGAAGTATTTATTATTAAATAAATAAGAGAAATAATAAAAATCATAAAAACTTATTTTTTCAGTCATTATGAATAAATTATAAAATTTCGCATGTCCTCAGATTTCATTAATACATTTTTTCACATGTTTTTTCAAACTTTTAACTGCATTTTGTAACATGAAAAGTTAAATATTACATTTTTCACGTATTCTTTTTACCTGATTACCCATAATTCCACACCAAACATGAGTTTTTTTGGGAGTATTGATTTCTCCATTTTGGAGTTTTTCTGCTTCAACAACGAGAATTTTGAGAATCAACTGTATCGCTTTTAGTAAATACGTCTTCATCGGCGTAAAATAGATTCTTATAAAATTTTCTATCTTCCTCTATACATTGTAAAAACGTATCACAAACCTTAATCTTGTGTCATTGTCTATCTAAAATGGACTGAATGAAATTGAGCTGATAAAGTTTAAGTGATATTTTCTTGAAATTTTTCGTACTACAGTAAAACATGTTAAATTTAAATTACCCGAAATTTGTCGAATACTTTGTTTAGAATTTTGTTAAACTTGAACTAAAACTTGTAATTCACTATCTTCATCATGTTCCTCAATATTTATCTCTTGAAATATTTTGGATTGCAGTCTTTAAAATCCTTCATCAAATTTGCGACAGTAACATAGCTAATATTTGGTCATTACATTTTTTTGCAGTCTCTCGAAAGGATTTATATTTATTGCCAACAAATAAAACAATTTCCACTTTTCTTTGTTACTCAGAACCATTTTACGAAACTTACAATTGCACTATACACAATTGAAAAACAATCTATGATTGTATTTTGTATTCAAAGTCTATTTGAATATTTATATTTTACTGTTTAATTTTTGACGAAGTGAATTTTTGATCTTTTAAATAATGTTAATCCTTCTCTTGCCTTGCTGCAAATATTAAATATGATAGTTAAGTTAGGTTAGAAATGTAAGTACCTCTTGTATCGGGTTCAGTTTTTTCAATAATACTATTTACTAGTTTCTTTACCGAATTATACCTGAAACGTTAGTTAAGAAAAAGTAAACAGTATTTTCAGTTATTCTTTGACGTACCTGTAGTTGGTTAGAATATTAGTTTTATCTTCTTTGATTTAATATATTGCAATATTCTGGATAAATTTGTATTTTAAATATTATGCATTAAGATCCTAATTTTATCCAAATGCATTCATTCCAGAAAAGAATCAGAATAATCCAACCGGACTTGATGGATAATCCATCGGGTTCGGGTCGGTTTACAAATTTTATTAAAATGCGCAACTTGATCACCTAGCAACCAAACGTCACAAAAAAAAGTTATTTTTTTTGTACACATATCCTAACTAAAAAACGACACTTTTTGACAAAATTTAATAAACTAATTTAGTATATATAATTATGCACAACTGAAATAAAATAGTAAGTAAAATTTTATAGTTTAAATCATAATATCAAATAAAATTGTTTTATTTAATTTTATTGTGTTGAAATATAATATAGAAATATTTCTTGATTTGAAATAATTTTCTTGAAAATTTTCATGTTTGTATAGTTTTAAAACGCACGCCAATACACTTTCCACTATTTTAATATAGAATTTTCCAGGTTTCCTGTGTTTGGTCACATCTATGTCAGGACCATACACGATTACATTTTGTCGTGACTATAACATCAGGCATCATGTTTCACCTTAATGACTGCAATAGAGATGTGTCTTTCGTGAACGATCCGTTCAATTTGAACGGGTCACTTCAGTGAACGATGAGAGTCGGATCATTATCTTATTCTCGAAAGGGTCGATCAACAGGGAATGCCCTCAGCAGCCGAATCTATTGCAACAGATTCTAATTGAACAGAATCTACTGCAGCCGATTCTACAAATCCCGAAAATTTTAAATGTGGCGCTCTGTCTACATCGCCCGATTCTACAAAAACCGAAAAGTGGGCGTGGCTAAATTTATGTCCGCGTCAGCCGAAAGTAGTCTGAACCGATAGTAGTTCCAGCCTAATGCTATGTGTGAAACCTTACCGATAGATGACAGCATAAAATAGTTGTTGCTGCTCGTCACTAGATATCAAACTGAGCATTTACCAACATTTCATTACCGACTTGAATGCCAAAATATAAATATGCGACATACGTTTTAACTGTCAAAATGACAATTCATATGTCAACATTATAACTTTGCAATGAAATACAATGCCAATTTTTAAATAATAGAAAGAAGTAAACAGGGTTAGCGTTCAATTTATAATGTTTCGTATATGAAGTTTTCTGCACGGTCATGAATTTGAATAAACTAATAAAATATTATATTTTAGGTGGCAATTTTCAAAACTTCAGAATGTCGAATACAACAATAGAGCAAATATCATTTTACATATATTTTTTTATAATCACTGACTAGAGTACATACCGCAGAATGTAAAATTGAGACATTAATAGATATTATCGACCTATAATCAGAAATATTTTGAAAATAATCCGTAAAATTAAAACAACATTTCTATAATCATTGATATACTCATTACTAGTGCTATTTATTTTTGACAATCTTCACGATTTTTGATTCGATTGCATTGTCATTTATGTTTAGTTTAATATTTTTCTGGTAATATTTAATTCGGTATATAATAAAAGTAACGATTCTTAAAACAGATCGGCCGTTTTATATGTCTAGTTTAATTCGCATTCTAATAAGTTATTTTCAACCTATTTTCGGATTTATGTACAAAAACTATATATCATAAGATTGAAATAATTACACGTTTTAAGTTGGTGTATAATTTGTACAGAACTACAGGCAATTTGGGGTATGGATTAAGTGTATATATATACTAATATTTTCACATATAATTTTATATACGAATACGAAAATACAGATATGTGTAATATAATTATGTTTATTCAAATATAACAATTAACATATAGATGATGTTATTTCTATTATATATCTACTATGATTTATACTTAAATAAATCAATTCAACTTGCAGCGGTTGTGACAAGGAGCGTTTGTTGAGTTGCTAACGCAAAATTAAGCATCACTGTGTGCGGATAGTAAATAGATGGGTGACCGCCCTGCGATAACCCGCTCTTTTGAACACCGCGTGCCGTTGTCAGACCATCGACTACGAGCAATCAATGCGGCATATTTATGATGTACGTAGTAGTTGAGTGCTTGAAAAAAATCCACCATTGTCGCAAAGTTAGGCTTACGTATGCATAAATTTCAACATTCACATTATAATTTAAAAAGTAAGTTTTTCTATGCAAAATATAGTTTTTCATGGAACTATGAGCAGAAAGTATTGCTGCTGGCCCATGGAGATCGTTGATCGAAGCGCAGCTGAAAAGAACAACCCAGACAAGAGCGGTAAAAACAAATTATTTGTTTGACAATAAAACCACCACATTTTAACGTAAATTTACGCCCATGTCTGTTTTGTAGTAAACGTACAATTTAATCTGGTCTTGAAACCATGAAGCTAATACTATAACACAAATTGCTAAGAGCAACATTTGTTAGGGCCTCTAATCAACAATAGTTGCTAAGTAGGTCGCTATCAAAAGATCATGTTTGCCATGAATGAATATTTTTGAAATATAGTTGGCATAATTTTAATACGATAACAATATTAATAAAGTAGATCTAACCAGTATATAGCAATGGAAGTATTTATACGTTACTACCTTATTTGGAAGTGAATTTATTAAACATTTTTTACAAATTGTGTAGAAGTTTCTTTCATTAAAAGTTTTTCGACTTCGAAATGATTTCTATTGTTATAACAATACATCTCATAATTTTAATTTTCGTCATTAGAAGTTTCCTAAATTATATTATATAATATTATATTCAATTTAAAAATTATGTTTTCTATAAATACAGTGACCCATGGGATTTGCCATATCCATGGCTACGAATTTGACACAAATATATCAAAGGTTTATTCTAAAATAAAACATAGGTTGTTAATTAAAATTGCATTAATTAGTGTTCGTATTGTTATAAACGATTTGCTACCTGTAAATAATACATGCAGGTGAAGAAAACATTAAATATTTATTTGCTTAAATCGACCGGTGGAAAAATATGTATAATGGCCTGCTGAATCTCCTGATTTACCATCATTTTATTTTTTATTAGGATTTTTTAAACCCAAAGTATACACTGGAAACATTTTGAATTTAAAAGTTTTAAATTTAGATTTCGTGTCTGCTTAAATAGCGTGTGATAAAAGTCTTATAAAATGAGTTATTTATACTATTTTTTCTGTTTTGCGTCTTTCAAAATTAAAATTTAAAATTTTTTCATCCGAGTTAATTTAGGGCAATTTGTATATGAAATGTTGTGGTTGGTAAAATATAAAGAATAATACCATAATTTGTGACGATTATTTATCTTCAATTGCTTCAGAAATACCAAAATTCAAGTCTTATAGAACATTATCTGCTCTAAAACGTTTTAAAAATAATTTATTATTATTTTAACGACGTTAAATTTCAATTCTTTATTTTTGCATGTAACATATTTTGTGGAACTTATTATGGTAAAATCTTACAGATAAATTTGAAAATAAGTTCTACCGATAAAATGTCCGCTCGTCATATAGAAATTACCACAATTTAAAAGTAATGATTGTAAAAGATTTGGTTTATTCCGTTTTAAAATTGCAAATAAGAAAATCTGAATAACTCAGTCTAGAAGAAAGCGAATTGTATATCCGAAATAAAGTTTTAGCAGAATTGTAAAGTATATTCCTTTATCTTACTATTTCGTAAATAAATATATGATACAACTGAATGAATGATTATGTAGGATATTGGAAACATGAGAAAATAGTTTGTTGTTGAAGTTCTTTAATTAAAATATGTGTTAATAATCTATAGTACCTACTCCTATATTTGAGTATACTTTAATATAGTTCTTATACTTTCATAACAATACTTTTACTTAATTCACGACAACCCGCAATACACATAATCTTAAAATCCGTTCATTTTTATAAAAGCAGCCCGAGCAATAGCACTTAATTGTAATTATTGCTGAAATATAAAGTACCAATCATACTTACCATTTTTTATTTAAATTTCAGGCTGCTTGTTGTATATTGGTTGTTACTCTTTTTTTAAAGTATTGTTTAATTTATTTTTGACTACATTTTTACGTTTTATACTAGATAAACCTACATTTATAATACTTTCTGTAAATAAATTGATTAACTTATGTACGATTCATTAATTGATTGTTAAGTATATGTTAACTAACACCAATAAAAATTATAAACTCGTTTACAAGCCCCGACAACTATAGGTTCGGACACTTACATTTTCCTCAAATAATTGTATCTGTGTTATACATAATAAATTAAAAAAAAGTTATATTAATAATTTTAAATACTAACACTTACAAGCTTACTTTTAAGACAATATTTCAATGATGAGCGTTTTGTTTTAATTTTAAGTATTTATTAAAAAATATATACACAAATTTCCTGTCAACTAAATCTTCGGACATACCTTATAATAAGACATATTAATACTATGTAACATCACCTTTCACTTTAATAACTGCATTTATCCTAGTTGGCATTGTATTTATTCACTTTTTACATTCTTCCTGTGTTATGGAATTCCAAATCTCAATAATTTTTTACTTCAATCCATCAACAGTTCTTTGGCGATCAGTCTGTAATTTTCTTTTCATGATTCCCCATAGACTTTCAATAAGATTGATATTCGGACTACTGGATGGCCAGTTAAAAACATTAATACCATTTTTTTAGTAATTTTAGCCGTATGACATCTTATTGAAAAGTTCATTCGCTATTATAATTTGACATGACAGATGGGATTAGATTGTTCCTCAAAATATCTATATAGTTTTGAAAATTTACTTAATTTTCCGACACCTTTCGAAGATATGCAACACATACCATAACACAGCAGAAAATTTTACAGTCCTTTTTAAATAATCTTTATGATAAGCTTCAAACTTGATTCGTATAACTTTTAACCGCATATCACCGACATACATGTCAAATTTGGTTTCGCCACTGAATAATATACTATTCCATTGTCTCTGTATCCAATTTTAATCGGTTTTGTTTTGGAGAAGTGGTTAATAATGGTGTTTCTTTAGCCTGATGTACGAGATAAATTTAAATTTCTATTTAAATTAAGATAAAAATACATTAACATATCTTATAAAATTTGTAACCCAGTTTTCTGAGATACTTTCATTTAGTTTCAGTTGAGACATTCTTTTTTATTGTTTCTGACCACAATATCTTTAATTCGCGTAAACTACTTCGCCGATTTTCTTTGGATATATTAATTAAACTCCGAACATCTCTATCAGTAATGAAACATTTTCGTCCTGTACTTTTACCTATTTCAATTGAATCAAGCGAACAATATTTTTTTATGATGTCAGCTATAGTTCACATAAGGAGCTTCAGATTTTTCTTCCACTTACTCCAATTAAATGATATTTTACAATAATGTTGTGACTATTCAGATTTATCGCATTTTTTTTTCAAAATAAACGAAAAAACAATTTAATTGACATATAAAAACGTCTCAATTTATTTTCGGTGACCATTATAAGTAGTCTCGTTATAAATTATTATAAAATATTCATGTACGAAGATTTGACAAGAATCTTTTACAATATTTTTTGAAATGTGTTTCTAAAATAATATCAAAAACTCTCTTTATCTAAACATGTCTCTGAAAGTAAGCATGTACTTTATAGTATTTAAAATTAATAATGTATATTTTTTTATTTCATTATATACTTCACAATTAAGGAAATTTGGTTTTGTTTACAACATGCAATTTTTATTTTAATGTCGCCGTTTTGATATAATCATCGTATATCTTCATCAGAACAAATTAAAATAAATAATTAACAAACACATATCTCAAAGTACAAAGTAAACAAATTATACAATTTTTAATTAACAGTAGTTAAATTGTATTCAGTCCATTGCCATCACACTGATTTATGTTGATCCAATGCTTATAAATTGCAATTGTTTCATAATCTTTCATCCATATATTTGGGTCCGGTGGTGATTTCGTTATCTTCACATTTAATATTGTACTACACCTTGCTACAGTATCATGTGACAATAACTCTTGTTACAATTCAATAATTTTCTACAAAAAACGATGATCTACATATTGTCGGTGTTGGCACAAATTTCTTCAACATGTGCATTCATTTCTTAATCATGCATAATAAATCACAAATCTGATCTTTTCATCTTGAAATTTATTTCCACAGAAACGATTACGACTTATTGTTTCATATTTTTAAGCAGAATATTGTAGAGTTGTATATATTATGTATAGATTTAATACTTTTAATATACACAATAAAGAATAGTACCAATTTTTTCCTTTCTTTTTATTTGATGATATTGGCAAAATATCTATTCTCTAAGTCCAATTCTTTTCGCCGGATAATGTCTATAAAGTAAAAACATCATAAATATAGATCATTTACGCACAAATATTACCAATGCATCTTATTTTTATTCCAACCAACTTTATTTTTGTATGATATCTAGGACTTTTATGAATTTGACATATGCTGTAGGATACCGTCGAATAAACGTTTCAGCAGTCCAATTCTCTCGACCAGAACATCCCTACAAAGTAGACTTATAATAAAGTTTGATCATTTATATACAAAACATTTCCATGAATACATATACTAACCTTAATTTTAGTCAAATTCATGACCGTGCAGAAAACTTCATATACGAAACATTATAAATTGAACGCTAACCCTGTTTACTTCTTTCTATTATTTAAAAATTGGCATTGTATTTCATTGCAAAGTTATAATGTTGACATATGAATTGTCATTTTGACAGTTAAAACGTATGTCGCATATTTATATTTTGGCATTCAAGTCGGTAATGAAATGTTGGTAAATGCTCAGTTTGATATCTAGTGACGAGCAGCAACAACTATTTTATGCTGTCATCTATCGGTAAGGTTTCACACATAGCATTAGGCTGGAACTACTATCGGTTCAGACTACTTTCGGCTGACGCGGACATAAATTTAGCCACGCCCACTTTTCGGTTTTTGTAGAATCGGGCGATGTAGACAGAGCGCCACATTTAAAATTTTCGGGATTTGTAGAATCGGCTGCAGTAGATTCTGTTCAATTAGAATCTGTTGCAATAGATTCGGCTGTTGCAGTGTCACCCGATCAACAGATAAGAAAAAATGATCCATTCAATTGAATAAACCGAATTTAAAAAATCGTATTTGGCTTGTGCTGATGCTGTTAAGTAAAGTGTACTTATTTTCAAATTAATATAAATATTTACGTCTGCAGCATCAATATCCCATTGTTCAAATTAAATGATAACAATAAAAGATGGTAATTTCAATCATCAAATAGTTAGAAATAATTTTTACACTTTATTAAAAAAATATATTAAAGAATGCAACTAGCAATAAATTCATGTAATAAATTTAGATTTATGTTAAATCTTTCATTTATTTTAATTTGCAAAAAAATCGGGGTTTATATTCACACATATTCTAGTTTTGTTGATAAGTTACATCGTTCAAATATAAATAAATTAATGTTAATTGACTAACAGAACAAAACACCGCTATGGTGAATTGAAAATTTGTATTACATATTACGTATAAGATTTTTTAACAGAACGGTTCAATTCATACGGGTTATTTCAGTGGGCCGATTCTAATGAAACGGATCAATCAACTGAACAGGTTTTACCAGCACTACTCTGCACAGTCCAGATGAAAAGTGGCGTGTTTCTATATTATCAACCTATTAAAAAACACACACATAAAATTGCATACAGCGCCATCAATATTCAGCGACAAATGCTACTACTAAGTTTTAAAGGCTGCTACTTACATTTCGGGGACTAGTTGTACATATGCAGTTTTACTAACAGTACAAATTCATTGGATAAAAATGGTAGCAATTATATCCGTCATTTTCTAAAAAACATCAGCGCCACCACTATTCGTTTTCATCGCGAATATTACCATAAAATTTAATATTGTATAAAGAAAATTAAATGAAACAGTAAAATTACATTGATGAACCATGATAATTAATAAAATTAGTTTGTTTATAAAATATTTATTTGAACCGAATTTTATTTAGCAGTGTAAAAAAAATTAATTAATTTTTGATATTATAAAAAGCACAATAAAAAGTAGCAAGGAAATAATTTTATTAACAAACAACATATGTTTAGAATATAATAAATATTTTCGCAATGTGATTTGATTGCAAAATTTACTATTACGGCTAATTAAGTTATTATAAATAGGATTCAAACAAATCCACTAAACGTCTGATTTCTTTACTGTAAATTTCAATTAAGGATGAAATACTAAAGTATATATACAGAAACTAATATATAATAGTTAAAAGGATACACTTGTATTGCATGAGCTTGTACCGATTTCATTGCTTGAGTAACCTCTTCAGCTTTCGCTACAATTGTGTACATACTCTGCAAATAATTTGTAAAAGTAATTTTACAAATAATAGAATACAGTAAATTAATAATAAACTTAATTAAGCGTAACATACTTTAATATTGCAATCCATGGCATCAGACATTTTCGATACCGCGTCCTTATAAACGTCTACATTATCAGCAGTTATTGAAGATATCTGGAAATTAATAAACATGTTAATGTAATAATACCCTAATACTTGATCGACATAGCAGAATAGAGTAACTTATCTACAGTTTATATGTAGCTGATTTCTTTTGTATTTAAAAACATTGTATAGTAAGATTGATTGAATAATCTCTAAGTTGAAATTAATTTTCCTTTTTTAAAACACAAATCTTATTATCTCGAACAGTTAACATAATCATAACATACCGAATGTAAGATGCCACACAAATTTTCTGTTAGATTATCTATCGAGGTAGCCAACCTTTGTGCTTCACATTCCAAATCATTAAGTAAAATTGAATCCACTTGAATAAATTGTGGTGCTAAAATTTGTCTATAAAGTGTGTTCGGTGTTCCACTGCGTGAGTGGCCAGGCAATGGTGGTGTATCTAAATAAAAATTACAAAACCTTATATACTTCATTTTTTGATATATACATATATATATATATATATATATATATATATATATATATATATATATATATATATATATATATATATTTATATATATTTATATATATATATATATATATATATATATATATATATATATTTATATTTATATATATATATATATTTATATATAAAATGGAGTGATGATTTTATTTGCGAACATAATTAAATGGGACCAAATTACCTCCTTTCTTTGTAACAGGGCTAGAGAGTTTAATTTTATATTCTAAATCTTCCGCTACAAAGTGCGTCATATTTCCTTCTACATGTACACTGCCATCCAAATCTAATGGTCCCAGGCCCAGAGATTTTGAAGAAGTGGTGTTTATAGGCCGATCACAAGCTAAAGTCATTGGCCTTTGTCTAACGTGATCTCGTAATGATAAAGATTCAATCTGATCTAATCCTAGTGAAAGTAGCATATCGGAATCTGGACTTAGTCCAGATTTGAAAGATATTTCACTATAAGATGCTGTCATTTGTTGTGAAATTTCATTGTCACCATCAGGTTCATTTTCCAAGTCGAATCCAGCATCTTCTGCAATTGTTGAATGCGGTAGTGGAGGCTGTGGTATATTTTTCTTTGGGCGCTTTAGCAAAAATATAATAAAATTCAATATTACACTTACATTTTACTTGTGTATATATATATATATATTTACTGCAGGCAGAGGTGGTGGTAAACTTGGTGGCGGCATTTTAGGTGGTGGTGGTGACGATGGAGATTCTTCTTCAGACATTTCGTTATAATCATAACATTTCCTAACATCACCGATTACTGACAGATTCTTTCAGATTTGACATTTGATGAATGTCGTTAATATAGACTTCAAAAGTGCAGAGACATCTAGTAGGTAATAGACATTCTACGTACGGATTCCTACATATATATATGTTTGTAGCTGTATTTGAGTTACCTTTCTGTGAAGTGTAGATGTCACAACTATTAGCGTCTAACTATTACTTTCAAATAAATAAGAAATTAACAAATTAAAAATAATCTGTAATAATTTAAACAATAATATATAGCAAAATAGGTAACCAATTTTTAATAATATCATAGGTTGCAGCCACACGTAACCAAAGTAAAAATTGTACAAATAAAAAGTTGTTTGGCGGGCAGATGCATTATGTTTTCATGTAGTTGATTTTGTTTAAATTCGTTGTTTTTTGTATTTCTTGTGCGTTTTTGCGTTCGGCAAAAAATCTTGTGTAGTATACATATACAGGCTGTAGAATTGAAATGTGGCGTATAGGGATTTCAATGTTATTTTTTAAATATTGCTGTATCTCTTTACCTATTCACTTTAGAGCAAAAGCGTAAATACAAAAATTGTTCAGAAATTAAAAACGCTTCCTATAAAGTAAATTTCATTACATAAATGTGAATAGTTCACGAGATATTAATTAAATGAAATTCAAAATTTATTCAAATTTTTTGTAGATTGCGTTGGAAAATTAAACAAATAGACTGAATATTTGACATATTGTAAAAGAGTTCGACATTTGTTTGTTACAGTGTTGTAATATTTGTTGAACAAATTTTTGAAGAATATTGTAAGGAAATAGTGAATAAATTTCAAGTGCACAAAATGTTTGACGTATTTATTATAAAATAAGAAAAATACATTATATTGCTACTATAATTTTAACAAATTATTTATTTATAAATTTACAAGAAATGTTCGAATAAGTTTCCATTTACTGCTTAGCAATGCCGTAACCGATCATAAAATGCTTAGCGCACATTACTTAATTGTCTTTGTGTGATTGCTTCACATTCTCTTATAATTGTATTTTTAAAAATATCAATATTTGCAATATTGGTTTTATAAATATTTTCTTTTAAATATGGCCATAAGAAAAAGTCATTTGGCGCCAAATCCGGAGAACGGGCTGGCCAGTTAATTGTACCCCCACGACCAATCCACGAATCTGGAAAGCATTCATCTAAGTATGCATTTACATCTCTTGCAAAATGTGCTGGGCAGCCGTCATGCTGGTACCAAATAATTTGATTTTTCCTGGATCTTACTTCCAATTCAGGTCGAATATCGTTTTGAAGAAGATTCAAATACTTTACTCCATCTAAAGCTCCATCAATAAAAAACGGTCCAATAATGTGCGATCCAAAAATACCTGCCCACACATTAACTTTTTGGCGATACTGGGTATGAGTTTGAAGAACCAAACAAGGATTATCCTTACTCCAATATCGATGGCTTTGCACATTAGGCTCGCCGTTCAAAGTAAAAGACATTTCATCCGAGAAACAAATGTTATTTAATGTCAAACTCTTTTACAATATGTCAAATATTCAGTCCATTTGTTTAATTTTCCAACGCAATCTACAAAAAATTTGAATAAATTCTGAATTTCATTTAATTAATATCTCGTGAACTATTCATATTTATGTAATGAAATTTACTTTATAGGAAGCGTTTTTAATTTCTGAACAATTTTTGTATTTACGCTTTTGCTCTAAAGTGAATAGGTAAAGAGATACAGCAATATTTAAAAAATAACATTGAAATTCCTATACGCCACATTACAATTCTACATCCTGTATATACTAGTAATATATTGCTGATGCCCTATACCAGCAATGTTATCAAAACGAAAAAGGAAAGAGAGTGAGATATATGCTATCTTACCTTTATTAATACGTGCTTCAAAATGCGCATGCCCGTAATACTGGAATACTATTGGCTAACAACGAAGTGGGAGAGACATTGCAAATATGGCAAGCTCCGTTCACCACCGCTTGTGTGAATTTGAATTAGTCTGTTTACTACTTTTGTTTTGACGCTAGATTTTAACATGCTAGAAATTGACGTCAACCAATCGTACTCCAGTAATACGGGCATGCGCATTTTGAAGCACGTATTAATAAAGGTAAGATAGCATATATCTCACTCTCTTTCCTTTTTCGCTTTTGGACCCAGTGTCAGCAATATATTACTAATTGATATATGGTAGTATATTGTACTAGTCATGTGACTTTAGGTGCATGGGATTTATTTTTCAGGTTTCAGCGCCACAGCAGAGTTTTATGGAACTACGCTAAGTGACATTATGCTTTATTGATGTTTTGAATGACTTTCGATCTTCGATCACATTGGTTATTTTTCATTTATATAACTAATTATATTATTTTATTGTTAAGCCACTATTTACAAAAATTATTTATCGGAAGCACGTCCGCCATAGGGTTTACTTATATAAGTGATTAAACCAGCAGCTGAAACCCCTGTCATAAATTTAACAGTTTGTGCTTTTTTTATGGTGTGAATAGAATCTTATTCGACAACATAAACATTTAGGATTTTGTATAAATATTTCAGTGCAATCCAGAACAGTTTGTGTGGCTTTAAATTTTTTGAAGCAAATAGGCATATTTTGAGCTATTACTGTTTTGGAAGAAAATACAATTGCAGTCTTTAAAGTACAATACATAAATTCACACTTATACAAAAAAAAACCCTAACATAGAATAACTTAAATTTCATTTCATTTTTACAATTGTTAACATTATTCTTTCTTTTATAGTTCATTTATGTAAACGTGTATCTTTATAAACTAAATTTACAGAGCTAAATATCACATCAAACATCTGTTGACTGTATAAACTCGAAATTAGTCATTGCTGTATTGCTGTATTGCTTTTTATAAAACGAGATAAATTTACATGGTGTGTTCACTTGTACTGCAAAATCACGAACTGTTTTTGACCCGTTATATTGTGGATCATTATCGAATAAAGAAAGTAATGCTATAGCAGCCTCAAGTTCTCCTGAATGTATTTCTTCACTGTCAATATTTTCACAAAATTGTTGTTATTGGAGCGTCCTGTATTTGTTGCAAGAAATGTCTTGTCTATCCGCTCGGCCCTGTTGGTTTTGAAGGTAGACGGTGCCGATGTACTTTTTAAAACGTCCATGATCAACAATTGGTAAATTTACTGATGTAACTGCAGTAATTTTAAATTTTCTTTTTAAAAAGGCATCTTCAAAAAATGTTAAGAACACACTACCATGTGGGCACTTACTTGTTTCCCTATTTTAAAACTATTTATCCAAGCTTTTTCTCTATAATTTTTTCCATAACTCCCAAAATTAGATTTTACTGTTATCTTAATATATTTAGTTCTCTTTTTTCCTATGAATTACACTGAGGTACACAACAATATTTATTCGACATGCATTTATAACAAACTAAAGAAACAATAAAAAATATGAATTAAACTAATATTTGTAATGTCTGGTAATGTTATTTACGAAGCGTCAAAAAAGCGCCACCAGAGCGCATACTGCTTACCTGTAATATCTCGGAGTAAAGAATAAATGGAGAGAGTATAACCTACGCTTACGGGTATGTTGCTTGAAGCCATGAAACGGAAGGGGGGATCAAGCAGTCGCCATATTACGACGGTCAAACCTAGTATAGCTAGTATTATGAAATACATTTGATAACTTAATTTAAACATGTCAGATGCGAACAGTATTAAAATAATGCTCATAATTAAATCGTAGGGCAACAAAGTAAAGAAAACAACAGTTTGTTATTACTTTAACATATTTATATTATTAAAAAATCACCATTAAGTGTAGAGGTGCATAATATAAAATGATATTAATGACCAGAAAACAGTACAAATCTGTTAAACCGTTGTCTATCACTTTCGCACATCAACAAACATTGTTAATAAATAATAATGAAACATAAGTGAATATATTAAAATTTATTCATAATATGGATTAAAAATACTTAATTATGGTTTATAGTAGTACATTTTCTGATGGCTTTAAGCCAAACATTTCGCCTTTCTGGATTTTTCGGAAATCTAAATAAAATAAAAAAATATATGTAAATAACAATTACTTATGGCCAAGTTGCACCAACAATGCTTAAATTTTAAACTTGGTTTAATTAAATAATAGCAAATCGAATATTTGACAGCAATGTAAATTATTCCATATGATACCTAACTTTGATTTGCTTTTATTTATTCAAGACAAGTTTAAAATTTAAGCTTTGTGCGTGCAACTGGCCATTATTCATCATATTTTACTTGTGAAATGAAATTTTCCTTCTGTTCTTCTACAAGCTGTTTTTTTGATTTAGTTGAAGTTTTGTTGTCACATGCAAATGCACAACAAGCTGACATTTTTAAAACACTAAAAAGAAAAAAGACCACATAAATACAGTACATACAATATATAAATAAATATAATTTTACCTTGTTTCCTTCTTCAGTACTTATTATAAATTGTTAAAATTCTTATTTTAAATCTTCATACGAAAATATGTAAACATTAAATAACAACTTAATTACTATATAAACAAATAACAACGAACAAAATACAAAATCAGCAAAAATACGTATATATTACAATAAACGGCAAAATACTATTGACCGGCGTAAGATGGCTGCCAAATGTAAAAAAAAGGCTTCAAGCTTGCGAACTACAGCTCCCCCTGTGTGTAATATCCATACGCTTTTGTGTTAAAAGCGAATGAAGCTGTCAGTTATTCTAACAAATTATTATTATGATTTATTAGAAATAATTTCGTAAGATTTTATTAATATCAACGCATCATAATAGCCCAGGAAAATAAATAAATATTTTTGTTTATTTATATACATATATTAAAAAAGTTTTATTTTCATAAATAGAACAATATTTTTTAAATACAATTATTCTATTTTATTTAATGAGAATAATTTTGTGTTATAACTTCAAACAAGTACCTATATTGCTATTGTGGTCAATAATAATAATTATTAATTACACTTTCTTATAAATGTATGATCTTTAGAAAAAATTGTGGATGAAATTTTTATCCATATCGCTAGAACTTGCATTATAAACATCATAATCATAAAATCTTCCATTGTTATCATTCTGTCACTTTTAATTTAAGTGCCAAAAGTATACAAATAAAATCTACACTGGCTAAGGTAGAGTAAATGATGTAACACGACTTTTATCGAACACCAGTACTTGCGCACAATGTCCTCAAACTGGAATAAACGAACGACTTCGGTGTAAATAATTTAAAATTTAATTGACATTTAATGTTTTTGTTTACAGAACAAGCAGATTCAATCATGTATAATTAATGTAATGTTCCGTAATAACAATACACTGTAGAGTGCCAAGATATATTTTCAGGTTAATTTCCATAAGAATATTTTTTTAGAATGTTTAATATCTTATTTAAATCAACAAACCTGCTAAATTAATAAATTTAATTCTAATTTAATTTAATTTGGACAATAGTGTTAGTACGAATTATATCAGCAAATCGAACCCAAGCTCATATAGTTAATTTATACAAAAGAATGGTTTGAATCGACCAAAGAAACAAAACCAGCCGATCATCAATAATTACAGAACTAAATAAGCGAGTTGAACGTAATATTGTAAAATTAATCCGGCGATCGAATATTAAAGAAGTAACTACTTTGCGGGGAAGTTCGATATCTACAACAAAGAGAACTATTCGAAAAATGGGATACAAGTTCTATAATGTAATATTTATCTATTTTTCTTATTTTTTGAGTAAAAAGTGTTATTAGTTATAATAATTATTTATATTATTTTTCCAATAACCAAAAGAAAAATTTTTAATAACAAAATTACACAAATGTAATAGACATCGAAATTGGTCTCAAAGATGAGACAAAATATGATGTTTGTGTAGGTAACACATGAAAACGAGTTGTGCATACATCTTCAAAGGCTTCAAGTTCCTAACGTCTGTTACGGTCTGGGGCTGTATGTCTGTAAAAGGTGTAGGGAAATTACATTTTATTAATGGCGTAATTAACTCGCAGAGGTATGAAGTATATTGCGTATACGAGTCATGTTGTATATGAACCATGACGAAAAGAGATGGTGCTGGTGAAGCGGGGTCGCCAGTGTACAAGTACTACTTTATTAAGTTTATTAAATTGTATTTTAATTTTTTTAATGAACCTGATAAATTAAAATATTAAAATAAAATCACTTTAAGAACCAAAAGACAAAAACTTTTTAAAATTACAAATTGAATGAATTAGTACATAGCTATGATAACAAAAGAAAACTCACCTAAATAAAATAATTTACAGAAGCACTAATAGCCCGGATGTTAAAGGGCGTGATAAATATATTTAATTTAAAAAAAAAAACTCGGCAATACAAAACAAAAAGATGTTTCGTTACATTATTCCATTCAAAATTATTTTATTTGTTTTTTCTATCTAAATTTATAATATTTATTATACTCCTACATATATTCTAAGCATAATAATAATTTATTTCGCCCTTCAGGAAAAACTCCCGTGCAAAAAAGTAGGTAGATACACCAATTTTTGCCACAAATAAGTAATACTAAATAATAGTTACAGACTAAAATTATATATCTAAAGCAGTTAACATTTCATAATTTACTGTGTTAGCTTCTATAAAAACTGAATTTAAAATTGTGTAAAATAACTATTTGTTTAAGTAGATAGCTTTGGCAGAGAAACAAATGTACATTATAATTTAAATAGAATTATAGTAATAGATCTTTTGTTTTCTCTAAGGGCCATTCAATGCATTTAAACTTACCAAACAATTTTTTTTAAAAATAATTTATTTACCAGACCAACAAATACAAATGTTATACATGGTATAATTGTTATGTGTGGTGATTAGTTATTAACAGAGTATGATTTTAATGGAGTCAGTGGGTTACACCTTCCGGTGACAATAAATTTTATGAATAATACCTATTTATATACAATTTATTAAATTGGAAACAATTGTATCAAGAGTTCGCGGTGGTTAGGGCTTATTCGTTCTCACTATTAGTTGATTCCTCTTCTATTGATAGTAGTAGGTCTTGTGGAAGTCTTTTCTTTGGTCTCGTGTTTTTGCATGTTTTACCTAATAATACTCCGCACCGTAGCAGTGGTTTATATTTTTCCGCGCGATATGACTTGCCGTTGTTAAAACCTTGTCTGGAATGTTAAAAAAATTAGATTTGCATGCTCATTAAAGTTAATTGTCTACTTGTGTCTAAAATATTTCCAAAACAGTGTTTTTCAGTACTTTTTATACTATAAAATTTTGTGTTCTTTTTCCGGTCACTTGTATGATCGGATTCGTTTGATTTGATTTTATTATACTCTAAACTAGATCATAGCATTTTTTTCAGATTTTTTTCGGGCCCTGGAACCCGAAAAACTAGGCAAAAATAAAAAAATCGTGAAAAAAATTAGTTTTTTAGGAAATTAATTGGTTTTTAAAAGGGTTCTTGTGCGTCTACAGAAGGGTGCCAAATAGCATAAGTAGCCCAATTAATTAGCTACATTTTCCTGGAAACCGCGTGTCAATATCACTTGTTTCCGCGACAATACAAATTAAGTAAAACTGTTTTCATTACTCTGGAAGGAAATGTCCACATTTCCGCTCTGACGGGCACAAATGCGGCCTTACCTCGCTGAGAAATCGAATTTTCCACCGTGGTGTTAACGATATTTTTCATTACCTTCTTTCACTTTAGCTTCTATATGTTGTTTCCATGTAAGTCTCTGATCGAATCGTATGTCTAGGTACTTTATTGATGAGACTTTAGTATTCCAGGGTATTTCAATATGATTAAGAATGATATTTCTTGGCTCAGGAATTCTTTTAAGGCTGAATATTTTGGTTTCGCATTTTGAAGCATTTATAGTCAATCTCCATTTGTTGAACCAAGTGCAAATGTGGTCTAGAGCAACTTGTAAATTTACGACTGCGCTATTTAGATGTTCGTGTTGCGTGATTACTGTTGTGTCATCGGCATACATTACCAGTGTCGTCATATTTGGGGTTGGTAGATCCGCCATGTAAATATTAAAAAGAATTGGTCCTAATATGGAGCTTTGAGGAACTCCTGTCTGTATGTTTCTTGTTGTGGCGTAATCATCTTTAATTTTTACGCTAAATGTCCTGTTGTTAAGATATAATTTTAGAATATTGTAAAGATAGGTTGGTAGGTTTAATTTATTTAGTTTTATAATTAGCCCTTCATGCCAAACCCTGTCGAAGGCTTGTGCAATATCGAGAAATGCGGCAGAAGTATATTTTTTTCTTCAAAACCTTTGACTATGAGTTCGGTGATTCTCAGTAGCTCGTGATTTGTTGAGTGATGAGAGCGGAAGCCAAATTGGTGAGGTGGTATTATGCTGTTTTCTGTCAATGATTTATCGAGTCTTGCTTTAATAATTTTTTCGAATAATTTAAATAGGTTTCGGAGCAGGTTAATTGGTCTGTAGCTAGAAGGATGGGTTTTATCCATTCCGGGTTTATGGAAGACAATGATTATAGCATGTTTCCAGGTAGTGGGGAAATAATTCAGTAATAGACAGGAATTTAGGATAGACGAGAGGAAGGCTAGTCCTTTTTTTGGTAGGTTGGTGATTTTGTCATGACCAGGAGTTTTCCTATTACGTAACTTATTTATTATTCGCTTTATTTCGCTAGGTGTAGAGAATTCGAATTGAGTGTTTGTGTTATTTTCATTTGAGGTTTGCATGTTTGTTTCATTGGTGTTGCTTTCTGTCTGTGTTGGTAAGGAAAAGATGTCTTCTAGATGGTTAGCGAATACTTCACATTTTTCACTATCAGATGTGTATACTTCATTGTTGACACGTATAGGTGGGATAATTGTAGGTTTCTTCCTTATGCCTTTGGTGGCTTGCCATAAGCTGCGATCTTGTGGATTCAGGTTTGCAAGATAATCTTGGTAAGAGTTTATTTGAAAGATATGAAGTTCTTGATTAACTTGGTGAGTTAGGCGATTTAATTCAGTTTTTGTGGATGAGTTTCTAGTGTTCTGCCACTTTCGTCGTAATTTGTGTTTTTCTTTTATTAAGTTTGCTATGCGGTTTGGCGTTGCGTTGAAGTATGTTTTCTGCTTGGTTTTTAGTTTTTGTGCTGATAGCATTGCTTCTTGTAATGTATTTGCAGTTGGTGCTGTGAGTTTATATTTTAAGTTCTGTTGAAATATATTCCAGTCAATTTTTCCTGTAATTTGTGGGTTAGTACTTTGGTTGCAATTATACGTTTTATTTAGTGTTAACATAGTTGGTATATGGTCTGAATCTAGTTCGTGAAGTACGGTTTGTTTGATTGTTTGAATATCTATTTGTTTACATAGCATTATATCTAATATATCTGGGCGGTGATCTGGTCGATATGGAAAATGAGTAGGTTCAGTTGGTGGAAGAATATTTATTTGTGGATTATTTGCGATAATATTGTATAGTTTGTTACCGTTGGGATTTGTTGTTACGCACCCCCATTCTTTATGTTTACAATTAAAATCGCCTAATAGCATCGTTGGTGATGTCGAATAGTGATATATAATATCTTCATTATTGAGGCGTTCTTAAATTTAAAGCAACCACTTCTAAATTAATTAATGGGGGTAATGATATTTCGCAATATTTCAGGTGTTTTTTAATTAGGATTGCTACTCCGTCCGAGGCAAATGGAGTAACTCTGTTATTGCGAACGATGAAGTATCCCGGTATACTGAATTTTTGTGTAATTATTAAATGCGTTTCTGTGATTCACGCTATGTCTACATTATGTCGAATATCTATGAAGATTTCTCGTTTTTCTTTGATGCCATCTGTGTGCTTAATTAAACAGTGATGTGAAGAGTGTTGACAGGAATGATTTAATTTGCTCAATGTACGGTTTAATAAATTTAAAGTTAAATTTATGACAGAAAAATTCGGATGACGCCTGGATTCGAACCAGGGACCCTCCGCATGCCGGGCAGAGATGCTAACCGCCACACCACGTCACCTGTGTCCGACGTATGGCATCAACCGAATTCTTCTGTCATAGTGTCCAACGTAGCATCGATCCCAAAGACTCCTATATCTATGATAGGCATTGACAACGGGTTTCGTCTACAGCGACACAGTTCTGATTTATAGGGAATCATTCCACGAACTGATTTATTTAACATATGACTTCGACTGAACGTACAGTAATGAATATAAATTTAAATCGGAACCAAATTACTAGTAAATTGAAATGTATTTTACATCGTTTGATTCAGAAAAATGATATCTTTCGATTGACACCTCAATCTTTGTTGTCCGGTAGAATACCGAGCAACAGCATATAAAAAACTGATTTCCCATGTTAATCTCCTATATACACTATTAAAACAGACACCCGGTATATATATAGACATATAAACGGTAATTGTGCGTCCCATTATATATATATATATATATATATATATATATATATATATATATATATATATATATATATATATTTGCGAGTTAATAATTACATACAATATTGCTGTATATAATACATAGTACATCATGTTCGACGTTTCTCGCAACCCCCTTGCCAATGTTTCCTATCTCTCCAATCTTCCTCTTCTAGATTTCTTATTTCCATAGCTTCTCGTACTCCCTCAATCCACGTTCGCTTTGGCCTTCCTCTTTTCTTTCGCTGTGGAGGTCTCCACATGAGTATTTTCCGGGGCCATCTTTCTTCTTCCATTCTCTGCACATGGCCATACCATATTAGCCTTTTCTTCTCTATGCTATCGATAATTGTCTCATCTATACCCATCCGTCTTTTTATTTCAGTATTTGGGATTCGGTCCAGTTTAGTTAGGCCACAGCTACGTCTCCAATACATCATCTCTGTCGCTTTTATTGTATCCTCGTTCTTTTTTGTAATTTCCCTCGTTTCGCTTCCGTATGTAGCTATACTTTGTACAATCACGTCATAAATAATTTTTTTTGTTTTAGTCGATATACTATTTGACCAAAGTGTCGGATGTAGTTGTCTAATTGTTCTTTTTGTCTGCGTCATTCTGTTTTTTATTTCTTCTCCGCTACCTCCAGTGCTCGTAAATATCGCCCCTAGGTATTTAAACTTAAATTTAAATTTAAATAGAGAGGGAGCTAAACAACATCCCTGTCTCAGGCCTTTCGATACTGGGAATTTTCCTGACAGTGTTGTTCCGATTTTAACTTGACTTGTAGTGTCCGTGTACAGACTTTTAACTGCTTTGATGTAGGTTTCATTTACATTTGCATTTTCCATTGCGATCCATAATTTCTTTAGGGGCACACTATCATATGCTTTATGTAGGTCGATAAAGGCCAGATGCGTTTGTAATCCACATGCGAGTCTTTTTTCTAGGAGTTGTCGAAGTGTAAAAATATTGTCCGAGCAAGACCGTCCAGCTCGGAAGCCACTTTGCTCTTCGTCCTCACTGAGGTTCATATTTATTCTGTGACTTATTATTTTTGCATACACCCGTCCTACTGAACTTAGCACAATAATACCTCTATAATTTTGACATTCGTTCTTTTTTCCTTTTTTATGTATGTTGGAGACATAACCATTCCTCCAATCCTCTGGTAGTGGGTTACCCTGTAAACACATGTTAAACAATTGTGCTAATTTTTCAAATACTTATAGTGGTGCGTTTTTCAATAGTTCAATTGGGATTCCCCCAGGTCCAGGCGCTTTCCTGTTCTTGTTTCTGCTTACTGTTTTTTTAACTTCCTCAGCTGTTATCACTTCATGTTCCACGCCATTTGATACTTCTGGTGGTTTGTTTGAGACATTTTGGAGGAATTCTGTTCTGTCTTCTGTAAATAATTTACTGTAATGTTGTATTAATGAATTTCCATGATTCGCTGGACTTGGTTCCACCCATATAGTTGTTTATTTCCATGCATTTTCCTTTCCACGCCCGATTGCTTTCATTAATTATGTACTTCTTAGTTTCTCTACTTTGTCTTACATATTCCTTTCTGTCTTCTCCGTTCTTACTGCTTAACCATTTGTGGTATGCCTCCTTCTTGTCCTTTATTAGTTTCTCCACCTCTTTGTTCCACCAGAACGGTTTCTTATTTTTTTTGTCATTTGTATTTTTTAGGATTCCTAAGCTTTCGCCTGCTGCTTGGTGAATTTTGTCTTTAATTTGATTATACATTTCAGCTGGTGTTATTCCTTCCTCAGGTACGGTTGCAATTTTTGCTGCCAACCTTAATTTATATAGGAATATAGTTGAGTCATGTAATAGTGACTCGAGGTTATACTTCGGGTCTTGAATTTTTCCTTTTTCGGGTTTTTTTCTACTATCACTGTTTGTCTGTTATTTGTGTACGGGAAATATATTTGCGATCTTAATAGCATGTGGTCAGTTCCACATTCTGCTCCTCTTTGTGCTCGGACATCGTGTACAATAAGGTGACTATTTTGGGTCATTATTATATAGTCGATTATCGATTGAAGTTTTTTTGTAGGCTGTATCCATGTGTATTTATGTATTGATTTGTGTTGGTAGAAGCCGTTTATTATTTTAAGGCCATATTCTTCACACATTCCACTTAGCCTTTCACCGTTCTCGTTTTCATCCGGTTCTCCATACTGTCCTATTATCTTGCATCCTTTCCTTTGTCCCGTTCTTGCATTTAAATCTCCCATTAGAATGCACTCTTTCCTGTTTTGTACGCTTTCTAATGTTGTTGTTAATGTCTCGTAGAACTCATCTTTTTCTTGCTTACTAGCATTGTCATTTGGAGCGTATACTCCAATTATTGTACAGATATATCCTTTCAGCTCTATGTCCACTCTAACTACTCTGTCATTGATATATATATATATATATATATATATATATATATATATATATATATATATATATATATATATATATATATATATATATATATATATACCGGGTGTAACACGAAAATTGAAACATAGGCGTTTAACATGGCAAATCAGTTTTTCCGTGCGCATTGCTTCCCTAATTATTTTACGAAAAAATGTTTCAAATAAATGTTGTAAAGCATAAAATTCTACATCCGAATCAAAATTCATTTTGACTACTTCATAACTGCAGAAATTAAATTAAAAAATTCACGTAATTTCAATTTAATAGTGATAGCCATGGAATTAAAAACAAGAGATGAACAAATGCGTAACGTTTTATACGCAAACTAGCTTGGAAACCAAATTAGAAGAAAATTCTAGAAGTTTGGAAGCCAAATTGGAAGAAAGGTCCAGAAATACCGAAGAAAATTTCAAAAATCAGAAAGAACTTATGGAAAATTCCAAAACTCTGAAGAAAGAACTGCAGGAAAATTCTAAAAGTTTGGAAGCCAAATTAGAAGAAAATTCTAGAAGCATTTAGAAACTAAATTTGAACAAAAATTTAAAGGGAAAATTGAAAAAATCGAGGCAAGATTGGCAACATTGAATCCGTCATTGAATTACGAACAGCCAAATGTCAAACAAATTAACGACTCGATTCAGAAAACGCCATCCAGTGACCAGCCATTGAATAACGGAAAGGTAGAAGATTTAGTGACAGAGGGGAAAGCATCATTACGTAGATTCCATGTGAAACCACCGCAGTTTAATGGCAAGGTATCTTGGCCTAATTATGGTCGTCATCTGAGAAGGCAACGGCCTTGATCATTGCGCTGCGTGGTGACGCAGTGGATATATTGCAAACAATCCCTCCAGAAGAGCGGCAGAACTATCAGCAACTAGTAAAACGCTTGGAAATGCGTTATGGACACGCGAAAGACTGCAAGAATTTGAATCTGATATAGCTCGTCTAGTTAGCCTAGCATATCCTGACACCCCAGATAGTGTGTTGGAACGACTGGCTGTGCAAGAATTCATTGATGGTCTCCGAGATAAAGAAACCAAGCGGGCCCTGATTCTGGCTCGTTCGAGTAACCTGTCTATTGCCCTGGCCAGCGCATTGGAATTCGATTCTGCAGAACACGCTTCAAGACGGCAAGGCAATATTCGCACAATAGAGAGCGTAAAGGAAAATCACAATGAGTTTGTGGAGGAAACAGCACGGCGTGTCTTGACTGAGATGTTGCCAAAGAAGAGACAACTTCGATTGTGGAACTGCGGTGAACTAGGGCATGTGCGAAGCCGCTGCGGGGAACAAATGAAGAATAAGACAGCGGAAAACTAAAGCGGGTCGACGCAAGGGGGCGAACGTCGATCCATCATCAAGATGCCCTGAAGCAAACTGAACATGTCGCATCCCTACAACCTAGAGTAAATAGCATTTTTGTGGATGGATTGATCGACGGGAAACCACATGTCTTGCAGATCGATACAGGTGCGACAAAAACCATCATCAGACCTAATTACGACTGCGCACAGCAACAGGGTTCGCGGCTACCATCCATGGCGAAGCAGACATTACCATCTCCATCGGAAATACACGAATTAAACACCGAGCCCTGGTAGTTGACAACGAAGATGAATTCATTCTCGGGATGGACATCATGAACGCGAATGGTGTCGAACTAAATTTAAAACGCGGCATACTTAAGATCAATGATGAAGGGATCGTTTTACATCCTCGAGGATAAGAACATGTTTGGTGTATCTTGACTATATTATTGTGGTCGGAAGAACATTCGACGATCACATGAGGAATTTGGAGGAGGTATTCCTGAGACTGCGAAGTTCTGGTTTGAAGCTTAGTCCAAAGAAATGTCATCTCTTCCGCAAAGAAGTGCAGTACCTGGGACATATTGTGTCCGGAAACGGAATAGCCGCTGACAATGACAAACATGAATTGAGAAGCGTACTACCGACGGTACGTTTCTGGATTTGCCAACATTGCAAAGCTACTGGCACGACTCACGGAGGAAGGACGGAAATTTGTGTGGGAAGAAGACTGCCAAGACGCTTTCGATAACCTCAAGCGAGCCTTAACAACAGCACCAGTCCTGAGTAATCCTCTACCCAACGGGGACTTCATATTGGATACAGATGCCAGCAATGTCGGAATCGGCGCCGTCCTATCACAAGTTCAAGATGGACAGGAGAAGGTCATCGGCTACTTCGGCAAAACTCTGTCGAAGCCGGAGTATAACTACTGATTCACCAAACGAGAATTATTAGCAATAGTTAATGCCGTTGAACACTTCTGCAAATACCTGTATGGAAGGAAATTCTTGGTGAGGACTGATCATGCTTCGTTAAAGTTAAACGATTCAAGAATCCGGAAGGGCAGGTAGCAAGATGGATCGAACGGCTATAGGAATATGATTTCGTCATCGGGCCGGAGTTAGTCATTGTAACGCCGACGCATTATCAAGACGACCATGCTCAGAAGACTGCAAACACTGTACCCGTGTGGAGGAGAAGTCCGCCCCAATCTTACGAACCACAGTGATAGACAATCATTGGCTGACGGAAGAAGTTGTGAAAGACCAAGAAGGCGAACCAGAATTGAAATACCTACTAGAATGGAAAAAAGAAGGCCGCAAACCAACCTCGCAAGAAGTTGCACGACACTCGAAAACCGTAAAATCGTACTGGGCGCAGTGGGACTCTATTGTTATAGAAGATGGGCTATTGAAACGTATTCTGGAAGGTCCTGAGGCTACGAAGCAAAAGATGCAAATCATAATCCCCAGGAAAAGAGTACCGGAGGTACTAAAGGAGATTCATGATGGAACTGCTGGAGGACACTTAGCAGTAACGAGGACAGTACAGAAGCTGCGTGAGTGATTTTACTGGGTTAATTGTCGAGAGGACGTAAAGGAATGGTGCAAGAAGTGCGAAGTTTGCGCCGCAAGCAACGGACCGCAAAGACGTTGGCGAGCCCCAATGCGTCAATACAATGTTGGGAGCCCGTTTGAAAGAATCGCAATCGACGTGGCCGATCCGTTTCCAGAATCCGACAAGGACTACTTCAGCAAGTGGGTTGAAGCTTATGCCTTGTCAAATCAAGAAGCCGCTACAGTAGCAGAAGAACTTGTCAACTAGTGGATCTGCCGATTCGGGGTACCGTTGGAATTACATTCCGACCAAGGAAGAAATTTCGAGTCGTCTCTGTTCCAAGCGATCTGCGAGCTATTGAACATTCACAAAACAAGAACAACTGCTCTACAACCACAGTCAGATGGTATGGTCGAACGCATGAACAGAACCATCAATAGACATCTCTCCAAGGATGTCTCCGGCCACCAAAGGGACTGGGATTGTCATCTACCAATGTTCCTGTTAGCTTATCGATCATCCGTCCATGAAACAACAGGACAGACTCCGGCTAGCATCGTCTTTGGTCATGAACTGTGATTGCCCTGCGACTTGAAGATCGGCAGCAAGCCAGGTGAAAATTTGGCTGGCGAAGATTCCGTCACCGAAGAAGATGAACGACATTCATGAACAAGTACGCTCCAACATCCAGAGCGCTAGTGACAGGATGACAGACCAATATGATGTCAAGGCTGAGAATGGTGGATATCAAGCTGGGGATCTGGTTTGGCTATACAACCCACAGCGTCGCCGTGGAATGTCCCCAAAGCTACAGAACTCCTGGGAAGGTCCCTACGAGGTACTGAAGCGAATAAATGACGTCATCTATCGAATCCGGAAAAGGACTGGAGGTAAAACCAAGAGTGATTCATTTCAACCGATAGGCTCCTTTCGTCGGTGAAACAACGATGGCAACGCCAATGAAGCTCGAGCTCGACGAATTAATGTACAAGATCCGGAAACCACCTTTGACGAGTTCATGGCCTCCTATTCTACGGGCCATAAAGTACGAAATGGTGTGACCAAGGAACATCAGGGAGACTTATTCAAAGTGCCTACAGAATACTCATTAGCGCATTGTGTGGCCCAAGATCTACAGATGTCTCGAGGAATCGCCGTGGTTTTTATGAAAAAGTTCGGCCAACTTGAAGAATTACGGCAACAACATCCATGTGTCGGCAAAGTGCTACAGATAGCCGACAGACAGTCGATCTACGAGGTGTGCTGCTCGATCAGGATATTCTACAACTGGCTGTACCAAAGCTAGGCTGTGGCCTTGAGAATTGTAAGAAACATGCTGGAAACTGTTTTCCAATATACCGGAATTGAGATCCTGGTGTGCAGCTATAATCCCTGCAGTTCAACAGTAGTGAAAAGAACTGTGGACTGTTATTTCCACCAAACGTCACAGTGCTCGCGGGGATCTACGTGCAGATACCGGCATGGCATAGGAAAGTTTCGGGACGAAACATCCTTAAGGAGGGGGCAGTGTAGCGAGTACGGACCTATACCCTCTGGAACAGTCGACGCGTCGTGCCTGTAGCGCGTTACTGCTGTCTCATACGCAATGCAGAGACAAGTCCGAACCTGTTCGCTCTGCGTCATGCTTGTACAGTGTTCCAGAAGTTCTGGAATAGTCTAGAATATCTTGTTCCAGTATATAAGGACGAGTTTCGGCCGACAACAATTCATTCTATACTTGAAGTGTGAACAGTGCAAGTCGTTGTTAGATACTTTAATGTGAATATAAATACGTGTTGTATATAAATATATGTCTTAGTAGTTGTACTACATTATTTTCGTTTTAAATAAATATTTTGTTAGTGTTTTCATTACGCGTGTTTTATTTAATAATAAACTTCACCGAACTCGAAATAATAATAAACGTTACAGTAATCTCGTAGTGTTATTACAGCATGACTGTCAGTCACTGTATCAGTTGTGAAAAAATTGACACTGACAGTTATGCTGTAATATTTTCCGACCAATAAATCCGGATACGTAAGCACTCGTCTGTAAACACGTTTTATTAATTAGGACGTACAGTTCATCAGAGGATTTTTGAGTGAAATGTTAAGAGGATGAAGCTAGGAATGGAATCCGGTTTATAGGTAACTCTGACTGGGATTCAGAGGTGGATGTAATTAGAAGGGTATTCAAGGCTAGGAGATCGGCATTTTCATCGTCTTCACAATTCGAGCCTTTGGTATTCTTCAACGTTTGGTAAAGAATACCTGCTTTAAAAGCAGCCACGAATTGTGAAACCATAGGACGGGAATTTGATCCACATAATCCTCTAATGACTGAAAAGAAGTTCTCTGAATAATCTTGATTCAAAGCCCTTGTGAAAAGGTATTTTAAACCAAGATCCTTCATAGAACTCCACAAATCCTGTACATTTCGAATAGTAGTAAGAAAATGCTTTACACATCGAGGCGCTGCTACTTCTTTTCCATTTTTGATGTATTTCAAAGTACTTAATTTAACTTTTGCTTCAGACAAAAACGTATTATGGCGATGTATCAAAAAATTTAGACCCTAATGAACATGATCCTTCGTCAGTTTGATTAATTTACTGTCATCATGAAGGCCATTTAGCTCATAAGCTTTCTGTATATCCCTCCACGTCGCGGTGAAAAATTACGTTATTATCTACACTATAAACAAATGTACCCCCTCACTATATTCCGATGTAAGTTCAAACACGGCTGCCCGATTATTTGTCCCCAAAATCACTTACTAAAGCTACGATACGATACACTGTTTTTTCATGAACGGCTCGAATGACACGTCTGTGATCCATGATGGGTCGCAGATTGTGCAAAGTAGAAAGCCAAAGACTGTTTCCCCGGTTTGTACAGACCTCGAAACATGAAAACCAAAGCATGGTCAGCAACTTTATATGTTGTTTCTCCGTTTACTGCTTCCAGTCCCTCAATATAATATGTGCTTTATTATAATTTCATCTGGTGGGAACAGTTGATCGGTAACTATGATACAGTGCAGTTGAAAATAAATTTATCGCTCGGCTAGTTTCAATAAATAATAGTTTATTGTTTAATGTTGTGATCAGTGTAATAAGTGTTTAAAATTTTGTATTAGTTATTTAGTTATAAACAGAGTTAAAACATTTATTTTCATTATTAGAATTATTACGATTTTTTTGTTTATTAACATTTTTGTTTTAATAAAAAGTATTGAAACCCACAAACGTTACAGTATATTTAATGAATGTCGCACGTGCAATAACAAGCACAATATATCACAATACAATCAATACAAAAGAGAATAAATCAGGCGTCAGATTTACAAACATTTACAATTTGATATTGTTAGTCTAAGTAAAAGACGGAACAATTAAAATTAACTGTACATACATTGTATTATATTTTTATCTGACAAAAATGTTTTTACTTTATTTCTTTATTATTTAACCATATTTTACATTGATATTCAATACAGAATAATGTCTTTTTTGTGAGGTTATAAACTGATGCAACAAACATTGCAGAAATTACTTGTTTTAAGGTGAAACATCCGCTTAATTAAATGTTAATGTAACGTTTATTACAATTTCGAGTTTGGTGAAGTTTATTATTAAATAAAACATGGGCAATGAAAACACTAACAAAATATTTATTTAAATCGAAAATAATTTAGTACAACTACTAAGACATATATTTATTTACAACAAGTATTTATATTCAGTATTTAGCAACGACTTGCACTGTTCACACTTCAAATACCGAATGCCCGTTTTTTTTTTCTACGAGGGCAGGGGGAAAATCTTCAACAAGACACCCTACCGGGTCACAGGGTAGTGCTGGGTTTAGATGAAGCTGTCATGGAAACAAACTGATTCCGTTTGGAGACCAGCTAAAAACCCCCTCCCTTTAGCTCCGAAACTTTGTGGGCCGCCTGTTCAAGGCATTTCACGACCAAAGTCCAGAGAGTATTGGATGTTACCTGACGTTTCTTCTTAAAGTCTTAATGCGCCACCTGGCGCCGTCTCTCTTCCTCATTTCTTTCAGCCACTTCCTTTGCATCCATGATCTTGTCGATGTATTGGGCGACATGATTCCAATTTTCTTCCGACTCGAGCATGATTGGGATTAGGTTATTCGGGGTCAGCCTTCTTTCCAATTGCTGCTCTACTTCATCACGGTGGGGTGCCCATGTCTGGCAGCGGAACACGGTGTGTTCCACAGTGTCATTGCCATCCTTGCAGTGGTAGCATTCGTTCGTGTGTGACTTCCCTATCCGGTGTAGGTAGGCACCGAAACAGCCGTGGGCGGTCAGGACTTGTGTTAAGTGGAACGTAGTTTGTCCATGGTTTCTGTTGACCCATGGTTCCAGCACCGGTATCAGCTGTCTGGTCCATGGGCCTTTTGACCCACTTTCCCAAGCCCTCTGCCACTTTTCCAGGATTATTTTGTCGTTCTCCTCCTTCTTCCGGCCGGTCTGCCTGGATTGCGCCAGGAACTGTATCGGCGGAATCCCAGCCACAACCTGTACTGCCTCAAGTGATACCGTACGGTATGCAGCACACACCCGGAGGGCCATTTTCCGCTGAACTTTGGACAGGGTGTGTATGTGGCATGCCCTGTTTAGTTCGTTTACCCAGACTGGCGCAGCGTAAAGTATGATCGAGTGCGCCACTTGTGCTAAAAGTCTTCGCTTGCTTGCAGCCGGGCCCCCCAAGTTTGGCATCAGCCTGGCGAGTGCGGAAGTTGCTCTGTTGGCCTTCTCCGCGACGTTCCTGATATGCATTCCAAAGTTCATACCAGGGGTCAGTGTGACCCCCAGGTATTTAACATGTTTGGAACACGCCACCGTTCTGCCCTGTATCTGGAAAGTGGTCTTAGCTGCCTTTCGCCATTCTGCGAGCATAATTGCCTCGGTCTTGTCGGACGCCAGGGCAAGACCTACGCCCTCGATCCACCCGCTGACCTCGGCACAGCTCTGCTCAACTTTCCATCTTAGTTCATCCGTGGTTTGGGCCATGGCCAACATGCCAAAGTCATCGGCATAGGCAATTGTTTCCACACCTGGTGGTAGCCGTAGCCTCAAAATTCCATCATACTGGACGTTCCACAGGGTGGGGCCAAGAACTGAACCCTGTGGGACGCCCCGTGTAATTCCTTTCGTCGTTCCATCTTTCGTTATCTTTCTATTCGAAAGGTATGATTTGACCATTCTGATCAAGTACTCCGGTATGCTTCTCCGCTGGAGTTCCTTTATTATCTCCCTCCAACTGGCCGTGTTGAAAGCGTTCTTTATGTCAAATAGAATGAAGACACATAACTTCTTCTTCCTCCATGGGCCGCTTCTGGCCTCACTAACTAGTTCTTGAATTTTCTGTATTGCTTGTACAGTACTCCTTCCTTTTCGGAAACCGTATTGTTTTTGGGACAGGTCTTCCGTATCTTCCAGAGCCTTGGTCAGCCTTTCAAGAATTACGTATTCGAAAACCTTCCCCATCCCGTCCAGCAGGCAGAGTGGTCGGAAACTAGAGGGTTTTTCTGCAGGTTTTTAGCAGTGTTAGGGTGGCAGTGCCGGCTCAAGCTCTCCCTTATATACTGAAACAATTTCTTTTACAATATTCCAGACCTTCTGGATCACTATAGAAGCATGACGCAGAGAGAACAGGATCGTACTTGTTCCAGTATTGCGTATGTGACAGCGCTAAACGCGCAGCAGACTACATTGTATCGACTGTTCTAGAGGGAACAGGGCCGTACTTGTTACATTACGTTAGCTGCAGAATACTTGATCTGACTTGATCTCTTTCAAATAATATATCTATGTTTTTATGAATGAAACTTACGATGAATTGTACATAATTTTAAAGCCAATACTGCAAGGTGTAGTAATAATCTACATATTATTAAATTTATGTACAAATAATTGATAGAAAACGGCTAAAAAATTTCGAGTACGATCTTAGTTGAAGTTATTTGTATATTTAAGAATATGGTCCTCTATAATACATCCAATTTGAACTTGTCACTTTTGAGAAGAAAAATTAATTATGCGAAAAAACTCTCAAAATCAGGTTTTTCGGATATTTTTGTTTTTTATTCAAAAGTTACAAATTCATATTGGATACAAAATTTATGTGTTATAGAAGATCATTTTCTGAAATATACATATTTTTTAAATTAAAACCGTGCCTGAAACTCGAAATTTTTATATCTTGATCTGCTGTATTTCAATTCCATTTTTTTTTGTTTTATATTAATTTCACATTCTTTTTATCTACATATCAAAAGGTAGAATTTTGTGAGTTTATTCTGCACTACTTGTTCCTTCATATATAAAATATTTTTTTGAAATTTGAATTTGTTATAGCAACTTTACGAAATACTCATTTTACAGAATTTATGTGTTTTGTCGTACACTCAGCGCAAAAATTAACATCAAGATTGACAGCTGTCTTTCATAATGACACATATAACGATGTAGATATATACATGAAATGAATATTTTATTTTTCGTATATTTTACACTAATATTCGAAGTTATCAATAACAGATTTTATTGCAAAACATTTTATCAATTTTAGTAGAGCACATTAGTAGAACAGAATGGTTAGTGATATTGAAATATATTATTTGTTTTAAAAATATTTTTTAACCAAGTTTTTGATTTTACGAGTATAGAAAATAATTCTTATTCTAACCTTAAACATTTCACAAATGGAAATAGGAAGTAATTATTTACATTTTTGTTATATTGTTTAACAGATTATAAGATGGAAAATAAAATAACACAAAACAAATATACCTCGTTCATGCAAAATAGAGAATACATACATAAATTTATAATCACAAAGACTTGTGAATATATAAAAAAGCAAGTACATCTCTGATAGTGCATGTATTTTGTTTAATTGAAGCGTTTTCAATACATTTTAGGACTACCGTACGTAAACATGATTAGAAAATAAATGAGAACTGCGATTTTAAATCCAGAATATTCTAGTTGATAAATCTATATATTTGTACACAATATGATAATTTTATACAATTAATAAATAGAAGACCTTTTCTATTACGTGTTGGTAGGCTATCATTTTTATGTAGAAGATTTTTTTGTGTTGCTCACTAATCTACTTTTTAAATTTACGTGTTATAGAAGTTATACTAATTTTACACATAATTGCAACAAACTTACTGATATATATAT
Source organism: Pterostichus niger (assembly GCA_947425015.1). NCBI lineage: Eukaryota > Metazoa > Arthropoda > Insecta > Coleoptera > Carabidae > Pterostichus > Pterostichus niger. The sequence goes on from OX380347.1 coordinate 12,189,607, forward strand.
ATATACAGGGTGAGTCTGGTAAGACGCCCCCCCCTTTAACTTTTTTATTATGAGTAATAGAAAAAAATGGTTCATTATATTAATATATTAATCAGCACTGCAGGCCTAGGAGGCCCGTGGCTTGTTGCACAATTCTTCTCCATCCATCCCTGTTTGACGCCTTCTCCTCCCATTTCTTGATCTTCAAAAGTTCCAAGTCATTTTTAACCGCGTTAAACCACTTTTCCTTAGGACGCCCTCTTCTCTTCTTTTTACTAACACCCCCTCTAAAAACTGTTTTCACTGTTCTATCCCCCGGCATACGTGACACATGCCCCAACCACCTAAGTCTCTGTGCTTTTATAACACCTATTATCCCGCTATCGCTATACAAGTTCATAATTTCTGTATTTGTTCTCCGAACCCTTATATTTCCTTCCATCTTGCCACCGTATATAGTCCTTAGCACTTTCCTTTCCCACACTTCTAACTTCTTTTGATCACTTTTTCGCAATGTCCATGATTCACACCCATATAATACTGCTGGTCTTATTACTGTCTTATACACTTTAACCTTAGCCGCGCGCGATACTTCTTTGGATTTAAGGAAACTCGCTAGTGCCCCTACACATCTACTTCCCTTTGCTATTCGCGACTCTATTTCTGCCTTTTCATCATTGTTGTTTGATAAACGCGCTCCAAGATAGATAAAACTTTCCACTTCTTCAAAATTATACACTTCATTATTCACTTTTATTTTCAGAGCTGACACTGCCCTCTGAGACTCTCCGGCTAACTTCATGTATTTAGTTTTATCTGTGTTTACCCGCAGACCCACTTCCTTAGCTGCTTCCTCTAATTTCCTAAAAACCTTTTCCAATTCTTGTCTTGTTCTTGTTATAATGGCGATGTCATCCGCATAAGCTAAACACTGATGTGTCTGGCGGTACAGATTCGCTTTCGTGTACATATAACCCTTCCTCATGACCCATTCCAAAATTAGATTGAAAAGTACCGGTGATATTGGGTCCCCCTGTCTCAGACCTCTCCTAACCACAAAGGGTGTAGACTTTTTTCCATCTACCATAACTTTACATTTCGTGTCTGTAAGTGTCATTTTAACTAGTCTTACAAGTTTCTCAGGGACCTGGAGTTCTCTCATAATCTTATACCGTTTGTCTTTCCTTATGGAGTCGTAGGCTTGTTTGAAGTCGATAAATAACATATGCAGGGGCATATTATGCTCATAACTATTTTCAATTATTTGTTTTAGTGAGAATATCTGATCCATGGTTGACCTTTTACCTCTAAAACCTGCCTGATATTCACCCAACAAACCCTCTGCAATTGTGCTTACTCTGTTTCTTATGCAAATCGCTAGCACTTTGTAGGCTATATCTAAAATAGCAATGGTTCATATGAAAGTTTTATTATTTTAAATATACTATTTGATGGCAGATGTAGATATTTTTTATAAAGTCAGGTTTACAAGATACGACTATCAACTTTTATTTTTTAAATAGCAACCTATAATTATTTTACTAAAATAAAAACCGCCATTTTTTTCTCTTTTCAACAGTGTATTAGTTTTTATTAATGTATCTGAAAAAATTCGAGAAAAATAAGAAAATTGAGAAATACTAGAAATAATTTTTATACAAATATTATAGGTGGCTATGTGAAAATAAACAAAATGTAACAGTGTTAAATTAATGTCAAAAAAGTACACATTTGCTGGTTACTTTATTTAACTTATTTTGCAAACAATAAAAAAAACGTTTTCAAATGTTTACGAAAGAAGAATTAATAGATATGATTCTAATAATTGGTGAATCGACTGGAATCATGAGAAGGGCAAAAAGAATTTACCGGGAGCGGTTTCCTAGACGTCGGCAACCGAGTTCTGCGTCTAGAATTTTAAGAAAACATAAATTTCATCCTTACCATATTAACCTTACACAAGAATTGCACGGTGAAGATTTTAATAATAGAATTCGATTTTGCAATTGGGCGATGGAAAATATTAGACGAAATCCGCTGCTATTATCTAATATTTTATTTACGGATGAGGCTACTTTTAAAAGTAATGGTTGCGTAAATAGGCATAATATGCATTATTATGCAACTGAAAATCCTCACTGGATGCGGAACGTCGACAGCCAGAGGGTATGGTCCTTGAATGTTTGGGGTGGCATAATAGGAGATTTTGTTGTTGGTCCACATTTTTTTGAAGGTCCATTGAATGGAGACGGTTATTTAATTTTTTTAATAATGATCCTCCCGGAATTATTGGAAGATATTCCATTAAATGTCCGCCAAAATTTTATATTCCAACATGACGGAGCGCCACCACATTATGCCGGTAATGTTCGGAATTATTTAAATAATCACTGGAGGGGACAATGGATAGGACGAGGTGGACATATTTCATGGCCAGCAAGATCTCCTGACCTTACGCCTATGGACTTTTTTCTTTGGGGATACGTCAAGGATCTTGTCTACCAGAAGATACCTACAGATGCAGAAGACATGAAAGAGCGTATTCGAAATGCTTTCCAAAATATTTCGCGAAACATGCTGGCAGATGTTCGAACACATCACGTTCAACGCTTAAATTTTTGTATTACAGAACATGGTCGTAATTTTGAACATTTGTTTTAAGTTGTTTTTGTTACTGAATTTGTTGCTTTAGTTTGTTAAGTTGTATAACACTGTTACATTTTGTTTATTTTCACATAGCCACCTATAATATTTGTATAAAAATTATTTCTAGTATTTCTCAATTTTCTTATTTTTCTCGAATTTTTTCAGATACATTAATAAAAACTAATACACCGTTGAAAAGAGAAAAAAATGGCGGTTTTTATTTTAGTAAAATAATTATAGGTTGCTATTTAAAAAATAAAAGTTGATAGTCGTATCTTGTAAACCTGACTTTATAAAAGATATCTACATCTGCCATCAAATAGTATATTTAAAATAATAAAACTTTCATATGAACCATTTTTTTCTATTACTCATAATAAAAAAGTTAATGGGGGGGGGCTTCCCAGACTCACCCTGTATATATAAATATAAATATATCATTTAAACATAACTAATTTTATATATCGTATTTAGCGGCTATATGTATATATCACTTTAACATTCATAACTATTTGCTCTAATCGCTGCAATAACTGAATGTGTTGTCAATACGGTTATGAACATAGGGCTGCCGTATTCTTGAACATAGATCGCTTATTTCAAGCTCTATGGTATGCTAGTGCCAACCAATGAAGCTGATTTAGCAACCTGACACACCTTTACCCAGCGATAAAATCTCCAAGGTGACGTTCTTTCAACTTTATTGTACATCATTTACAATGCCGATTTTTCGAAACTACTACGGCTTGTGATAATTACATGCCACTGGATACAAACAGTTACCATGATTTAGTAGCACATCTAGGTGAAGTGGATGCGACACAAAAATCAACATAATTGTAATTCTATTATAAGGTGAAATTGCACATATATTTCTCATATAATATTCCTAGATAAGATCTTAAAATGTCGCCCAGTACCAGATTTTCACATTGTATTTTTTACTGTCTGAAAGATGCAAATCATACGACGGATGTGCTGTTCGCCAGATTATGTTTAATTTACTGTTGAAAAATTTAAAGCTTATTTTTTTTTTAAATTTTACACTTATTTGTTTTTCATTGCTCTTGTAACAATTTTTTATATTTAGTTATGATTTGATAACTGTATCAACTCTTAGTCTCGATAAGTTATCGTTTATGTTGAAATTATTTTATTTTACGTAATTAAATCCAGGTAATTCAACCAATAGGGAGTAAAATTTATTTTCATTATTACATCTTTACGATTATCATGGAACTCAGTGAATAAAATACGACTTTTAAGAAAATATCACTTTCAAGTCTTTTTACGTAAATAACTGTTACTGTTACGAGGTAAAATAATTTCACCTAGTAACCAGACGTCACTGAAAAACTATAAAAGTCATTTTCTGATAAAATTTAATAAATTAATTTAGAATATATATATATATATATACCGGGTGTAACATGAAAACCTGGCGTTTAACATGGGAAATCAGTTTTTCCTTGCGCAAAAGTGGCCAATTGATTTTAGGCAAAAATGCTTCAAATAAAAGTTGTAGAGCTTGAAATTATGGATCTAAATCAGTAAACAGAATTACATTTACATGTGTTGTAAGGACAGAAATTATTGAAAATGGATAATAACCCTTTTGTAATTTAATATTATTTCTAAATAAATAAAATAATTATTTGCGTAAAAATTCTATTATTTATTATAATAAATATTAAAAAATTATAAAATAAAATTATCCATTTTCAATAATGATATAACAACAATCACCTTTGTCACTTAAATAAATCACAAATACATTTCAAACTAAACTTTTCTGACAGTTAAAACGTCATACATTTGTTTCTCATTTTGTCTCAATTCCATGGCTATCACTATAAAGTAGAAATTCTTATAAAATATTAATGCGATTATTTCGCTTACAAAATGTGCAAATAAAATCTGAAAACTGATTTAGATCCATAATTTCAAGCTCTACAACTTTTATTTGAAGCATTTTTGTCTAAAATCAATTGGCCACTTTTGCGCAAGGAAAAACTGATTTCCCATGTTGAACGCCTATGGCCAGGTTTTCATGTTACACCCTGTATATATATATATATAATAAAGTACAGCTAAAATAAAACTGTAAGTAAAATTTTATTTTTTTAAGTCATAATATCAAATAAAGTTGTTTTATTTAATTTTATTTTTTATTGTTTTGAAATATAATATTGAAATATTTTCTAATTTGTAATAATTTTCTTGTAAATATTCATGTTTGTATAGTTTTAAAGGGAACGCACGCAACTCTCTAATATTCAAACACTGCTTAGCGAGCACATAGCTTTATGCTGATGTATAATCATGAAACACCATAAAATGAAAATACCTAAAATGGCGGATTTAGCAAAGATCCAAACCAAAATATAGTGGTTACATATTCAAACCCAATAGTTGGCGATTTAGTGTAATATTCAAATTTTTTAAAATTGTTTAGTAGGAGGAAAATGTATACACCGCATTATTTACAGGACAACAAGCAGATTCAGCCATTGTGTAATTAATGTAATGTTCCGTAATAACAATGCTCTGTATAGTCTTCAAGTTTATGATGAAAAAATTAATGCTTTGAATGCCAATATATATTTTAGGGTAATTTTCATGAGGATATTATGAAATATATGGGGCATAGATATTGTATTCGGCGAAGAACCGATATATACATGTAAAAATTAAAAAAATATTTATATTAATTTTCGGAATAATGCACTTATTTAAATTAGCATTCTCTGTTATACGAGATAAGAAAATAAATTTAAGGCCGCTCCGGAGTACAAGCGAAAACTTTCAAAATGCTATCAACTTATCTCCTCTTCTAACAGACCAAATTGATTCAAATTTTATATAAATAATGATGATATAAAAATATTAACATTTGTCAGTCAGTTCTTTGCTAAGGTTTATAATAAACAAGATACAATTATTTTTGTGTTCGGACATTATTAAACTTTTCACAGACTACAGAGCATTTCAATACACAATTTGTATAAGACATTAAAGATTATGAAAAAATTAAAGTTTATGTCAGTCAAATTTGTTTAAAAATGTCGCGTTCAAGAGAAAACTATATTTGTTTTCGATTTTTACATCATATTTTCATGTCTTAAATCCGAAATGTACAAAACTATGTAACCAAACTAACATCTTGTGCTCTCGCAGCTACGAGTACAATGCTACATTTGGAAGCAGATATATATTTATTGCGGAGTAACCATAAACTTTTACCACTACGGTCACAGAATATTTTTTGTCAAAAATAGTCTGTAGACTGACGATATTCCTAGCAAATGTGATCTGAACAAGAAAAATTAAATCGAGGATCAACAAAAATTTTGATAAAAATGTACTAGTTTTGGAACCATTATTTCTTCCCAAAATACAGAATTATGTTGTATTTTTTCAATATACCGGGTGTAACACGAAAAGTGAAACATAGGCGTTTAACATGGCAAATCAGTTTTTCCGTGCGCATTGCTTCCCTAATTATTTTAGGAAAAAATGTTTCAAATAAATATTGTAAAGCATAAAATTCTACATCCGAATCAATAAACAAAATTCATTTTGACTACTTCATAACTGCAGAAATTAAATTTGAAAATTCACATAGTTTCAATTTAATAGTAATAGCCATGGAATTAAAAAACAAGAGATGAACAAATGCGTAACGTTTTATACGTCAAATTATTAGTATTTATTTTGACAAACTATGATATTAAATCAATATTAGGGTGCGATTTTTTTGTGGGGCCATTTAAAATCTTATGTTTATAAAAAAATATACCAGAATTTAGAAGAACTTAAAAATGCTATATTACAAGAATGCCAGAAAATAAATAATCGACAATTAAGGAATGCTCGAGAAAGCTTCTACAATAGATTAGGTTATTGTTTAGCTCAAAACGGTGGACTAATTTAACAATTTAAGAATATTTAGTGTGTTGATGTTTTTATTGAATTTAATTTATGTTACATTAATTAGTTTCCAATGGCAAAACGCGAAATATTTATTTGTGTATTAAGAGCGTAAAGTGATCCTTTTTTACTCGAGCACGGTAATTGCAGCGCGAGCCGAAGGCGAGAGCTGCAATAGTGTGAGAGGAATAAAACCACTTTACGCTCGTAATCCACAAATAATTTTTTTGTCAACTGTCAATATGACAAGTTTCGGTTTTGTTTATATCCTTGTAACTATTGAAATAAGCACGCATTTAATATCTTTTTCGCGCATTGCCATTGTAAACGCGCGACAAAGACATTTTTCGATTATTCCACAGAAAACGTAATTGTCAACTTTTCATAGCAATCGTAGAAAAATTATATGATACCAATTGAGACTTTAAGAACTGTGGTACAGTGGTGAATCGTACATAAGTAATTTCTACATGATGTTATTCTTTAATATTTATTTAAGCAAAGCAATTTCTCATGTCTGTACTATAAATAATTTGAGAATGATTTGTTATTTATATTGCGTACAGTTCATTTATTTTAATTGTTGTTGTTTCTAACCTCATAAATATTTTAAGAAAAGATAATTAATACAAAATAACTTATGTGCAAATTCATCTAAAACTTAAATGTATGTGAAACCCGTATCATCTGAGTTAGATATTTCGGAAGTCAAAGATAACACAACGAATATTTGAATACACAATAACAGCGTTGTAAAAAAATTACAACCCCTAATAAATAGACCCTCGACCCTCGACCACAGTTCCAAGAACAGCAACACGGCAAGTTGCTGGGTTTAGCAGTTGCATAAGATTTAGGGACAAATACGAAAATTGTATTAACTCCGGAGCGGCCTTAATATAAATAACAAAACAAAAATTAAATAAAAAATTCTTATAATTTGTCCCATCTCACCCCTGCAGATCGGAGAATGTTGTCGCAAGTGCAACAGTTCATCTCTACACCTCTTCAATTTCAATATTTGTCTCCACAGAAAAAAATATCCTCTATACCAGTGCTGTCCAACCAGCAATCTGCGGGCCACTTGTAAGTCAGCACAAGGAGTATAGAGTCCCGCGAATATAATAAAATGTTTAAAAAATAATAATTTTGTTTTATGAAGGTATAACTATATTTTTTCTTTGCAGCTAAAAGTTTAAAGATATACAAGCATAATCATTATAAAACCTTACTAATTACTTTTTATATACTTAGGAATTGTAGTAGCCTTTAGGATTGAGGCAAAATATATACATGTATCAGCAAAGTAAAAAGAAAAACTAATTAAAATAATACACATAATATAATTGTATATAGAACAGACAATCAACGACGATAATATATAATATTTAAATTATCATTGATTGTTAGGTGTATTATTTTAATTTGTTTTTCTTTTTACTTATTACGTTATTGTGTCAACCGAAAATGATTTGTTTTTTAATCAACAAACCACATCTAGTAACGTAGGTAGTTTTAATGAAAAAATTATTTTAATTATCGATTAAACAATGATACAAGGACGATTTATAATTTAAATATTTCAAATATATAAATGAATAGATGCTCTTATCCTTAGTAGTAAGTATATGTGGAATATATATAAAAAAATATTGAAAGACTACCTGCATCAAATAATTTTGTCCCAAAATACTAGCACCTTTTTATAGAAACTTTTCTATAGATTACAACAAGTGTTGTTTGGCAAATTAAAGTTGAAACATCACTTTTCTTTCTTGTTGGACACAATGTTTTTATTCACAATAAAATAAAGGTTTATTTAAATTTTAAGTACACTCAGAGAATATATTAGTAGGTACAATAAAGATAACATTTTATTTGTTTTAATCAAATATGTAAGATAATTTCAAGTATATTACTATTAAATAAGAATTTTCAATAAAATAATGAATATGTTTCTAATTTTGAAAAGTGTTTTTATTTGAATATCTATTGCTATTTTTTTTTGTCTCTAATGGGGAAAATACAATTTTTCTCACTATTTTACGAAAAGAAAGTTAATTTTCTACGTATGTCGTGAAATAAACTATTATCATACTTTTTATTAAATACAAATCGCTTATTTACTTTTTCAATTGTAGATGTGTGTTAATTAACTATATGAGCCTGGGTTTGTATTGCTGACAGAATTCGTACTAGCACTACTGTGAAAAGCAAAATAAAATTTAATCATTTAGCATGTTTATGTGTACCAATAAATTTAAACAAGATATTAATCATTCTAAAAAAATATCCTCATGAAAATTACCTTGAAAATATATCTTGGCATTCAAAGCATTAATATTTTCATCATAAACTTGAAGTGCATTGTTATTACGGAACATTACATTATGACACAAAATCTAAATCTGCTTGTTGTTCTATAAATAATACGGTGTATAAATTTTCCTACTAATAAACAATTTTAAAAAAATTTAATATTACACTAAATTGCCATCTATTGGGTAATAGTTTGAATATGTAACCACTATATTTTGGTTCGGATCTTTACTAAATCCGCCATTTTAGATATTTTTATTTTATGGTGTTTCATGATTGTGCATCTGCATAAAGCTATGTGCTCGCTGCAGTGTTTGAATATTAAGAGTTGAATAGCTACCCGTTTTAAAAACGAGCGCCAATACTCCTACCACTATTTTATATAGAATTTTCCAGGCTTCCTGTGATTGGTCAGAACTACATTTTTGTTAGGATCACAAGGTTATAAATGTGACTTCAGGCCGTATGTTTCACCTTATTATTTTCTTCTAAACAAATTTTGTTTCTTTTTGCTTCCCAAAAATCTCAGCTTGCCTCACTTCAAACTTATGTCACTTTTTGTTGAGACGAGGTGAGACGGAAAATGAAAAGAACGCGACTTACGTCATAGGCTGTAGTGACTATCATCTCAAATAGTAGTGGAAAATCAAATACGTCTAGTGGCAACACTGTTTGTATTTGTAGTTGTCAAAAAGGTTTGTGGAAAAACAGGACATTGATATTTTTGTATTCATTTTTGTATTGAGCTAATAGGTATTATTAAAATAAAAACGTCTGAAACAACACAAGAAAAATAATGTAGTGATATCGGTTTCAATATGATTTAATTATATTTTTTTGAAATATATACTATGTAGTATATATGCATTTTGAATTGTAAAATAATGTGGTTTTTATAATATACAATTAAACTTGATAATTTTTTATATAGCTGTAACCATTTAAGAAACTGTTATTAACATACTAGTAACAATGACAATTATTTGCTGTGTTGATAATAAATGTTTTAGTATTACGTGGACATTTACAAAAGTATGATATTTAATATTGAGTGCATTCAAGTTAATAATAATATTTTGCAACGCAATAATATGGATCATTAGCAAACTTAAGAATTTATGCACATCTGAAAGTTATTTTGTTATATTAAAATGGTAAAAGAGTAACCTATTTGTGCAATGGATGTAAATAATTCAGATTGTGAGAAAACCTCATTCTGGAAGAAAAATACGAAAGCAGTGCCTGGAAGGTACGTAATAAATAAGACTTCCAACTAATTTTATTTATGTATTATGATTAATTTAAGGCCAAGTCCAAAACAGGAACCTCGAATAAGTAATAAACAAAGATCAACAGGACCTTCAACATCTTTCCAAGATTTTCAAGCTTCTGTTAGCGATGCGTGGGATATGGATGATGATGAATTTTCTATTATATCAGGACTTACAGGTAATTCAAATTTCAGTTTTCATTATATTATGTATTTGATACGATTAAAGATATTATTTCCAGATACAAAAATTTCTAAGAAAGTATCACATTCAGCTGCACTAAATGTTATAAATATACATCGTAATACATCATGCGAAGAATCAAGTGCAAGCTGTAAAATGATTACAAGCACAGATATAAATGCAGTTCGAGATATTGAGAAAGGAGAAAGTACTGACAATGACCAACAACAGCAACCAAAAATAGTCGAGTCTCAAAGCAGATTGTATTCACATGATGTCAGAACACAGTCTCAGTTTCCTGGACGACCGCAACCATTTCGCTGCTCACAAATGTCATCGAGAGAGGAAGATTGCGAATCGAAACTAGATAAGTTTCAAACCCTGCTTGAAAGTGATTCTTTGAATTTGTCGGAGCTCTGCCAAGTTAGCTGGTCAGGTGTACCAGTAAAGGTACGTGCAGTTACATGGAGGCTACTGTCCGGCTACTTACCAGTTAATCTAGATAGAAGGCAGGCTATATTAGAAAGTAAGAGGCTGAATTATTGGAATCTTGTTAAACAATATTACGATACAGATCGAGACGAAGCATATCAAGATACATACAGACAAGTACTGAATACAACAGACAAGTAAGCATTCAGACATTGCTTATAAAAATTGTGTACATATTGCAGATACACATTGATATCCCTAGAATGAATCCTATCATTCCACTCTTTCAACAGAATACGGTGCAGGAGATGTTCGAACGGATATTATTTATTTGGGCTATTCGACATCCAGCATCTGGATACGTACAGGGAATTAATGATTTAGTGACCCCATTTTACGTAGTTTTTTTACAGGAAGTTATGCCTATTGGTTAGTAATGTTATGATTATATATTATTATTATAATTCTAAATACATTCCTTGTTGCAGGTGATAACAGTTTTGAAACTTTCCAAGTGGACACTCTAACTTCAGATCAAAGATATGTAATTGAAGCTGACTCATTTTGGTGCTTGTCGAAATTTTTGGATGGCATACAAGATAACTATGTCTTTGCTCAGTTAGGAATACAGAAGAAAGTAAATCAACTGAAAGATCTCATTCAACGCATCGATACTCCTTTGCATCGACACTTGCAGGCGCACGGCGTGGACTACCTACAATTTTCTTTCCGTTGGATGAATAATCTGCTAACTCGCGAATTACCCCTGCATTGCACCATTCGCCTATGGGACACATATCTCGCAGAGTCTGATACCTTTGCGTCTTTCCAACTCTACGTTTGTGCAGCTTTTCTCACGCACTGGCGAGAACAGTTATTGCGAGAGCAGGACTTTCAGGTAAACCTCATATATGATTATTTTTATGAAATCGTACAATAATATGCTACTTTAGCTCCACAAAATCTTCATGAAAAGTACTATTTTAGTTCCGATTTCTTTTTGACCAATCAGGCAGCCGATCTACATATCTCTGACATGTATATCTATTAAATATATTTTTTAAGTCCCAGTTCAGTTCATTATTACTTAAATAAAATTAAACTTAATATTCAAATATATAAATATTTACAAAATTTACATCACGTGTAAGAGATTAAACATTCACGATTTTAATCTTCGATCATCTAAAATAAACGAATAATTCCTCATTCTCAGTTACATAATGTTGTCAAGCAGACACTTTAAGTAGAATAATGTTGAAATTTTTCAGTTTTGTTGTAATTTGTAATATAGTTGATATAGTTTTAATTTAAAATATGAAAATATATTTGAATATATTACAAAAAAATAACCGAGAAATAACAAAATATAATTTCATATTTTTATATTATCAAATATGTATATCGTTAGAAATTTTCTATTATTAATATTATTTTATAATAGTCACGTAATAGAATTAATATATTATAAAAAAATATATTTATATTATGGCAGTTCTGGTTAGAAACATATTCATAAACAAAGTTATATGGGCCAGTTCCCTTCCCCCACTTTAGGATGTGTTGGCTTCACAACAAATGTTCCTATGGTTTGTTTATTTTGTTTGGTCGAAGATCCGAACAAACTCCCACTTGCTCTTTAGCCCACACTTTTGACAACTGTCATATGGCTCAACAGTAGTAACCAGTAGGTCGCGGGTAGCCCCGTGACGAAGCCGATCTCGAAAAAACTTGACTACAGCGTAAACAGCTGTTCAGTCTGTAAAATTTTTATTTTGATGTTTGCTTTTTTGTAGTATATTATCATTTATATATTTTGCTTGTCTTATTTGTCTTCCTTATTATAAACAATTTTTGTTGCTGATTAGTACAAAAAGTGAAAAATTTATATAAGAGAGCTCGTAGTCGGCACTTCATGAAACATGATTAACAATTGATGTAATAATACAAACTTCGTTGTTTCACAATTCGCATTTATTAATGATATAATCGTTTCGTCCTTTTGGACATCTTCAGACAACTGATTATACAAGATATTGTTACACTATTTACATGTTAGGCAACGGTGATTCACTTAAATGTACCTGGTCATTGACAATAAATTTACCAGCATTCACTGCTTTCCCAAATGACAAATGTCGATCATATTTTTTGTCAACCGAATCCTTTCGTAACCGATTACAAGTTTTATTTAAATCATGAATCAAACTAACTAAGGTTTGCAATTAAATTTTTATAATTATCTCTTCTGTTATAGGGACTAATGATTCTGTTGCAAAATCTACCTACACAAAATTGGACAAACTCTCAAATCAGTCTGTTAGTCGCAGAGGCCTATCGTTTAAAATTTATGTTTGCTGATGCTCCGAATCACTTGCAGACAGGCCAGAGTGAAAGGTGACAATGTGACATATAATTTGTGTTACGTTATGATTACGCAAATCTAAATATTTACCGTTATGTTTATTTTTTATAATATTTTATTTCATTTAAATAGATCATTTTTGTGCTATCTGTCTTCCATTATATATATATATATATATATTTATATTTATATATATATATATATATATATATATATATTTATATTTATATTTATATATATATATATATATATATATATATATATATATATATATATATATATATATATATATTATATTTATATTTATATATATATATATATATATATATATATATATATATATATATATTTATATTTATATATATTTATATATATATATATATATATATATATATATATATATATATATATATATATATATATATATATTTATACAGGTGGTGACTCGCTCAGCCGATCATAGGACTTTAACATGGGAAATCAGTTTTTTGCAATTTCCTGCTTCCCTAATTATTTGAATAAAAGTTTTAGGGCATCAAATTCTGCATCTAAATAAAAAAACAGAATTACTTTTACGTGCTTTGTAACGACAGAAATTAAATATGAAAATATCGAAAATTGCGTTAAAAATATTGATAGCCATGGAATTGAACAATAAAATAAATAAGTGCTTGACGTTTTATCTGTCAAAACATCAACGTTTGACGTTGTGACAGATAAAATGTCAACGTTTGACGTTGTACCTGCAGGAGAAAATATTTAAATTTTAAAAAACATTCATAACTAAGTAGGCAAGTAAACAGTTTATTTATTTAATTTTAATATTAGAATAAAAATTAAACTATAATGGACATAATAAATACATATTTTAGTCTAGAGCCCAAGTCTCGTAAAAATTACGGCGCATATTTGATAGCTGCCGGACTGTAATATTCCTGAATTTCTCTGCAATTCTTTGTTTTAGGGAATCCACATTTGGGTGCCTACTTTTGTAAATTTTATTTTTTAAATGACCTCACAGAAAGAAGTCATTAGGTGACAAATCCGGTGATCAAGCTGGCCAATTTATCTGTCACAACCTCAAACGTTGCTGTTTTGACAGATACCAATATTTTTAATGTAATTTTCGACATTTTCATATTTAATTTATGTCGTTACGAAGCACGTAAAAGTAATTCTGTTTATTGATTTAGATGCAGAATTTGATGCCCTAAAACTTTTATTTGACGCGTTTTAGCTTCAAATAATTAGGGAAGCAGGAAATTGCAAAAAACTGATTTCCCATGTTAAAGTCCTATGACCGGCTGAGCGAGTCACCAGCCTGTATATATATATATATATATATATATATATATATATATATATATATATATATATATATATATATATATATATATGTTTAACGTGTCAGCTGGAATTAGTGTACAATAGGCCATGGATGAAAAACAAGACCGTATAAAATAATGTTAATAAATAAATAATTGTTAATTACTCCTTATAAATTATGTTCTATTTCATTACCATTATTTTCTAAACATAACTCCAAACGATTAAAACAGTAGCTTTTTAAATTATTTCTTATTTTAAAGCAGCACAAGTTTCTCTAATTCGGTCCATCAAATTTTGCTTCGTTGTCATAAGTTGTCATACTGCCATAAAAAATCTAATTGTGTCAAGTCCAAGGAACGAGCGAGCGTGTTTTGTATGATCAAGCGATTTTCAAACATTTCATAGAATCGTTCTTGCACGACGAGTTTTATTAACCGGCACTTCATCTTGCTGAAACCACATACTTTACCGTTCATTTAAATTTGCCAAGAAATCCACATCCAAATACATTTTCAAAAAAAATTAATGTATTATGTATAATATGTAAGAATAAGATTTTAAATTATATATTTTATAAATTGCCGTGGGCAATAGAAGCTAAGGTTGTAGTTCCTATTGCTTCATTATTCGTGACTGGGCTTTGTTATTCACTCGAAGATAAACCATAACATTAAAAAAAAATTTATATCAGCTTTATAATATTTCTCCCAAGCTTGCATTCCATTTTTACGCCATTCTACATAAATTAATCCTAATAATACACTTTATTGCCTAACAGTATCAAATTACATGGTGAAAAATTTATAAAAATATAAACAAATTAATGGAATAGAAAAATACACAAAAAAGTGATGTAAATTGAAAATAAAGCAAATTATATGAATATATCATTATACAACAAATCAGCATGTAAACACATTAAATGAATTCGAGAACGCTGCAAAATATATGTACGTGCCGCAGGGAGGTGAAACGTCCGAACATGTCGGGGAACATGAAATAGCACGCGTGACAAGAAATGGAGCATCAATATTATTATGCTTCAGCATCTAAGAATTTCCCACTAAATAATTCCCGCCTGGAATGTACAGGGTTTAGCAAAAAAAAGGTGACTTCAAATTTCGCAGGTTACGTATATTAGATTCTCGATGTTTTTTGGTTTATTACGTTGGTTCACATGTTTTCAGAATATGTTGACATGTTAATTTGTTTTCATTTCGGAGCTGATATATGACACTCGGTGATTGACAGCTGACTGTACTTGAACAGGTTGAGGATACTTGCGCCATCTAGTGACAAAAACAAATTATAGCTGGAAAGCATTTTAGGAACATTGAATGAAGCAAGAATATTACAAGGCAGTATTTGAATATTAATGCCTATGACGCACTGGTCGAAGACAGTGTTGCGAAACTGAAATTTTAGTTCGTACTAAATGGCAACATAATTTCGTAATAAATTTAGCAAAAGAGTATGTTTATGTAGTGATATTTAAAACGTTATAGGTACTTTGAAAATAATATGAATATCTATATAGATTTAACAAACAGGTATATTTACAAAAAATACATGAAATAAATATGTATATATATTTCCTATAACTATAATAGCCATTGCACCGCTAATAATTAATCTCAACTAAAGGTTAAAAAAAAGTATGTTTCGAAATGTTGACAGTAATATTTAAAAAATCATTTGACATTTCGCTTCGATACAATATTGTCAATTTAATGAGCAGTTAAAATTTAACTATAAGCGGTGGAACTGGCCATAAAAGGAACAATTTTATTTATTTCGCACTGTTTTCTTCGCTATGTTATTTTTATTTAATAACTCTTTACATGGTTAGAAATTGTAACAAGTGTTTTGGTGACATTCCATTAATTGTTTAGATAGCAAAATAGTATCGCAAGTATCTATCTCTAGTCTATTTCGCGTTTTAGTTTTCAATAAATTAAATTTTGAAAAAACTCTTTCACCAGCTGCTGATGAATGTGGAAAACATAAAATTCCTTTAACTAATTGGGTAGGTATTTATCTCTCTAATATTCAAACACTGCTTAGCGAGCACATAGCTTTATGCAGATGCATAATCATGAAACACCATAAAATTAAAATACCTAAAATGGCGGATTTAGCAAAGATCCGAACCAAAATATAGTGGTTACATATTCAAACTATTACCCAATAGATGGCGATTTAGTGGAATATTCATATTTTTTAAATTGTTTATTAGTAGGAAAATTTATATACCGCATTATTCAACACTCTAAAGCGCAACTGCTGCCTTTCTAAAACATTGCTTTATGATTACCCTGTTTTATTAAATATCCTAAAATGGCGATATTCACGTCAAGTGACGTCATTGACATATTTTTTATCTCACACAAATGCAAATCAACTGTTGAGCTGTCAAATTGCTATTTAAAAATGTTTTTTTTTTTTACAGAACAACAAACAGATTCAGACATGTGTAATTAATGTAATGTTCCGTAATAACAATTTAAGATTATGATGAAAAAAATAATGTTTCGAGTTTCAAAATATATTATCAGGTTAATTTTCATAACAATATTTTTTTAGAATGTTTAATATTATATTTAAATTAATCAACAGACATAAACCTGCTAAATTAATAAATTTTCTTCCGATATGACCACTTGATTTTTGTATGGAGCTACGTGAAAGATTTTGTTTGTAATGAACCAGTAAACACATTAAACGGACTGAAGAATAAAAATGAAGCAGCAATTGAATCTTTATCTGCTGAGCAAAGAGAAAAAACTACTTATTCTGTTTCAAAACGTTGTGCAAAATGTATTGAAGAGGCTGGGAGTCATTTTGAATATTTGTTATAAAATCATTTTGTTGTTATTAAGTGTTCTTTATTCTTATTTTCGTTATTATTATGACAAAAAAATATTATTTCGTTTAATAATAATAATTACAATTGTTTTAGTTAATTGTTTTATTTCAAGCCAAAGTCATGGCTCACTATTCTCTTTACGATTAGGTGTATAATAAAGTGCCCGCCATTTTACTTTTTAATAATGTAATATAAGATTATTTTACATGATTGTAAAGCAAATTTGATGCACTTTTCAAATTTGTAAAAAAATATAGAATGTTCCATTTGAAATTTCAAAGTTGATAATAATTACTAATAAACCGGAAATGATATCACGAATGTACATACGTCATCAACTAGCTTACATGTTGCTGTATAAATCATGTTATATGAAAGAAATTGCTAAGTTGATAAATAAGCGAGATATTTGCTGGGTCTACTAAAATATAACAGCCTGTATATATATATATATATATATATAAATTAATTTAAATAATAGAATATTACTTTTAAAAAGAGCTATGAACTTTTGAAATAAGTTAAAGGTACTTATTTTTTCATTAAATACCTATTTGTTATAAAGTGAAATAATATGATTTAATGTACATAATATTTCGTTAACTATTATTTTACGATTCACATATAGTTATTTGTGTATTAAGAGCGTAAAGTGATTCTTTGTTACTCGAACACGGTATTTGCAGCGCGAGCCGAAGGCGAGAGCTGCAATAGTGTAAGAGGAACAAAGACACTTTACGCTCGTGATACTCACATAATTTTTTCTACGATTGCATCTTCAAATTATTAAAAAACGTATGCGTACTTATAATAAATTCGTTCTGTCGACTGGCAATATGACAAGTTTCTATTTTGTTTGTATCCCTAGTAACTATTGAAATAAGCGCACATTTAATATCTTTTTCACACGTTGTCATTGGAAATGCGCGCATTTAACGTCTTTTTCGCGCGTTGCAATTGGAGAGGCGCAAAAAAGATATTTTTCGAATGCTCCACAGAAAACGACAACTTTACGATGACAAATGAGAGCGTAGTTGTCAACTTTTCATAGCAATCGTAGAAAAAATTATTTACAATTATTTTTCAATGTAAGAAAATATAGTTTAGGCAATTAAAACGTGCCTTTTCAGCGCAGTTATAGTAACTAAAAATAAAGATTTTAGTAATTATATTTCTAATTATATACCCACCTATAGGGAACTAATTTAAATTTTTACTAACACTATTGTGAAAATCAAATTAAATTAGAATAAAATTTATTAATTTAGCAGGTTTATGTCTGTTAATTAATTCAAATATAATATTAAACATTCTAAACAAATATTGTTATGAAAATTAACCTGATAATATATTTTGAAACTAGAAACATTATTTTTTTCATCATAAACCTGAATTGTAATTACGGAACATTACATTAATTACACATGTCTGAATCTGTTTGTTGTTCTGTAAACAAAAACATTAATAAATGTCAATGTGAGAGCTCAACAATTGATTTGCATTTGTGTGAGATACAAAATTTGTCAATGACATCACTTGACGTGATTTCGTCATTTTAGGATATTTAATAAAACAGGGTAATCATAAAGCAATGTTTTAAAAAGGCAGCAGTTGCGCTTTAGAGTGTTGAATAATGCGGTATATACATTTTCCTACTAATAAACAATTTAAAAAATATGAATATTCCACTAAATCGCCGCCATCTATTGAGTAATAGATTGAATTTGTAACCACTATATTTTGGTTCGGATCTTTGCTAAATCCGCCATTTTAGGTATTTTAATTTTATGGTGTTTCATGATTATGCGTCTGCATAAAGCTATGTGCTCGCTTAGCAGTGTTTGAATATTAGAGAGATGCGTGCGTTCCCAACTAATTTCGTCAAATTTGGAAACATTAAGTTATCCATGTAATTTTTTATATTGAAACTATATTCCAAAATGTCAATAAATCTTTATCACTATGTTTTTTTTATTTCTGTAATATCAGTAATTAACCGCCATTCTGTGTTTAACTGCTCTACATCATCTGATTTAATTTAATTATATAAAATTAAATATAAAAACGTAATAAATATAGCTTGGGCGTAATGTCTTAATAAATTCATTTAAAAAGTAATAAATTTAATACCCGTCATTGACGAAAAATAAAAGCTTCCTAAGTTCACAAAGAAAAACTAAAATGCAAAAATACGCTAACGTCAAATGAGATTCGTTCATATCATCGATGAGCTCTTCGATGGAAATAGAGGAGCCTCTATTTTTCGTCGATGCGTTCTGTTTCATCAAAGAGCTCTTCGATGCTTTCTGATGCTCTTCGACCAGTGTGACATAGGCATAATTAGAGTGTTTAATAATATTATTTGGGAATTTGGCAATATATGCATTTTATATCACTCAATAAGGAAATGTGTGACTAAATTTGTGTACAAAATATTATAAATTTTAAATACGCCAGTCTACATCTAGTGAGAAATAGATTAAACACACAGCCGCCAACAGTTGGTTCCTATCTTTACTAAATCTACACTATTAGGAATTTGAATGAAATTGTATTTGCACAAAATACATGAAAAAAGCAATACAAATATAAGGCAGTATTTGAATATTATAACGATACGTACATTCCCCAAATAATTGATAGAGAACGGCTCAAAAATGGACTTGAATTTTTCAAAAGTGCCGGGTACGATTTTGATTATTTTTTTTTATATATTTAAGAATATGGTCCTCTACAAATATATACAATTTGAATTTGTAACTTTTGAGGAAAAATATTAAATATGCGAAAAAACGCGCAGAAGCTGCTTTTTCGGATATTTTTGTTTTTAAAAGATACAAATTTAAATTGGATAAAAAAATTATATGTTATAGAGGACCATATTCTTAAATATACAGAATATTTTTAATAAAATCGTGCCCGGCATTTTTGCGAAATTCAGACTCGAAATTTTGATATCTTGATCTGCGGCATTTCAATTCAAATTTGTTTGTGTTTAGTAATTTCACATTCTTTTTATTCTATGTATCAAAAAGTTGAATGTACAGAGATTATGACTCACTACTTGTTCCTTCATTTAGATGAGAATAAGTATATAATTTTTTTTTTGCGAAATACTCATTTTACTCAGTTGATGTGTGCTTTGTCGTACACTCAGCGCAAAAATGAACATCAAGAGCGACAGCTTATTAGAGAGTTGCATGCGTTCTCATATTTAAATGTATTATTTGTTTTTAAAAATGACATTTTTAACAAAGTTTTTAATTTAACGTTTATAGAAAACAATTCTTATTCTAACGGTAAATATATCACAAAAGGCAATAGGCATTTATTTATATTTTTTTTATATTGCTTACAGATTATAAGATGAATGATAAAATAAAACAGAACAAATATACCTCGACGCTGCAGAATGGAGAATACGTTCATAAATATACCGGGTGGAACATCATACCTGTGTACATAGGCGATTAACATGAAAAAACAGTTTTTCTGTGTGCATTGCTCCCCAAATTATTTTAGCCAAAAATGCTTCAAATAAATGTTGTAGAGCATAAAATTCTGCATCTAAATCAATAAACAGAATTACATTTACATAGGTTATAACGACAGAAATTAAATAAAAAAATATTAAAAATTACGTTGAAAATATCAAATAGCCATGGAAGTGAAACAAAAATAGATAGATGCTTGACGTTTGACAGATCTCCTGATTTAACACCTAGCGATTTTTTTTATGGGGTCATCTTAAATGTAAAATTTAAAAGCAACGCCACCCAAATATTAATTCTTTGAGAGAAGCTATCGTGGATAACTAAGCCTTAATCACAAATAGGCAGCTCGCTAATGTACGACATTCCTTCTACAATAGACTTGGTTATTGCTTGTAATAATAAATTGTAGTGATTATTTTATTGAGAGAATTATTGTTTGATATTTGAATTATAATAGATAGGTTCTAATTTTTAAATGATCAACCCTATAAGAAATAAACGTTTCATTGAAATGTACAATTGTTTATTTATTATTAAATTGTAATCATAGGTATGGAGTTTTTTGTATGAATTTTATTGAATGATTAATTTGTCGGGGGTAAAATATCAAATAGACAGAAAAACGTCAAGCATTTATCTATTTTTGTTTCACTTCCATGGCTATTTGATATTTTGAACGTAATTTTTTATATTTTTTTATTTAATTTCTGTCGTTACAACACATGTAAATGTAATTCTGTTTACTGATTTAGATGCAGAATTTTATGCTCTACAACATTTATTTGAAGTATTTTTGGCTAAAATAATTTGGGGAGCAATGCGCACGGAAAAACTGTTTTTTCATGTTAATCGCCTATGTACACAGGTATGATGTTCCACCCGGTATAATCACAAAGGCTTGTAGATAAAATTATTTTCATATTAGGATATATAAACAAGCATCTACAACTCTGATAGTGCATGTATTTTGTTCAATTGAAGCGTTTACAAGTTTTCAATACATTTTAGGACTACAGTACGTAAACGTGATTAGAAAATACATGAGATCTGCGATTCAAAAGTCAATTACACAAATTTCTCGTATCATATTGCTAGATAAGATCTAGTACCAGATTTCACATTGTATTTTTTACTGTCTAAAAGATATAAATCATACAACGGATGTGTTGCTTTTAAGATTATATTTAATTTACTGTTGAAAAATCCGAAGATTCAATTTTTTTTAATTGTTGTTTTACTGTGTTATTTTAACAATTTTTATATTCAGTTATAATTTGATAATGGAATCAACTCTCTCGAAACATCGACGAATGTATGTTAATTATTTTATTTTACGTAATTAAAGCCAGGCAAAATTTAGTTTTTTATACACATATCCTTTTACTAAAAAAGTAACTTTTTTGACAAAAAAGAATAAATCAATTTAGTATATTTAATTATGTACAACTGAAATAAAACTAAGTAAAATTTTATATTTTTAAATCATAATACCAAATAAAATTCCCATATTTAATTTTATTTTTTATTGTTTTGAAATATAATATAGAAATATTTTCTATGGTTTGAAATATATTTTCATGTTTGTATAATTTTAAAATACCCCTATTTTATATAGAATTTTCCAAGTTTCTTGTGTTTGGTCAGATCTATATACACGATAACATCTTGTCGTAAGTTTGACTTCAGGCCGTATGTTTCACCTTAATATATCTATTTTGTTACTTCATGGGTTTGCGAGTAGACACGTGACCGACGTGAAATCGTGAACAGCTGATTGTCTGGCAGATGTCAGATTTACCTCCCTTCTTTCCTCTCAGCTTCATTATACTTGATAGATAGTTGTTATACTTTTCTTTAGTGTTTCTTTCTAGTTTTCTTGTGTGTTATTATTATTGTTTTGTTTGATATTGTATTATTATTTAGTGCATTTTTATTGATGTGTGCGAGGAACAATATCGCTTGGTTTTTGTTATGTTGTGATGTAAGACAGGCAAAAATGTAAAATGAAAATCATTTAGAATTCCTTCGGAAATGGATAATAGAGGTAAAATACTGTGTGATATAATGTGTTTTAAAAGACAAATATATGTCGTAATATGCAAGTAAATTAGTAAAGGAAAAGGTGGAGCGTTCAAGACTGGATTGCTGTCTTGTACCGAGATATCGAAAAATTGAAACTAAAAAGTGCCCGCATTTATAATCTTCCTTTTATCAGTAGGTCGTTTATTTCTTTTAGAATATATTTTAATTTATTATCTTTTATCCGTGTACCAGGAAACCCAGTTGATGATCCCAGACATCCGGACTGGGTAACTTCAATTAATACGAGATATGGTAGGGGTTTAGCCGAAGAACAACCTGCTTCCAAAATTGTCCGTTATATGTTCAAAGGCTCGAGTAGTAATTGTTTCTATTTTTATTTATTTACCAGAGTCAGGCCCGGCAGAAAGTGTGGGTAGTAGTACCCACTCGAGACACTCCGAGTGGGGAAAGTATCCACTCGGGATTTTGGGTGAGAAAAATATTTCATAAATGCTGAATTTCAGAAATACCTCATTTCCTAACCGTCAATATCCCTTTTTATTCACTGTACATCGTTTAACAATAGTTGTTAATTGGTTAAACAAAATGAAAGAAAGTTTTTGTTATATTTCAATATTTAAATGCTCATTGTTTCAATTCTATCAGTGTAAGATTATTTCAGTTGACTTTTCATACTTATTCATGAATATGATCGAATTTCTACCTTTGAATTTACGGCGGGAAAAGTTCGCGCTTCGCCCTGTTTTTGCTTTGCAAAAATAAACCAAGAAGACTATTCAATGTATATATTTAGAAACTGCGGAGCGAAGCATAGTTCTTACTTTGCAAAAATAAATAACGATTAAAATGTTTAAATCGATTATGTTTCGTATTTTTCTCTTTAAATACTTTTTCGGTGGGTGGGGGGGGGAGTAGGGGGAACCCCCACCCAGGTCAATTACCCACTCGGATCCAACACAAACTGCCGGGCCTGACCAGAGTAATTATTTGATACAGTTTTATAAAAATCTTTAAAAAAACTTTTACGTACCGTTATCCAATTATTGGTAATGTAAATTGAAATATTTTACATTATTCCTTAACATAAACAGCTTTTGTAAGTATCAGTTAAAATGAAATTTAGCTCCTTTTTTATGTACATTATGTATATTACATAATAGTTACATTAGCTGGTTATATGAAAAAATAGTCATAATTTATTTTCATATTCTTCTCCACTCCTTATTGACGCTATTGTGAATGCGAATATTTCTATGCCATCTTTTTATAATTGTTTTCATTTGATATCCATTAACTTGTTAATAATAATATTGATTAATTTTTATAGACCTACTAGCGCAATTGTGAATGCATATATTTTTCCGCCATATTGGTATGGAATTGTTATTATAATATTGGAAGAAAATTAACATAAAAAATTATTGTTAGAATTGTATTAAAAAGACTGAATAAATAATTTGTTAAAAAGTACGACTTTTACAAGATACTAACTAGACGAACAGAAACACAAAGTTTGTTGTTATAAAGAAATGTTCAATAATGAATTACAGACTGTTTTCAAATTAGCGCCTCAATAAACATATGATGTAGGTGGCGCACGAGTCAAAACTGAGTGGTGTGTTGTGGAGGGGAACAAAGGGAGGAACAATTGATATCTGCCCGCCCAGAGATAATAGAAGCCAGCTGTTCACGATGTTTAGGTTGGTCATGTGTCTGCCCGCAATCCGTTGCGACATTTTATATTATTTGCTACAAAGCGGCGATTATTAAAAATTGTACGAAAGGTAGCGATTTTTTAAATTACTTGCAGTTACATAACAAAATAATAATAATACTTGGAAATAAATATTACTTATTTTTTTCCTACAATGCAAAAATATGATTTTTAAGTTTATGCTATAAAATGTACAAAAATAAGAAACTAATTTTCAAATACTTTTTAACTTGTCTACGAAATAAAAAATAAATATTTGAAGATACGAGCTGAAACAGTGGTCTATATTCCCAACAAAAATATTTAATTTATAGCATCCATGTTGAAAGTTTAATATTTTCAGTTAATATAATTATCAACTGTATACATACATTTTGAGGTAAATATTTCATGCTAAAAATAATAGGGTTAATTCTTTACTCGCGCTGGGAAGTGAGATAGTAAGATGGCGAATGTGTTACGAAATTTGTGACGCGGTGAGGCGAACGGAAGTGGAGAGCGATATATGGAGAGAGAAAGAGCCTGCTTGAGTTGTTGAGTAGTAAGCTGGAGAGGCTGTTACACGAACACAGGTGAACCTTTGCTTTTGTAACTGGCTGGTTACCACAGTAACGGGAAGTGATGAAGGAAGGATGGAGGATTAACGGATTAATAGTGGGTGTGGTGTTTGGGTATATGGTAGATGTGACTGAACGGTGATGGATTAATAAGACTACACACTGGATTAATTGACTCCCGTTAGCGATAATGTCGCCGTATTTATATTAAAATAAACAATTAAATCATTTACTTTTTAATTGTCGTCCGCACGCGAGCTCCAGGTACTAATATTGTTTTGAACTTACACTAATTACTTCTTGTAATCCAACATTTAAAATTTACATAAAAATTTGTAGTTATCTACTGGATGTTCCGATGTTAGCGCGATGGTATTTAAAATATAGTATAACTCTTAGAGAGTGAGTTTGCCTGCGTTAAACGAACGTTGACAATGTTATATCTACGTATGATTTTATTGTTCACTAATTTATTAAAACCTATACAACATACAAAAGATATTATACTTATATTTATATCGCGAAAGAAGTTTTACTTCCGGTGTATAGTCCAAGCATACTGATTTTTAATTTTTTTTTGTAATTTTATTATTTACTTGCTGATTTTATTCAAAAATAAAAGTTATTAAAAGCGATGTATATATATTTGTTATTAATATATTTGAAAAACTTGTAGAAATTAGTAGCGGAAAATCAAGTACGTCTAGTGACAACACTGCATTGCTATGGAGCGTAGTGCTTTTGTCAATCACAACGCTGCTATGTTAGCTACTCTGCCGTACCGCCTAAAACTTTTAATAATTAACATGTTTCTAAATATTACATGATACCTTTGAACATGTAAATAATGAATTATTATATGAAAAATATGTGATTAATTGTTAAATGTATTATAGAACACTATAATAAAATAAACGAAAAAAAAATAAAATTACAAAATTTAAAATATTTTAAAAATCTATAAATTAATAAGAAATATGGCATTTTATATATTAACAGTATCACAAATCCGAATAAATATTGATAACAAAATAGTTTTAACATTATTTATAATCTAAAGTTTCATTTTTTTAAGCAAATTTAAAAACTGTCTGTTTAACAATATTAGTTTTTACTATCCATTTTTCCAGATTTCACATGCAATTTATAAAGATAATTTAACGTAACGTTTTTATTGCCCAAATTACATCGCTTGTGCCAATATTTATGCTATTTTTAAAAGATATTCTTAGTTGTTATATATTATTTAATTTTTGTCCTGTTGTAATATAATAAAATATAGAATGATTTCAAATAATCTCCACAAATCGTTTCAAAATTTGAATCAACTTCAATTATTTTATTTCTTTTAAGAAAAAATCTTGAGATTATAGAAAAGAAAATATCAAGTGCATTAAGTTACGATTTTTATTTATAATTATTTACTTTTCAACGCGATAGTAGACTAAATATAAAAAATGATAATTAAACGCAAAATAAATTATATAAGAATTTATTGGGAAAAAAATCAACACATGCAATTAATATCTACTGAGTACTACAATATATAAGATCTCTAAACAAGTTTTAAATATTAAAATTGCACATATTTTTACCAGATAGCTCAGCGCAATCGACAAACTTTACTCCACATTAAATTTACCCCTGTGGCTACCCTTCACTAACAACATCATTGGGGTTTTGACGGCTGGTAACCACACTTCACGCGCAAAATATATCACTTGTCGAGATCTGTTACTGCAGAGTGTCACATCCAGTAATGGGTAAAAGGCGTGATTATATTTTTTTTTAATATTTACCAATATGATAAAATAAGTTCGTCGAATATATTATAACACAAACACAACCATAGTTTGTTTGTTATACTCTCTTGTTATGATTGTCTTGCACAATGGAACAGAGTCGTTTGTCACAAAAAATACGATAGTTATTAGGATTTTCCACTTTAATTGTTCTTTTCCCATCTTTCGCGTGAAAACCTACAATAAAATCAACATAAATATTGCGTTTGCTGCTATATAATCATTATTACTTGTAGATTTTAAGCAGTAATACTGCGCAATGGCATGTATAAGAAGTCGTTGAAAGCTGGATTTGTTACTATTGATATACGGATCATCTGGAGTATTTCCAAAATAATCGAGTATTTCTGTTTCTGTTTTTTCTAATTCATACAAGCTTTTCATCATCTTAAACGTCATTTTAACATGAAATGATATGTTAGTGTAAGATGCAATCGTTGACTTTGTATTAGAAGCAACAGTTGTGGAGTTTCCGTCCAGTAACTTTGCTTGTTTACTCTCATCATCTGCTATAAAATGTTCCCATATGTGTTCTAGATCGGGATTGTCTAAGATTTTTGCGAATGGACTGTTATGAGGAATTCCTTCTTCTAGAAATACTTCTGGTTCTTCTTCTTCAATTAATGCTGAAAGTTCCGCAACTGCAGAAACATAAAAAACAATTGTTTATATGAGTCGCAAAGTTTAAATTGCAAACTGAGTTTTATACCAGCTTTGAACCTTCTCTGACGCCTACGTCCTGCATTTCGGGGAGAACCAACAGGAGATTCAACTGTAGTTTTATGGCGTTTTTGACGACGAAGAGATATTGTTGGAATTGGAATACTTTCAGTGGAAGATGTGCTTATTAGAGAATTCTGACTAGTGCTTATCGGTATACTGTAAACGCAGTTATAATTCAGTTTCGTTAGTATAATATCTGTATAACACTTACTGTAAGGATTCTGTCGATGACATATGCTCTGGATTTTTATAATGAACTTCATTACGATTTGTTACACCCATTACAAACAGTTGTTTAGTGCTATAAGGATGACAAGTAATAAAAATACGAAGGTGACCTCTATACAATTTGAAAACAGGGTGAACAACTGTTCAGTATGACGGGAAATTTTTGCATTTTGTAGTATATTATCACTAATTTGTTTTGCTTGTTTCATTTGTTAGACCTCCTTAATCATAAACAATATTTGTTGTTAATTAGAAAAAAATAACAAAATACGTTATTTTCAAATGAAAAGAGCGCCCAAGAAACCTTTCATTGGTATCTTTGTGAAACTAGCAATACCTAAACCAACCTTAATTATAGTCCCACCGTTCAACTATATTACTGGCTGTCAGTGTACAACTTCCAATACATAGCCAGCAATAGTTTCATTATATCCATAACGGGAACGCACGCAACTCTATAATATTCAAACACTGCTTAGCGTGTACATAGCTTTCTGCAGTCGCATAATTATGAGACGCCATTAAATGAAAATACCTAAAATTGGCCGATTTAGCAAAGATACGAACTAAAATATAGTAGTTACATATTCAAACAGTTATCCAATAGATAGCAATTTAGTGTAATATTTATATTTTTAAGGGAATGCACGCATCGTTATAATATTCAACTACTGCCTTATATTTGTATTGCTTTTGTCATGTACTGCTTCGTGCAAACACAATTTCATTCAAATTCCTAATAGTGTAGATTTAGTAAAGATACGGACCAATTGTTGGGGGCTATGTGTTTAATCTATCTCTTACTAGACGTAGACTGGCGTATTTAAAATTTATAATATTTTGTACACAAATTTAGTCACACATATCCTTATTGAGTGATATATAATGCATATATTGCCAAATTCCCAAATTATATTATTTAACACTCTAATATTCAAATACTACCTTGTAACATTCTTGCTTCATTGAATGTTCCTAAAATGATGTCCAAGTATAATTTGTTTTTGTCACCAGATGGCGCAAGTATCCTCAACTGTTGAAGATATTATTTCCATAAATCTTTACAAAAAAAAAAAAACTAAATATAAATCTATCTCTTTTTGAAATTCCAGCCTGCTTTTTTGTCGCCTAGTCATCTTATACGTACCGTAAAAATTATTTACCAGACTTATAACGTTAATAACTATTAGTACCATAAATAAACTGATCTGTACAGCTTTCGAGTGTATTCAATTGATTATTTCTACAAAGATGTGTCGCCCAAATTATTGTAGAAAAAAGTCATTTAAATACAAGTTTGTAGAGAATAAAATTCTATTTCTAAATAGGTGAATATTTCTTATTGTATGTACTTGTTTACTTACTGTAAAAACTGAATTTAAAATTGCCTAAAATATTTTATTTTTAAATATTGCTAACCTTGGAAGAAAAATAAAATAATGTAAATATAAAATAATTATTATTTATTTATGTTACGCTGTACAACAGGAATTTAATCCCAATTACAGTACAGGGTCCGCACTCACCGAGCCGCAGTGTGGCAGTTCCCTGTATGAATATACAGGGTGAGTCTGGGAAGACGCCCCCCCTTTAACTTTTTTATTATGAGTAATAAAAAAAAATGGTTCATATGAAAGTTTTATTATTTTAAATATACTATTTGATGGCAGATGTAGATATTTTTTATAAAGTCAGGTTTACAAGATACGACTATCAACTTTTATTTTTTAAATAGCAACCTATAATTATTTTACTAAAATAAAAACCGCCATTTTTTTCTCTTTTCAACGGTGTATTAGTTTTTATTAATGTATCTGAAAAAATTCGAGAAAAATAAGAAAATTGAGAAATACTAGAAATAATTTTTATACAAATATTATAGGTGGCTATGTGAAAATAAACAAAATGTAACAGTGTTAAATTAATGTCAAAAAAGTATACATTTGCTGGTTACTTTATTTAACTTATTTTGCAAACAATAAAAAAAACGTTTTCAAATGTTTACGAAAGAAGAATTAATAGATATGATTCTAATAATTGGTGAATCGACTGGAATCATTAGAAAGGCAAAAAGAATTTTGAACATTTGTTTTAAGATGTTTTTGTTACTGAATTTGTTGCTTTAGTTTGTTAAGTTGTATAACACTGTTACATTTTGTTTATTTTCACATAGCCACCTATAATATTTGTATAAAAATTATTTCTAGTATTTCTCAATTTTCTTATTTTTCTCGAATTTTTTCAGATACATTAATAAAAACTAATACACCGTTGAAAAGAGAAAAAAATGGCGGTTTTTATTTTAGTAAAATAATTATAGGTTGCTATTTAAAAAATAAAAGTTGATAGTCGTATCTTGTAAACCTGACTTTATAAAAAATATCTACATCTGCCATCAAATAGTATATTTAAAATAATAAAACTTTCATATGAACCATTTTTTTTTATTACTCATAATAAAAAAGTTAAAGGGGGGGGCGTCTTCCCAGACTCACCCTGTATATACAGGCTGTGGCAAAAGTTTGGAAACGGGCAAATATCTCGAAAACTAATGAACCAATTGCCAAACAAAAAAATACGCCCAAAAAGTTTTCAAAAACTCTACTCAAAAATACCAAAAAATGTCCCCCATCCGCCAACCCTGGGGGCCGGAGGGAGGGCAACTCAAAAATTTTAAATGGAAACGTACACTTTTCATTGCAGATTCGAATTCTGCATAAAATTATGTGTTCATTTTGTCTGGGTCATTTTTTTTAAATTCACGATAGATGGCGCTGTAATCGCAAAAATAACATTTAAAATCTTAAATGACAACCTACTTTATATTTATATTTATATATATATATATATATATATATATATATATATATATATATATATAATTTTCTGATTTCTATTTTTAAACATCCTGTAAATTTGATTATTTTAAACTTTCAGTCAAGTTTTTTCTCGTTCAATTATCGATTACATGTTATAATTTTGTTAGTATATTTCTTAAATGCAGTTCACAATGGATTTCCAAAATTATTTTATTATGGTAAGAATATAAACTGCAAAAATTATTCATAGTGTTTAAAAGAATAACAGAATTATATTTTAGCCAAAATTCATATTTTCAAATGTTTCTAATCGTACAACAGGAGACCGGTACATTCCAAATCGTTCAAATGCGAACGTTGAAATCGCACATTTTAAATTAGTTTCAGCTGACAAGAACAAAGAGAAATCAATGAACGATATATTTAGTTCAGAACCATGCCAGTTAACAAAATACCAAGAATTGCTTCAGTCTGCGTTAAACTATGATGAATCGGCAATATATTCATTTAAAATTGTGTCAAATACTCACAAGAGTAAAGAGAATAAGTCTGTATCGAATATTTGCCCTCAGTGGCCTTGCATACCAAGAAAATATCCAATGCTAGGAAAACCTGACATTATATTAGACTGGCCCATCTTTCAACCAGGAATATGTAAGTAATTTGACAATTTCATATTGTTTTTCTCAATACGTTATAATTTTATTTAATATGTGATCGACGTCATTATACCCGAAACGTCAGATATTATGGTATTAAATGAAATTTCTAGCTATTTTACATAATTAGTGGCATCGTCTGCATTTTATAATAAGGCAAACAATGACAAATAAGTGTTACGTTAAAATAAAATTGTGCAAAATATTGTCTATTCTATATTTTTTTAAATGCAATTAGGAATTACATAATGTGATACATTTAAAAATCGATATTCTCGGTGGAATTAATTTTGCATGCGTATTAACTAGAAATTAAGATTTATATACATATATTAATTATCTGTTCTAGTTATTATGCATTATATCGAAATAGATATACAATGAATTAATATGCATATTTCTCGTAACATTTACATGCATAATAACAAACAACTAATTAAAACAGCTAGGTAATATGGTACTGAATACAGAAAAACCACTGTTGATTAGCATATGTCTGCTATGAGACATTTACAAATTATTAAGAATATAAAGATAATATAATTCTTGATCGAATGATCTCATGTATAATAAATAAGTATATAGGTACAAAAATTTGAAATATAAATAAATAAATCATATTTTTGAACGATTATCAGTTGTTAGATCACGTCCCCAAAAGATGTTGTAAGTGTGGAACCACACGACTAATTTTAATGCTATCAAATTCTGTTCAAAGTCGATGGCCTCTTTACATACTCCAAAGATTTTGAAATAATTTCTCTTGTTCAGACGCCTAAAAACCTTATCAATCATTTTGTCTAGTAAACTTTCGTCATTAATAGCGACATATAAAACGTATAAAACAAAAAAAAAACTAACAAGTTTTCTGATACTTCTGTACTTAACAATTGGAAAAGTAAATTGGATAACAATGACACATATGTGCTGTATTTTTGGATTTACGAATGGCGTTTGAGACCATTGACAGAAACACGTTGTTAGTTAAACTGAGCAAATATGGTTTCAAAAATTCTGTACTTAATTGGTTTCAATCATACTTAAATAGTCGAGAGCAAGTTGTAAATATAAATAATGTGAAATCTAACATAATACGTAACGATCTAGGTGTGCCGCAAGGGAGTGTACTGGGCCCTTTATTATTCTATATATATATATATATATATATATATATATATATATATATATATATATATATATATATATATATATATATATATATACACCCTACACCTAATGGTAGAAGGGTTCATGACTATATATATATATATATATATATATATATATATATATATATATATATATATATATATATATATATATATATATAACAATGGATGTGATAGTAGTATGGTAATTTTAGAAAGAATAAAGATCTGACGAATGTTGAAGAATGGATGACTGTTAATAAACTTAAGCTACATTACACTAAATGTAAAGCTATGTTCATAACAAAAGAAAATGAATATAGAAAAATTGTAAATAATAACTATCCTAGAATAATTATTGGAAAATAAGTTTAGAAATAGCTTGGAGTAGTGATAGATAGAAAATTAAAATTTAATGCGCATGTAGAATACACATGTAAAAAAGTTGGTAAAAAAAATAATTTTCTAAAACAAATTAGTGGATTTGTATCACAATGGACTGTAAAATTAATACCGGGTGGAACATCATACCTGTGTACATAGGCGATTAACATGAAAAAACAGTTTTTCTCTGCGCATTGCTCCCCAAATTATTTTAGCCAAAAATGCTTCAAATAAATGTTGTAGAGCATAAAATTCTGCATCTAAATCAATAAACAGAATTACATTTACATGCGTTATAACGACAGAAATTAAATAAAAAAATATTAAAAATTACGTTGAAAATATCAAATAGCCATGGAAGTGACACAAAAATAGATAGATGCTTGACGTTTTTCTGTCTATTTGATATTTTATCCCCGACAAATTAATCATTCAATAAAATTCATACAAAAAACTCCATACCTATGATTACAATTTAATAATAAATAAACAATAGTACATTTCAATGAAACCTCTATTTTTGTTTCACTTCCATGGCTATTTGATATTTTCAACGTAATTTTTAATATTTTTTTATTTAATTTCTGTCGTTATAACGCATGTAAATGTAATTCTGTTTATTGATTTAGATGCAGAATTTTATGCTCTACAACATTTATTTGAAGCATTTTTCGCTAAAATAATTTGGGGAGCAATGCGCACGGAAAAACTATTTTTTCATGTTAATCGCCTATGTACACAGGTATGATGTTCCACCCGGTATATAACACCATTCTATTACCACATTTTAATTATTGTAGCACTATACTATACTTGTGTAACCAAAGCGAAATGAATAAATTACAATTTTTACAAAATAGAGCTATGAGGGTAATATTAAAATGTTCGCGGTACACTAGAATAAAAGATATGCTTAATGCTCTGAACTGGCTTAATATTAAACAGCATTGCGAAAACAATACAATGATATATATTTATAAAATTGTGATGGGAATGTTACCAAAATATTTAAAAGATAATATCAGGTTAAATCAAGATGTTCGCAAATTACAGTACAAGGCAAACGGAATATTTTTATATAGATTCTAAAAGCAAAATGAGCAGTTGCAACAACATATTTCATAAACTCAGTTAAAACGCACTGAAATGCCATTATCATTCTGGATGTGATGTAAATATGTAGACTATGTTAATAGTTGTTTTTTATTGTACTGGATACTTTTTATGTTTTCTGTGTCATTATAATAATTATTTTTGTTATGTATAATATTGATGATTGTACTAGCTGAAGCTAAATAAAGTAAACTTTATTATTACTAATAAAGATAATTGCGGTACCCTGATTGTTGACAGCTACTACGGTTTACAACTGTTGTTTTGTTTTTGCAGTACCTACTGTTTTAGCGTTCAGTGTGGTATAATTTAAGAGTTTGCCATTATAATTTTAATTATGTAACACATGAATTATTTAGCATGATTGTAAAACAAATTGGATGAATTTCACTAATTTATAAATATATATATATATATATTCCATTTGTAATTTCAAAGTATTAATTGATATATAAATACGCCTTCTTTTACAATATAGAATACTGTATAAATAATTTTATTTAGCTAAACTCGTAAAATCAATAAATAAATTCAATCAGACATGCTATATATTTATATTTACATCAACTTATACGAGATATAGGTTGTAACAGCAAAATGGGACACCTCCATTAGTTTCTATATTATTAACGGTACAAAATAGTTCTAAATACAAAGTTGTAATAGATCAAGAAGACATCAGCATACACACAAATTTTTTTAAACAAGTGCTTCTCAAGTTACAAATAAAAAGTTATATTTGTTTCAAATGGGATTATATATATATTATTCATATTCGATATCGTATATTTTTCCGCATCAACCATGTATTAGTATAAAATTTTTGAGAAAAATGTGTTCGCAATTTGAACACAAGTTATTTTAAATCTTATCATACAGTAGGCAATTGATAAGAAACAAGACCAAGAAATATATAAATAAAATCTAAAATGAATATGTAATTGTGAATAGCTCCTTATTTAATAATTTTCAATGTGATTTCCATTATGCTCCAAACATAAATTCACACGAGTCAAAATAGACGCTTTTGAATAAGGAATTTTTGACGGGCATGTTCAGAATTACCCCACATTCTAACTCCATAACACATTGCGTGATAAAATAATAATCAAAATACTCTACAGGTGTCTTAAATGAAAGATTACTGTGTATAGTTTCGAACCTAATTCGATTCAATATAAATAAAATAAATAAATATATCATCACGCCTTATACCCATTACTGGGTGTGGCACTCTGCCTAAGCAGATCTCGGTAAGTGATATATTTTGTCGCGTGAAGTGCGGTTACCAGCCGTCAAATCACGGCCCTCAAAGATATTAGTGGAGAGGGAGCCACAGGGGTAGATTTTTAAATTGGTGAAAATTGTTTGCCGGCTGTGGGGATCGAACCAGGGTTCTCAAGATCCACAGGCCGACTCGATACCACTGAGCCATCTACCCCATAATGGGAGTCCAAGATCTAAAATCATCCAACCAAATGTTTAAAAAATTAATTTCAATACAGTTGGTAATAGATTCATTATTGATACTTAGTTCAATGTTTACATCTTTTATAATACTGTTCTTGATTCTAGTGAATTATGATTTCAAATTATTAAAAAAATAAATAAGCTTACACAATTCATTCAGTTTCGCCAGTTTGTCATTACATCTGGCCGTATGTAATTGAGAATCACTATGAGATAGAAGAATTGACACATCATTAGTAAAAAAAATTAAGATACAGTCCAATTCCAATTTATCACTTAAATTGTTTATAAAAAGATTAATCAATAAAAGAGAGAGAACCTCACTTAACTGCATGGCTATCGAGATCTGAGATAGTTCCAATTTTCCACCAAGGCTCCCACTAATGGACGTGTATTACCAGCGATTTCCGAGATAACTTTTAATTCAATTTAGCGCAACTTCTCGGATGCCATATTGCTTCAACTTGCTGCACAGTAGCTTGTGATTTACCAGGTTGAAGGCCCGGCTAAAATCACCAAAGATACACACAGGGAATTCTTTGGCTTCCAAATTAATGAAAATGTTTTCTATTACACATTATACAACTTCAATAGTGGATCTATTCCAGAAATAAAAGCTTGCAACCAATTTAAGCAATAATATTCAAAAGTTTGGAAAATATTAATAACGCAGCAGGTGGTAATTCAGTACAGCCAGTTTGCTGCCTTTTTGTGTATATATAGTACTTTACTGATTTTAAGTATTTCAGGAAAAAGTTCCGACTTGAAAAACAGATTAATTAAATAGAATAATGGAGAAATAATAAATTCCATAACAAGATTTAGTACTAAACCAGGTATGTCGTTTGGACCACTTGAAAATTTATTTTTTATTTTTCGAATCAACAAGTTAGCAAGTTCAAGTCGATAAAAAGGCGCAAGAAATAATCTGTGGTTGGATTTCTTAGATAAAACACCATTACAGCTGATTTCCATGTTTTTCCTTAGTTTTCGAGGTTCATTGATAAAGAAATACTTAAAAAATATATTGTTCCTCTTGGTATCATTGTCCGACTTAATTACTCTCCACACCGATTTCAATACGTTATGAAACTGATTAAAATAGTACTTGACAATTATGTGGAAATTAGTGAAGTGAGATCATCCGCTTTATATATCTCATCCTTGGTTTCTAGTGACAGTGATTGTTTGAATTATGCAGAATCTCAAGGAGAACTGTACTATGAACAGAAATAAAGTTATTAAAAATTAGAAAGCAGTAATTATTAGTATTAACGTTTGTAAAGATCTGATCTAGACAGTTACCCTTGCGCGTCGGAGCATCGACGACATGCATTAAAAAGTACCTAATATTCTCTAATATTCCAACCCATACGTTAAATCTCAATTTGCGTTGTTTATTTCTTTCTCTAAATAAATACGGAAGTTTTGTCGGCCTCACATGCTCATTATTTCCATGAAACAGGTCATTTTTTCTAAATTTTGAGTGATCCGTCCACAAAATTGGGAAAACTAGACACCATTCACAAAACTCTATTCTGCGTTCATTATCATTATCCTATACAGCGTGCAATAATTTGGGAGAATAAGGTTTTAAATTATGTTTTTTTAATTCGCTGCACGAACATATTAGAAATAAAATGTCAATGGGAAATTTAACGTGTGATATGTAGAGGCCTTTGGGTTTATGCTCAACATAAGCTAAAATTGCAGCTTCTATTTCTTCGTTATTTCTTATCGGTCGCGTTCGCTGATGATTACGCGACAATGATCTATGATTCTTCAGATTACTTTTAACGATTTGTCTTTCTGGACGCGGTTTATCAGGATATCTCGTAGCTAAAAAATAACTTGTTTGTATGGCATTTTTATTAAACGCACCATAAACTGATAATAAATTCAACAAATCTTTATTTGTATAAATTTCTGCCGTATTTACTCCAAAATAAAATGCATCACACAGATCTGGAAACAAAGTAATCAACAATGATAGATAGTGTTTTGTTTCTCATATAATAAGATTTAAAATAAATTATATTCAAATTTAAATCGCATTTTTCTCGAAAATTATGTATGGTGAAACTCGGATACAGTGTCATAGTTGTTTGTTAACAATTGATTTTTGATTTTATTACCGTGCTTTTTTGGCATCCGTTGTTTTGTTGGCTTTATTTAAGAGGTCTACTGCCGTGTGATAATTATTTTAATTTATTTTTTTGGCATGTAAATTTGACTCGTCTCTTTGGTGGTCGTCCATTGTGGAAGTGCACATTTCGACCCGACCCGATGGATGTTTGTGTCGGCGGCAGCCAATGTTCGAAAAAATACCGCCAGCGGCGGCGCCCTGGCGTCAATATATTTAAAAAAGTGATTCTTAATAATTAAAACAAAATCATTACAATATAAAATGTTATTTTATTTCGTGCATTAATTATCTCGATCGTATAATATAAATGATATCTTAATAGTAAATTATTTAACAAGTTTTCTAAACGTCTCTTAAGTCACGAGTGTATAAAGAACGAGTATCTAAAGAGTTTATAAAACGAGTCACAAACTATACTTTTTCTAGGATCGCAAATTAAGACAACAAAACTGTAAAGTTATTATTTAAAAATTAAAGTGACAGATATGAAAAGCTAACTTTTACCCGTGTTTAATGCGTCAGTTATTAACTTCATACCTTGACTAAATTGTTTGAAGTCATAGCTTGCCAACATATAATTAAGATGATATTTAGTGTCATGGACACCAGACGTTAAATGACATTTTAGTAATAGGAGTCGAAAAAAATTAGTTTCACTTGGCAAAAAAGTAGCAGATTTACTGCCGTGGCAACAAATGTACTTATTTTTGATGTGTTTAGCTCATATTTTTTCCTGGTTGATTAAAATTAGTATTAATTTTACTATTATTCTTAATATTTTTAATGTTATCGGCATCATCATAGTCATCATGTTGTTAAGTATTTGTTATATATATATATATATATATATATATATATATATATATATATATATATATATATATATATATATATATATCGGGTGTCTACTTTTTTTTTGTTATATAGGAAATTCATTAGTAAAATTTTCATTACGCCATAAATTTTTCCGTATTAATTTTAGAGCAAAAGTTTAAATACAAAATTAGAATTAAAAACTGCGCCCAACGAACCCTTATTTATTGATATACGACGATCTTATCACGAGATACAGGTAAATTAAAATTTCCATCTTTAAGCTGTTTACAGAGTGGCATGAAAAATAAAACAAATAATAGTATTGTTTAGTATTCTTTGAGTTTGACAGTTTGTGTTCTTTTAATTGTTACTTTGATTTCATTAGGTCTGTTCGACCCCTGTCTCATGGCACTGGCATTTTTGTTTAACTTTAGCAGCAGATTTCTCGTCACTGAAGTGTTTGTTATGATTACAAAAAAATATACCTATTGTTCAATACTTTATAAACAAAATGTAAGCCTTAAAATTTTGAAATATATAATCATTAAAAAAATATCGATTCTACAAATTGCAATACAATAATGTTCATATTGTCTATCACGATTTTTTAATTTAAAATTGCTTTCTGGTATTTGCTAGCATTAGTTTTATTATTCTCGAGGAGCCTACAGACGAAATTATCAAATTATCCGTTCTCTAAAAAAATGGGAAATTGTTTTGAACAAATATAAATTTTTCAGACAATTTTCGGACATATTTTTACACGTTACGCCGGTATTTAGGCAACTTATTTCAC
The DNA here is from genome assembly GCA_947425015.1 of Pterostichus niger. Lineage (NCBI taxonomy): Eukaryota > Metazoa > Arthropoda > Insecta > Coleoptera > Carabidae > Pterostichus > Pterostichus niger. The sequence goes on from OX380347.1 coordinate 12,228,839, forward strand.
TCATAGTTTTCTACCTATCTCTTCCAAAATATGAAGCCGTAAATCGTTTTCTTCTCTCTTGATGCCAAATATCAGAGTAGCTTTGTTCCATTTTTTTTTCAAATATTTCAATTTCATTGGCTTCCATTATTGATTGCAGAAATACTTTTTAAATATACAATGAAAATGACTAAAAACGATAAATTTTGCAATACAAGCAGCAGTTATATTTCATAAAATAATAAACACATGACAGAATAATAAATGTTTGATAAAATTAGTATAGGTACGCTCAGCTACTAAAAATTATAATTGCTAATTAATATTAAACAATTTTCACCAATTTAAAAAATATACCCCTGTGGCTCCTCCTCCACTAATATCTTTGGAGGTCGTGATTTGACGGCTGGCAACCGCATTTCACGCGAAAAAATATATCACTTACCGAGATCTGCTTAGGCAGAGTGCCACACCCAGTGATTGGTAAAAGGCGTGATGATATATTTATTTATTTTATTTATTTATTATTAATATTAAAAATATTAGTAATTTATCAATTTACAAAAACTTACCATTTTCAAAATTTCTTTATTTTTCGCAATCTTCGCATTCTGCTTTTAGCTGACATAGTTTTAACCATATTTACTTTTCACAATATAGTATAACTAAATAAAATAAAAGAATATTTGAAAAAACAAACAATATCGAGAACAATCCGAAATCTAGATGTAACAAATATCTCTGTAATTGCACTACTTACTGTAACGAGACAAGTAATAGAATAACAACAAAAATATTTTGTAGGAGTAAAGATGTAGGTATAACGGTTAATCTTCGCAATTCTTAAAATTGATTGGGTAAAAATGTTAAGATTAGGTAATTACGAAGGGTCAACCATTTAGGAGTAGATACGACCAGGGGGTCGGTTGACCGACCAGTGGCTGAAATATATTTACAAAAAAACAAAGAACAAACAACTAAAATATATTTACAAAATTTTGATATTTATCTATTACCTATCTTATATAGATTAAAAATCGAATAGTTATCTTTATCTTCATCTGGATTAAATATATTATTATCTATTACAACACTGTCTACATGCATTATAAGTTAAAACAGATTTGACGTGGTATTATGTCTACTGTTTCCATATGAAAACAGCTGTTTGCATAATATTCAATTAAACTCAGAAATATATTCATGAGGTAACAAGTTTACAAATGTTGGTATATATTAGAAATATATAAGAAGTCGTCATACTGAAAAACTAGCTTGTTGGAAAGCATTGAAAATTTTAGTTTTACCCGCAGGGATTAAGTTGTAAATTTTATGATTTATGACATGACCCTTGAAGAACTCAAATACAAAATGCTATGCTGGGCTGGTTGTATAAGTGCAAGGCGAATATTTCAAAATCAAGAAACGAAATTTTATTTTAGGGTCGAACAGCCTTAAGATTAAAATAATGGTAAGATTTACTACAAATGAAAAAGTTCAGTGTGTAAGTTGGTATTTTGGTGGAAATTCTATTGCTCCAGTAAGGGATTTACTCAGCAATTTTTTTGAAAACCGTCCTATTCCTTACACTATGGCTATTCACAGAATAATTCAACAATTTAATGAAACTGGCTCTGTGACAAAACTTTGCAAGGATGGTAGGAATATAAACGAAGGACATCAGGAGCAAAATTTGAATGAGAATAAAATAAATAAAAACAAACTGAATATCCTTTTATGTGTAACTGAAAATCCAAATGTTAGTGTGCGTCAAATAGCTGCTGAATTAAATTTGCATCCTTCAACAGTACATAAAGTATTAAAAAAGGAAAAATATTATTCTTACAAATACCCAACCCACCAAGAAATTTTTGAAGCTGATAAAATTACAAGAAGCGTGTTTTGTGAAATTATTATGGAAAAATTTAATTTAGACAGAAAGTTTTTCAAAATTAATTTGTTAAACTGATGAATCTACATTCACTTTACATGGAGAACCAAATACACAAAATTATCGGTATTGGAGCCAAGCAAATCCTCATTTAATTTTAAAAACACATACCCAATATCCAGAGAAAGTTAACGTCTGGGCTGGAATTTTTGGAAGATTTATAATTGGACCATTTTTTATTGAAAACAATTTAAATAGTGACAAATACTTGGATATACTGCAAAATGACATTGGTCCGCAATTAGAGGAATATTCTGTCCAAGATAATGTTGTATGGTATCAACAAGATGGATGTCCGGCACATTGTAGTAGGAATGTTAAATCATATTTAAATGAATGTTTTTCAAAATCTTGGATTGGTAGAGGAGATCCAATTAATTGGCCAGCTAGATCACCCGATCTAGCCCCGTGTGATTTCTTTTTATTGCCGTACTTGAAGGAGAAAATTTATAAACGCAATATTGTCAATATTAATGATTTAAAAAATGCAATTGTTGAAGAGTGCAACAATATTACTCAAACACAATTAAGCTCTGTACGCAAGGAATTTTTTAATAGATTAGGGTATTGCTTGGCTGTTAATGGCGATTTGTTTGAACATTTAATTTAAATAACACTGTCTCACTTTTTGTATTTATGAATTTCTCTGTAATATTAGCTTAATACTTAATAATTAATTAAATAAGATGTCGATGAAATCATGAATTTGAATTTTCTTTATTTGTATAAAATTTTTAATTATTTTAAGCTACACTTCACAATTATTTTTTTTTTGGGTTTTCCTAATTTTTCATAACGAATTCATTTTCATTTGCCCATTATTTTAATCTTAATGAAACCAAAGTAACAATTAAAAGAACACAAACTGTCAAATTCAAAGAATACAAAACAATACTATTATTTGTTTTATTTTTCATGGCACTCTGTAAACAGCTTATAGATGGAAATATTAATTTACCTATATCTCGTGACAAGATCGTCGTATATCAATAAATAAGAGCTCGTTGGACGCAGTTTTTAATTCTGAACAACTTTTGTATTTAAACTTTTGCTCTAAAATTAATAGGGAAAAATTTATGGCGTAATGAAAATTTTACCATTGAATTTCTTATATAACAAAGAAAAAGTAGACACCTGGCCACCGATTCTTGAAACTGTGAGAAATTTGTTACGTGAGATGAGAAATATTTTTCACTTTGTTCTCATCACGCATACAATCGATGATTTCGATTCTTGAAAATATGTGAAATATTCTCGCTAATCATTTTGGTCTTGGTTATGCAGTGAGATATTTTATGCGCGTGCAGCTTATTAATGTCAAAGTATGTCAACATTTATCCCTTTAAATGATAGTCGAATTTTTGATAGTAATGTTTTATTTGCCGTAAAATAAATAAAGCGATTAGAATTTGTTAATTAAAATAAATTTATTTTGGAAGTAAATTTATTCTGCCTTTTATGAAACCGGGCATATAAAAGTACAAAATATTAATTGTACTACTCATAGTAAAAATTATATTTAGTGTTATCTGTTATAAAATATATTTATCCCACAATAAAAATACAAAATTATTTACATTTTTAACAGTAATATGTATTAACAACATTTTGCCTAACTCTTCTTCCAGCAACTAACACTGGATTCATATTATTTGCTTGAACACCCACATTTATGTTATTTATTCCAAAATCAACCATATCATCTCCTTCTTGATATATCCTCATTTTTGTCCTAATACTTATAGCTGATATGCGTTGTTGCGGATTTACTTAGGCTGTTTATTAAATTTGCTGCTAAATGTTTATTAAACCGAAATAATCGCATAAAAGATTGATTTTGTCTTCTTTCTTGTCGATTAGCAGCAAGTTCTGCATCTAATAGAAGCCGAACAATTGCGGCAATCTCAAGATCATCCGCCATTATAAACTAAAAATAAATTAATAGTTAATAGTATCAAACAGGTACCAAATTATATTTAAGTCACCAAAAAAATAAGTAAATAAAGTACATTTTTCCTGGAATATTATCTTTTAATTCATAGCCATAAAATTCTTATATTATAGATATATTGTTGTTTAATATGCTTACCGTAATCTTGATTTGTCAAATTAAAAAATATTTAACTAACACAATATGTGACATCTGCTACTCTATCTCACTATGTAAACACTGGCGAGAAATGTTATACGTGATGAGAACTGTGTGAGAAGAAATTAGGTGAGAATTGTGTTCAAGAATACAACTTGCATCTCACGTGGCGAGAAACGAATCACGTGACCTTTTTTCTCATCTCACACCAAATCTCACATTTCAAGAATCGAGGCCCTGGTATATAAAAGGTGTAGAATTGAAATGTGGCGTATAGGGATTTCAATGTTATTTTTTAAATATTGCTGTATCTCTTTACCTATTCACTTTAGAGCAAAATCGTAAATACAAAAATTGTTCAGAAATAAACGCTTCCTATAAAGTAAATTTCATTACATAAATGTGAATAGTACACGAGATATTAATAAAATTAAATTCAAAATTTATTCAAATTTTTTGTAGATTGCGTTGGAAAATTAAACAAATGAACTGAATATTTGACATATTGTAAAAGAGTTTGACATTTGTTTGTTACAGTGTTGTAATATTTGTTGAACAAGTTTTTGAAGAATATTGTAAGGAAATAGTGAATAAATTTCAAGTACACAAAATGTTTGATGTATTTATTATAAAATAAGAAAAATACATTATTTTGCTACTATAATTTTAACAAATTATTTATTTATAAATTTACAAGAAATGTTCGAATAAGTTTCCATTTACTGCTAAGCAATGCCGTAACCGATCATAAAATGCTTGGCGCACATTACTTAATTGTCTTTGTGTGATTGCTTCACATTCTCTTATAATTGTATTTTTTAAAATATCAATATTTGCAATATTGGTTTTATAAATTTTTTCTTTTAAATATGGCCATAAGAAAAAGTCATTTGGCGCCAAATCCGGAGAACGGGCTGGCCAGTTAATTGTACCCCCACGACCAATCCACGAATCTGGAAAGCATTCATCTAAGTATGCATTTACATCTCTTGCAAAATGTGCTGGGCAGCCGTCATGCTGGTACCAAATAATTTGATTTTCCCTGGATCTTACTTCCAATTCAGGTCCAATATCGTTTTGAAGAAGATTCAAATACTTTACTCCATCTAAAGCTCCATCAATAAAAAACGGTCCAATAATGTGCGATCCAAAAATACCTGCCCACACATTAACTTTTTGGTCATACTGGGTATGAGTTTGAAGAACCAAACGAGGATTATCTTTACTCCAATATCGATGGTTTTGCACATTAGGCTCGCCGTTCAAAGTAAAAGACGTTTCATCCGAGAAACAAATGTTATTTAAGAATTGTCTATCTAAATTCGCTTTGTTCATCATTGTTTCACAAAAATCAGTTCTTGCCATCTCATCAGCTTCAAAGATTTCTTGATGTGTAGCGTAATTTTCTGATTTTAATATTTTATGAACTGTTGAAAAATATATGTTTAGTTCAGAAGATATTTGACGCACGCTACAATTTGGATTTTCGGTTACGGCTAACATTACATTAAGTTTATTATCATTATAATCGTCATTATTCACAAGTTGTTGATTTCGCCCTTCACATTTCCTACATAATGGTAAAACACTTCCAGTCGTTCTAAATTTATGAATTATTCTACGGATTGTAGTAAGGGATGGAATTGGCCGATCCACATACAAAGCGCTAAAAAGATCTCGCACTTGCGCTGCAGAATTTCCCGCAAAATACCACTCAATACATTGAATTTTTTCTTGCGTGCTAAGATTATTCATTATTTCTTTACAATATTCTTCAAAAACTTGTTCAACAAATATTACAACACTGTAACAAACAAATGTCAAACTCTTTTACAATATGTCAAATATTCAGTTCATTTGTTTAATTTTCCAACGCAATCTAAAAAAAATTTGAATAAATTTTGAATTTAATTTAATTAATATCTCGTGAACTATTCACATTTATGTAATGAAATTTACTTTATAGGAAGCGTTTTTAATTTCTGAACAATTTTTGTATTTACGCTTTTGCTCTAAAGTGAATAGGTAAAGAGATACAGCAATATTTAAAAAATAACATTGAAATCCCTATACGCCACATTTCAATTCTACACCCTGTATATATATATATATATATATATATATATATAATTGGGCCTGGGCCTACCGGACACACCGAGCCGTAGTTTTTTACACTGCCGTACTGTCGGTTTTCATAGTCGAATGCTATATTATTTAAGGTGAAGCATACGGCCTGAAGTTAGTTAACTACCAATTTGTTATCGTATAAGTAGGGTTTCCTGTAGTCTTGACAAAACTTGACAATATATATATACACACAGGGTGTGCACAGAGAGGCGGAACATAAAAGTTTAACATAGGATTTTAAAAATGTGCGGAAATTGGCTCCCATGTACATTTTAGAGCAAAAGTATAGGAATGAAAAGTTGTTTAAAATTAAATTCTACGTTTAAAATGTTTAAATTTATTTTACTAGTATGTCTGTGGTCCTAGATTGTTGAAAAATTAAATGTGACATTTTTGTGAAACATCAGATAGCCATGAAAATTAAAAACAAACAAAACAAAATCTCATTCTGATATATCGCTTTCCGAGAACTTCTACGGCAGACTGCCACATCTATTATCAGGTAAAAGGCGTGATGATATGTTTAGTATTTATTTTAAAAATAAAAGAAAATCTTGGTTTTAAGACTTTTTTTCCCGAGTTTCAAATGCATATGACAGGAAAATTGTATAAAATATGCTTGTTATTGACAACAGCCTTTTTACTATCAATATTAGAAAATAATAGGAATTTTGAATTAAACAAATTTAAATAATTTCTCTAATTAAATTAAATAATTTGATAAAAATGCCTACAACTAATATTTATAACAAATTTGACTGTAACAATGTAAGCCGTGTTCTATGGCGTAATTATCCCAAAAAAGTCATAGTTACGATTTAAACTTTAAACGATTTCCATTTAAAATTAAAATGAAGTACTCTGATCTAAATCAAGTTTGTGGACAAGTTTAGTATTATCTTGTAAAATTTGGTACTATAATAATTAGAGCCCGTATTTATAAGCACACAAAATAACAAAAAAGCGCTTTAAAAAGCACAAAATTAAGTAAAAAAGCCAAAATAAATTTTGCAAAGTAAAGTTATTTATTTATATTAAATAGGTACATTTTTAGTATACATAGTTATATTGTTATATTTATATTATATATTATACAAAGTACAAAATAATGTGGATCTAAACATAGTCGTATTTAACATTCTAATTAAAATATTTAGAAACACATAATCTACTCCGGTTGAAAACAGTTAATCAATAAATATTTTTCCAAAATCTCCATTGTAAAATTTTGCCTTCTTTCGCTTAAAATACGAGTATTCTTATACGTCGAGAAATTTCTGTCGACCATCAACACTTGTTATGGATGCGTATTTGAATTTGGGTATAAAAGTCGTATAGAGATCAAAATCATTAACAATTCCGCGTTTAAAATATTTGATATTTTTAATAATTTTTGAAACCCTTCATTCTTAGGAATCACATCATTTACTTTTAATTTGACTGTTGCACCAACACTACCTGGAACAGCATAAGCAGCATCTTTGAAGTTATTTACTATTTTAACTGATTAAACCAACAACAATTCTTGCCTCTCAAGAGATTAAATTTTTTGCTCACTAAATTATAATGAACTTTAATAAAGATTACATTATTTTTTAGTTCTGGTTGCTTTAGAACAGTTTGACAATCTTTTATTGATTTACTAATATGTTCTGGAAATTCAAAAACAAGTTTCTTAAAATTTTAAAAATTATTGGAATAATAAATAGCAGCATCTAGCCAGGTACCCCATCTTGTTAACACTGGTTCAGGTGGTAGTGGAGTGTCAGGCAACCTTTCTTTGAATATTTGCACCCTTAATGGAGCTTTAACGAATATTTTTTTGCCGTTTTTTATGAATTCATTTACTGAAGGAAACTGCATTCGTATTGTTTCAGCAATACAATTGCATCCATGAGCTAAACATGTGCAATAAATTAAATTTTTATAAAAAGTTGTCATATTAATACTAGCTTTATCTTGTATGCTGCTGCGTCTGATAGCATTAGCAAAATGATTTCATTCGGCACTACCTCAGACAAATAAAAATTTGATAATTCATCGTGAATAAAATTTGAAATTGTAATATTGTTAGTTTTATTTCATTCTTTAGAGCATATTAAAAAAACCTTTAGACGAAATTTCATTATTTTGTATCCGTATTATTAAATTTGCTACATATCTACCGCATGTGTCTATAGTTTCATCAACACAACACTATATATAATTGTTGCCTATAATTTTTTTAATTTCCTGCATGGTTTCATCGTATACAAGGCTTGTGTAATTATTTCTACTTTCATCTGGAATTTGCCTTTTACAATACTTATCCATGGAGGTTTTAAAAGTAGAATTTTGCAATTTGTTTAAAGGAATATTTGATGTTATCTTAGTTTTGCACAGATCGTAATTAAATTGTTTTTGTTCGCTCCATGGGGAAGATGAGACTATGGATGCTTTAATAGTTTGTTGTTTGCCCTTTTTTAAGCGGTCTTGATGTAATTTAAGTGAACACGATACAGCACTATTTGAAATACAAACAGAAAAACTAAATAAGACACAACCTGAGATCGATACGTTGCATCTATGGATCTCAAAACCAGGGAACCCTAAAGAACAAATATATTTGCGCATGCGTCATTATATAATACGTAATAGGTAATTTTTTATAAATTCTATTTAATAATATCAAATGAAGATGTGAAAAAGCATAAAACTAAGAAAAAGCTTAAAACGCAAAAACAATAAAAAAAACCTTGTCAAATAATACCATTTTTTTAAATACGTGAACATTTTAAGACTAATTGTTATTGATTTTAATATTAAGAGAAAACATAAAACTTAGAAATCGGGTCTATAATAATAATTGGTGTCTGAATCAACCATGACAATCTACTTAATTAACATAAATGTCAAGAGCTTTGTCATTTATCTCTGAAAGCCGTCTTAAGAAATCTGTATTTATTTATTTTAAGACTGGAATATTGTCGACTGGGGTAGCACTGATTACATGGCAACCATTTGGTCTAACGAAGTCTTTCTCTGGCATCACAAACACAACAATTTTGAAGAAGTAACTGATACAAAGATTAAAGCATATGGAGCTCTACGTTGGAACCACGCTGGAACACAACTTGCTGTAGGTGGACGTCTGAGCAATCTTTCTGTGTGGATTCTTCCAGAAAAGAAGGTAAACATTTATAGAGATGTAATATAGAAGTTATGTTTCATATGATGACATAATGGATAGTATAAAATGTAATTTTAGCCTAATTAGATAAAATACGTAAGAAAACGATAACTGAAGACTAAAGGCAATAAAATATACATTATATATATATATATATACCGGGTGTAACACGAAAAGTGAAACATAGGCGTTTAACATGGCAAATCAGTTTTTCCGTGCGCATTGCTTCCCTAATTATTTTAGGAAATGTTTCAAATAAATGTTGTAAAGCATAAAATTCTACATCCGAATCAATAAACAAAATTCATTTTGACTACTTCATAACTGCAGAAATTAAATTTGAAAATTCACGTAATTTCAGTTTAATAGTAATAGCCATGGAATTAAAAACAAGAGATGAACAAATGCGTAACGTTTTATACGTCAAATTATTAGTATTTATTTTGACCAACTGTGATATTAAATCAATATTAGGGTTTATTATTATCAAAAATGAATAATTATTGAAGAAAAGTTACAAATAATTAAATGGCATTATTCTGGCCATAGTTTACGACTAATTCGTGACAATATTAGCGCTATTTGGCAGCATCATGATATTCCTAGTACGGCAACTATTCAGAGGTTTATAGTAAAGTTTGAAAAGACAGGAACACTAAATTTCAAGAAAGAAATAAATGAAAGAATTTATAACAATGAAGAGTGTGCGGGAAATTTCCAGAGAACTAAATATAAATTTTATGACAGTGCATAGAATTCTCAGAAAACATAAATACATTCCTTTTAAATTTCAAAACTACCAAAATATTTTGGAACGAGATTTTGAACTGCGTGCCTCATTCTGTGAAATAATGATGGAGAAATCAAATTGTAATAGATAATTTTTAAGTAGTATTTTATTCACAGATGAATGCACATTTACCATGAATGGCGAACCAAACTGTCATAATTATCGGTACAGGTCACAAAATAATCCACATAATATTGTAGAATCGATGACACAATATCGTCATTCTGTCAATGTGTGGGCAGGAATTTTTGGTGATAAAATCATTGGCCCATTCTTCATCCAACGAATGACCACAAATTGTTGAAACAAACAAAGAAAATGTGTGGTTCCAGCATGATGGCTGCCCTGCACATAGCACTAGAGAAGTTGTGGAATATCTAAACCATGTATTTCCTGAAAGCTGGATAGAACGAAATGGACCAGTTAACTGGCCAGCACGGTCGCCAGATTTAAATCCGTGCGATTTTTTTTATGGGGCCATTTAAATCTTATGTTTATAAAAAAAGATACCAGAATTTAGAAGAACTTAAAAATGCTATATTACAAGAATGCCAGAAAATAAATAATCGACAATTAAAGAATACTCGAAAAAGCTTCTACAACAGATTAGGTTATTGTTTAGCTCAAAACGGTGGACTATTTGAACATCTAATTTAACAATTTAAGAATATTTAGTTTGTTGATGTTTTTATTGAATTAAATTTATGTTACATTAATTAATTTGTTAAATAACAACCTACTTTAAATATTTTATCGAGTTTATTATTTTATTATTCTTAAATAATAAATCTAAAAAATATTTTGCCTTATTATTATTAAATTTTTATTTAGAAAATAAATAATTAGTACGTAAAAATGATTTTGACAATTTATTCTGACATTGACGTATAAAACGTTACGCATTTGTTCATCTCTTGTTTTTAATTCCATGGCTATTACTATTAAATTGAAATTACGTGAATTTTCAAATTTAATTTCTGCAGTTATGAAGTAGTCAAAATGAATTTTGTTTATTGATTCGGATGTAGAATTTTATGCTTTACAACATTTTTTCCTAAAATAATTAGAGAAGCAATGCGCACGGAAAAACTGATTTGCCATGTTAAACGCCTATGTTTCACTTTTCGTGTTACACCCGGTATATATATATATATAACTTAACTTTCTCAAACCACCAACTTAGTTTTTAAAAAAGATTTATTTAAGTATTACAATTACATGTGTTTCTACTTCTAAGTCTGAATCTGAACTGACTAACATTATTACATCTACATACTAAATAACTTTACATATTACTAATGTCACGTTCGGGGGAAGGTGTCTATGTCAGCAGTTTGGTGATGAGTGGAACACTATAACTCCTCCCTCCTTAGAATTGAGCTCCCCCTGAAAGTTGAAGTTCGATGTCCTCTGGCTGAATTTCGGGTGATGTCCTTCTTGAGCTGGATCGTGCAGTTCTTTTTGTTCTTATCCATTTTATGGAAAAGTAACCGGCCGTGATTGCAATCATGATATACAGCAGCATAGACCAAATACTGGGAATATGAATGTTGATGGATTCTTCTTTTATAGGGACCATTGGGTTAAAGAAGATATCATTAAGTTTTAATGGATTTAGGTTAATGGAGAAGTTTGTAATATGTTGTGTTTGAATTTTGAAGTTTAATTTAGGTAGTAGTAATGGTCGTCCTTGAATTTGATTTGAAAATACCAATTTTTGTTCTTTAAAGTAAATTTCACAATTATCCTCATTGTTTATTAAGTAGATTCCTACTAATGGTTTGATGCTAGTTTCTTGTAGGCATTTAATTACTACATTTTCTTCCTTAGGGAAGACGGCTAGGTATTTGTTGAGTTCTGGAATCACTTCAATGTGGTTTTCTATTAAATTTATTTTTGTGTAATAGCAGTGGTTTGATGTCTGCTCTTGGAATATTTCTTCCTCGCAGGTTGAAGAAAAGTGGGCATGATATTTATTAGGACATTGGAATATTTTTGCTCGTACACACATGTCACTTAAAGGAATAATTTCCTTATCCGATTTTAGAAGATATTTTGTATTTGGAATGATTGTAACAAAATCTGAACCATATTTTGTTGGAATAGGATATAAATAAAATAATTCGAAATTTTTTTCAAAGTTGATTGGGGTGGAAATAAAATAAATTATTTGTGTAGGTTTCACTTTACAGTTAATTTTTAATAAGGATTCAAAATCAAGTAAATTTTCTTGTCTAGGTTCGAATGGCAGTTGTGCATGATAGAATTTAGATATTTTATTAAGTTCTGACAATAATTCAAGAGGGTGTATTATACTCGGGTGTAGGGTTCTTAATTTACAGAAGGTAATAGAGTTCTCAACATCTTGTAGGATATTGAGCACCGAGTTATATAGTATAATTAGTTGGTCATAAATATTTTTGGCATACAGAATGTCTTGGATATGCATATTATTTATTATTTCTGAAAGTTGTAAAATTTTAGATTTTAATATTTCTTCATTATGTTGAATGTCAATAACTGTTTTATTAAAATTTGTGATAATTTGGTGGTTTACTGAATGCGCTTGTTTAATTTGATTTTCTAAATTATGCTCATTTTCTTGCATATGTGCTAACATGTCATTATGTCTTTTACCGTCTTCGGCGTCCAAATTTCCAGTTAAGGATTTGAAAATAGTTCCCAATCCATCTATGAGGCCACGTTTATTTCGGTGACTAGCGTGTAATCCGATGTTTGTAATTTTAGTGTCTATGCTGGTTCGGATGAATTCTAATATTTTATCGTAATTATTGAGTTCATGGAGATACTGCGTGTTGTTGGAAATTGTTGATTTTAGTGTTTTGTATTGTGTGTTTAGACTATCATACTGATCTAGAAGAGGTTTGAGATTATAGTAGTGTATGAATGTGTGTGTAGTTTTTTCAAGCTTGGCAGGACCTAGGTTGATGGGAAGGATTCCAATGTTTTCTGTTATGTTTCTTATGATTGTTCCTCGCCCGCATGCGAACAGCCTGGAAGTGATTCAAATTGATAAGTTTTGTGTCGAGGTCGTTTTATGTTAGAAAGATGTATTTTTTCTACTGTATTACCATGAGTTGGCTTTAATTTGCCAGTTTTGAGTGTTTTATTTAATTTAGATAATTTTTCGCGTTTGAATTTATTTCTGGTTTTTTGCTGTTTTTGTTTATTTTTGACATATACTGTATCCGATATCTCGGGTAAATTTTCTCTAATTTCATTAAATTTACACCTTCCTTGTTCTCTTTTAATTTATCGTTAATTGTTCCGTAAAGTAATTTTGTTTTATTTTTATGATTTTCAATATAATTATTTATAAGCTGTTTATTTAAGTCGATATTAAAGGGTGATTCTGTATCTAGGTGACCGGTAATGATTTCACATGGTTTGAGTTTTGTGACTGAGTGATTTGTGTTGTTATACGCCAAAAGGGCGTAATTTACTTTGGATTCAATGGGTTCGGTTTTATATTCGTTTTGATTATTAAACAATCGAACGTGTTCGATGAGGGTAGAATGAAAACGTTCAATCGTACCATTAGAATCAGGATGCTGCGAACTTATAAAATGGATGTCAATTTTGTGTAGTTGTAATAGTTCCTTAACGACAGAGTTTTTAAATTCTAATCCGTTGTCCGAAATGATTTGTTCTGGTATACAATGGTGTGTGAAATATTTAACTAAATTATTAACGACTTCTATACCTTGTCCGGAGTTTAATTTATAGGCTTGTGCGTATTTGGAAAATGAGTCTATTATAGTTAGGAATTTGACGTGTTCTAATGTAATGCTGTCGATATGCAAAATTTGGAAAGGTTTAGTGGCTGTGGGTGTGATGTTAAATTTAAATTTTAATGGTTTTCTGTCGTACTTTGTTATTTGACACGTTTCGCAGCTATTAATAAATGTTTGTATAGATTTCTTTAATTTAGGCCAGTAGTATTGTTGTTTTATACGTTTTTCTGTTTCGTCGATTCCCCGGTGATTAGTTTTACTGAGATGGTGATTTGTTATGATTTGTATGATTTCTTCTTCGTCGATTACGTCAGTTAGATATTGAGTGCATTTAACAAGTTTTATCTGAGAATTTTTAAAGTAATTTTGAAGTATTAAGCTTAGTTTTACATATAATTCATTTTTGAAATAAATGTGATATTTTACCTTAGGAAAAATGTATTCTTTAAGAAATGTTATCATTTCGTTTTTGCAATTGTTTTTTGAAAATTCAACTAGAATCCTTTGTTTTGTTTGATTATATAATTTAAGTATTTTAGGGGGTTTAGGGTTATATTCGACTTCTGATATTATTATTTGATTTTTCCCATAATTAACTGGGCATTCTACAATCGGGATTCCGATAATGGGGTTTTCTCTGTTAGAGTGTACTGTGATATCGCTTTCGCTTGGAGAGTCGTCATCGCTTATCTGAGTAGATTGCGCGTCACCTACTTCAACTGCTAGGGATTGTGCATCGTCATCGTTATTCCTATCTTTAGTTTTTTCTAATTCCTTATAAAAATTTTCCATATATTTGTTTAATTGTTCAATGTTATCTGATTCATTTATATTTAATTGAATTCGAGAAATTTCAGGAAGTTCGAAAACTGTCATCATTATGTCAGTATTTTGGAAAATGTACTCTATCATTGATTTAACTTCATGCCAATTTAATTCGTCCAAGCCACAAGCAATTTTAGGAATGCTCAAATTTTTTATTTTTTTATTTAGACAGAATTTTTTTAATTTTAAAAGTGTATAAAATAAACCTTGTTTAGTAGGTTTGTTGAAATATCTTTCTTTTGTTATTAAATAAATTAAATATCTATTTTAATATTTTAAATAGACTAGATTATGAAGTTGTGGTTTTTGTGCTTGGAGTTTATCAACGTTACTAAATTTAATTTTGAATTTTTCTGCTATTCCAGATTTCATTTGTAAGTCTTTACTTACACAATGAGCTAGACTAGAATCTGGTGGTGCATTAAATAAATCACCTGTTACTTCTATAATGATATTTTTAGAATTTTGATTTTTATTATTTAAGTAATCCTGATATATAATTAAAGGTGAATCGTTATCGAAAATTTTTGGTGTGTTTTGGGTTACGTCGTCGTCTTTTGGTGGGATGCGGCTAAGTGCATCGGCATTGGTGTTGAGTTTGCCTTTTTTATATACTATTTCATAATCGTACTCCTCAAGTTTGAGGCGCCACCGAATTAGTTTTTGACTACACTGTTTTAGTGACATTAGCCATTGTAACGGTCTATGGTCTGTGTAAATTTTGAATTTGCGTCCGAAAAGGTATGGTCTGAAGTATTGGGTCGCCCAAACAATAGCTAAAAGTTCTTTTTCTATTGTTGAGTAGTTTGTCTCGGTCTCGTTGAGTGTTCTGCTGGCGTAAGCTACAGGAAGGTCATTGCCAAGGTTGCCTTGTGATAACACGGCACCTAACTGTAACACGAGGGGACTGGGTGAATAAGTTGATATTACCCGGACTGCGTCAATGGTGAAACGAGCCGAAAAAACGCAGTCTTAAAATTTTATTAAACATATAACTATTAAAGTTTAAAATTAATTAAACGCGAAACGTTATAATTTAATATGACGATGGAAACAGAATAATGATTTAGAATAACTTTTTATTGATTATAATACTTATTTCACTAGTTTAAAATTAAATAAAACGCGAACACCGCGTGAAGTGAAGACCTACATCTTCACGCTTTGAGTCGATGGACGAGACTGATGGTTCCCACCAAAACACTTGCTGTCCTGGGTACGATACTCACATCTGGAATCCATCCCCCGCACATCGGGGTGTCAAGTGTTTTGGTTATGTAGTCTGACACTCTGGCCCTGCAGATAACGCGAACATGAAATCTTGTTGGAATTCTAAGAATATTAACTATAACTGTCTCTTTTTATAATTTAATGCCCTATATTCGAAAACCAAAAGATGTCACACTCAGCCTTAATGGCACATGTGGTCACGAGTGTCAAATTACACGAAACCAATCTTACCTAAAAGCAACATAACAACAATGAGATAGCTCATATTGTTACATTATCCCCACGTTAAAACATAAATATATCGGTAACCTCGATATATTTATTTTACCGGTAACTGGGTGAACTATATCATTCCTGAAATGCTGCAGTACTGAAACTAAACAAATAATCGGATTTGTAACTTTTGATAAATCTGAAATATTACAAATATTAATCAAAGTTATCAAGAGAATTAAAAACATATTAACGTACAAATAAACTAATAACAGCACTTAATTTACTGTTGTACACCATGAAACTATTCTAATTCATTGGCTAAAATAGCATGACACAAAATAATAGACAAAATAGAATTGCTAAATCATTAAAGGACACAGGAACAAAATTCTATTTTAGAATTAACATAAATGAACACAATAATAAACATAATAATAAAATAATCAACAAAAGGAGAATTGCTAAACAAAACAAAATACTAAACACAAGTCCACTCTCATGGAACATATTCTACACTAAGCAATACTTTCCTTCAATTTAATTTATCAAACTTTGTCAAACACAAAATTAAAAAACACATTATTACACATAATGAAGCAGCTGGTACATTCAGAAACAAAACATGGAATTCGCTAATTCCCACATCTGAAATTTGTACCACAACTAAATCAAAGAATTTGTTACACACACATTACATAATTAAACTAAACTTAACTAACATGCACTTAAACACTATTGTTCCTAAAAACACAGATTGTCAATGGTTGCTGGGTCATATCCAGGTTGTTGGGATGTCAAGGGAACGAGGGGCGTACACCACACTTTACACCAACATCACTACGCACGATTGTACAAAAAATCACTGAAGGCAAGGGGGTGGTTCTTCCTTCATCTGGGGTTGTTGACCCTGACCGCACATCAGCTGATGGCCGAACCGTATGTTCAAGCCTAGATGCGGTCGCTGCAAATGGTGGGGGTTTGTTTTCCTCAGGTAGTGCCTAACTTGTAATGCATTACTGATGATTTCAATGGGCAAAATACTTGCTGCGATGGACTTAAAGCTGCTGCTACAACTATACTTGTTGAGAAAATATCTTGATCTCATGGGCGCACAAAATGAATTGGATTCGCTCCAATTCAACGATCTCAACTTATTCCAAGTTGACGATCGCTCCAATCTTGAGTGTTCTACACATAGAACACCAAGCTCAACACTGGAAACAAGTACGCTACAGGGGACTTGTTCCATGCCCATGTCAAGATTATTTTCTCCTAATAGCATGCCATCTTTTACTAAAGTTGTATCCAAAATTTTCTCATCATTGCCCATTTTATCATCCTCAGTACATACTACATCGCAAGTTAAAGCACTTACCTCCTCGTTATCTTCTTCTTCATGCTCAGCTACCTCTGATACAGCCACGATATCGTTGTTGTTTTCCTTTGGACGCGGAATGTCCACTAACACGCGTTCTTCAGCTTGCAACAATGAGTCAAACTCAGCCGCAGTAATTTTTGCAACTTGCAAAGGCTGACTACCAGGCTGAAGAACAGAAGGCAACATACTTGGAAGTGGTGCATACACGTTCGGCTGTATACAGGTAGCTGGCATAGATGTCGGTTGCTGGGGTGGCACGAAGTATGGCATTGGCACGTCATACTGCATGGCCATCGGTGGATACGGTGATGGAATCGTACTCCACGGCGCTGTCAGCTGCTGAGGTGGCACGTGATACGGCATTGGCACAGGTAGCGAAGGCTGGTGTGGCAAGCCATATTACACTGCCGCTGGTGGATACGATGCTGGTATCGTACTCCACGGCGATGTCACAGGAAACCAAGAGCCAGGTACTCTTAGCGGGTATCCAGGTGGCGACGGGTACGTTGGCGGAACGTACGGATACATATCGGTTTATTTATCACGCACATACACTTGTTTTAATTTAATCTTTCTGTTTCCATACATTTTTGTAAATAAAATTGAACCAAGCGTTCAAAATAAAATAAAATTTTTCAAAGATTAAAAAAAAATTACTAAAATTCACAACGAAATATCAAAATAATTCAAAATTGAAATATTTGATAACAAAACAAAGACAAAAAAAAGAAACTAAATAAAAATTTGTTAAATAAAGCTATTTTCTAAGATTCTCAAAATTTAATAAAACTTCAAAACACTTAATAAACACAAACTTGCAACAAAACATTAAACAATTTACTAATTTCAACTTAAGCACTCATAAAAGATTCGTAGAGATTGACTCACGTATAAAAAGTTAAACAAAAAAAAATGTGACTAACTTTAAACGCTAGAATAGAATTGATTAATTTGATCAAATCTTTTTGCCAATCTTACCGGACTGCGCCAATTGACACGAAAAAACTGGGTGCATAAGTTGATCTTACCGGACTGCGTCAATCTAAAACGAGCCGAAAAAACGCAGTCTGAAAATTTTATTAAACATACCGCTATTAAAGTTTAAACTGAATTGAACGCGAAACGTTATAATTTAAAAAGAAGATGGAAACAGAATAATGATTTAAATTAAATTTTTATTGATTATAGTACTTAATTCACGAATCTAGATTAAAATCAAAGTAAACGCGAACACCGCGTGATGTGAAGATCTACATCTTCACGCTTTGAGTCGATGGACGAGACTCATGGTTCCCACCAAAACACTTGCTGTCCTGGGTACGATACCCACATCTGGAATCCATCCCCCGCACATCGGGGTGGACACAGATGTGTCAAGTGTTTTGGTTATGTAGTCTGACACTCTGGCCCTGCAGATAACGCGAACATGAAATCTTGTTGGAATTCTAAGAATATTAACTATAACTGTCTCTTTTTATAATTTAATGCCCTATATTCGAAAACCAAAAGATGTCACACTCAGCCTTAATGGCACATGTGGTCACGAGTGTCAAATTACACGAAACCAATCTTACCTAAATGCAACATAACAACAATGAGATAGCTCATATTGTTACATAACGCTACGTTGCTTGCGTCAGTCGTCAGATTAAATTCTTTCTCGAAATCTGGGTATTGGAGTAAGGGTTCATTAGTCAGTAAATTTTTGCAAAGTTCAAAACATTGTCTGTATTCAGGATTGTTTATGTCAATAATTGCGTCCTTTTTTAAGCACTTTGTGAGAGGTTTGGTTAATTTTGCAAAGTCTTTAATAAACTTCCGATAATAGCCTAAAAGTCCCAAAAAACCTTTAATTTGTTTACTAGTTTTCGGTATAGGATAATTTAAGATGGCTGATATTTTATCTGGATTCGGTCTCACGCCTTCGGGTGTAACGATGTGCCCGAGATAAGCTACTTCTTTTTTTAAAAATTCCGACTTGTCAACTTGAATTTTGAAATTAGATTTTCTAAGTCGATCGAATACTAATTTTAAGTTAAGCAAATGTTCTTGAAGGCTAGTGCTAAACACAATTATGTCGTCGAGGTAAACGAGGCATTTGTCGTGTGTAAGTCCGCGTAAAATGTTGTCCATAACTCGCTGATATGTCGCTGGTGCGTTTTTTAGACCAAACGGCATTCGCAAGAATTCGTAGTGTCCGTCTTCAGTATTAAATGCAGTTTTAGGTATGTCTTGTTTGTCCATTTCTATTTGATGAAAGCCCGATGCCAAGTCGAGTGTAGTGAAATATTGACAACGTCCGAGTTTGTCTAAGAGGTCAGTAATATTTGGAAGTGGGTATTTGTCACCTATGGTCTTTTCGTTTAATTTTCGGTAGTCTATGACTATGCGCCATTTTCTTTTACCGGATGCATCAATCTTTTTGGGAACTACCCAAATAGGGGAGGACCACGGGGAGTTAGAAGGCTTGATGATGTTTTGTTCTAACATTTTGTTTACCTGATTTCTTACTTCTTCCCTATGTACGTTGGGGTATCGATATGATTTAGTGTAAATTGGAATTTCATCTTGAGTTTTAATACTGTGTTTTATTTGGTTGGTAAGAGTCAATTTTTGATCATCAGAATAAAATATGTCGGGATAGTCTTTAAGTAAATTTAACACAGCATTTCGTTCTTCAGAGTTCATATGTGCTGTTCTTATTTTCGAAAAATCAAAATTAGTTTTCTCAGCGTGTGTCATGTTTAAATTTGGACCGGTATAAGTTTCATAATTATCATTTTTTTCTGCGATAATTGGTTTTAAGAGATTAAAATTTATTGCCTGGTCAGAAGTGTTAACGATTGAACATAATGCGTGGTAGTTATCTGCGACCGTAATGCACTCTGGTATTCTCAAATGTGTCGTTTTTATTTGGGGTATTAATACAGTTCCTTGTTTTATATCTACTTTAATTTTAATAATCTTTTCAGAATTTGGTTCTACAATATTCTTATTTATAACTGATATATTATTTACATTAGAATCATTTAATGATTTATGAAATTGAATTTTGATTTTTGCATTGGGTGTTATAATTAAATCGTTATGTGTATCAATTAGAATTTTTAATAATTTTAGATTATCCATGCCTAAAAGTAAGTCGAATTGTTCATGAAAGTTAAAAAGATGATACTTAAGATGTGACAATTTCTTATCTTTGTTATTAAATATCTTTCAAATGGGAACTCTTGTACTGTGTAGCTCAGTGGACGTGCCGTGAGCAGTGGTAATTTGAAACGGGTCATTGCGAATGGAATTCTTGTAATATTTATGTGCTATGTCTGGTTTAATGAAGGATTTAGTACTTCCTGTGTCAACGAGAATTTTGAAATGATGCTCGGGGGTTATAATGAAAGGAAGTTTGCTTTGGTGGTTAGTAAGATTTAATAGTTCGATTGTTGGAAAGGGTCGATGTCCGAGGCTGTTTCTTCTAAAAAACAGTTAGCGGATTGATCAGGAATATTATCGTTATTTATTTCGTTTTGGTCAGTAAGTTGTTCTTGTTCGTCACAATCATAATTTTCTAAATTATTAGCTTGTTCTATGTCTTCAATATTAAATAGTTCTTCTGCTACGTACTTAGGTAAATTTGATCTGAATTGGTTTTGTCTGAAGGGCTTTTGTCCAAACTGATTTTGTCTCTGGTGAAACGGATTCGGTTGAGAACGGGATTGTTGAGTGTTTCGAGTGGAAATACTCATTGGAGTAGGTTTTGATTTTTCTTTTTTCTTTTTTCTTTTTCCTTTTTTCTTGTTCGATAGCCAATTTAATCACAATGTGAAACAAATTATATTCGTTAATTTGTATTGACTATCCTACCAGGACTGCGCCACTTAATTTTCTCAAACCACCAACTTAGTTTTTAAAAAAGATTTATAAGTATTACAATTACATGTGTTTCTACTTCTAAGTCTGAATCTGAACTGACTAACATTATTACATCTACATACTAAATAACTTTACATATTACTAATGTCACGTTCGGGGGAAGGTGTCTATGTCAGCAGTTTGGTGATGAGTGGACCACTATAACTTATATATATATATATATATATATATATATATATATATATATATATATATATATATATATATATATATATATATATATATATAATGTATATTTTATTGCCTTTAGTCTTTAGTTTTCGTTATATATATACATACATATATACAGGATATACAACGAAACGCTGAATATTGGATTTTTAAAATGGGCGGAAATTGGCTCTCCTGCAAAAGTACAAGAATGAAAAGTTGTATAGAATTAATTTATACATTTAAAAAGTGATGCAATTGCTTGTTTGATGCACGAGATATTTGGAAAATAAAATGGGATATTATCGTAAAATAATCAGATAGCCGTGGAAATAAAAAAAACAAGTTCAATAATACTTGCCTGAACTGTCACATTGAAATTTTGTTTTATTTATATATATATATATATATATATATATATATATATATATATATATTAAGTTATAGGATGGAATAGTGCTGACATAGACAGTTAATATCTAAGAACGTGACTTTATGTAGAATTATCATATTACATTATACGTAGTTGTAGTTTAGCCAGGAAATATTATTTGTATGCTTTAAGTTAGTCTTAGATCAGTATCTGTGCAAGTAGGAACTGCTAAAGTAAAATAAATACTTTTTAAAAACAAAGTTAATTTGTTTAACGATATAATTGGCGCAGTCGGTAGAACAGGCCTTAACAAATTAGTGAAAATAATTTGGTTCACCTTTGTGATTTATTTGGCCAACGAACAGTCTTTTTGTGTTAACGAAAGTAACACTTTGTGCGCGTAGTGAGTTAACTAACACGCATCTTATTAAAATACTAACATAAAACAAATTAACTAAAGTTCCTGAGCGTCCTCACTGTGCTGAGTGCACACCAGTCAAAGAGAACGTCAACCTTGCAGCGTCGACCAGCTGGATGGCATCTCCGATTCCAGAATCACTTGCACCCGACCTAGACAAGACTACATCAAGCGATTTCAACGAATATGAAACCGTTACTGATACTGCTACTGTAACTACCACATGTCATTTAGAGGTCTAAACATAATAATAAATTCAAGCGAAAGCTCAAATTCTGAATCGGACTCAGATCTTGACAATCTTAATTTAAATCCAAACTCCTTTTAAATAATCCTTCAATTATACTAAGACAACGTATATTAAACATGGCAACCCCAATCCTAAAAAAAGAATATCTGGATATGGTGCCAGAATTCTTCGGTGAAAGAGAACTTTTACCAAGATTTATCGAAATCTGTGAAAAAGTAGTAAAACGATTTTATAATCAAGCAGATCCGCAAGATTTTCAAAATGAATATATAATGAGCACAATATTAGCTAAAATAAAAGGCGAAGCAGCGATAAATATTACTAGTTGTTCCGTCAAAACATGGGAAAATTTAAAAACTTCACTTATAGATACATATGCGGACAAAAGAGATTGTTTCACATTAACAATCGAAATAACCGAACTAAACAAGGCGCGAACGATACGGTATTCGAATTTTACAATAAAATACAACATATTTTAAATTTACAAGTATCGTATGTAGTAACAAATCACCTGGCTACTGCAGCAATAATGATCGATTTCTTTAGAAATTACGCCTCCAGAATTTTATTAAAAGGATTAAAAGAGCCAATAGGGCAACTCATGTAAGCAAAGAAACCTGCTGATCTAAACGCTGCCCTGAGTATGATTACTAACGACTTTCAATTTGAAAATCATTCCAAACCATCTAAAAATGTAATGCCTATTCAAAAACCATTTCAAAAACAAAATAATCAAAATTTTAGAAACAACAGGCCCTTTCAGCTAACAAGTATACCACAGAACACTAACTACACGTTTAATAAACCGCCAACATATTTTAATAACCAACGAACAGCACAGCGTAGAACTAACTTTCCTACAATGATTAGAAATACTAATCAACCACTCCCCAGACCTACACCAATGAGCATATCCACACGAAACACACAATTCAATCCTCCAAGGCCGGACCTTCCACTCAAAGACAAAATTTCATAAATCAAAACAGACAATTCTTTCCAAAAAATAACGCGGAAGAACTCTATAACATAGATCAATCAGAAATACTAAATTACACAGACGAACACAATATTGTAGATCAACCAGAGACACAGAATTATACGATGAATGAATACCCACTCGATGATAACCCAGAAATTACAAATGAAACAAACGCATCAGATCAAGACGAAATGGCCTCGGATCAAATACTTCATACTTCAAATTAATGAATTTAACAAATAACCTAAGGAAGCTACCATTCATTGTAATTCCAGAAAATAATTTAAAAATTTGAATAGACACTGGTAGCACGAAATCATTTGTAAATCCCGACATTTCATTCAAACACTACAAACACGCTATCAGTGAAGACCCGTTTCAAATTACAACTGCACACGGTTCATCTACCGAGAAATACAGTACATAAAGTCCTATCTCAACAGTGTTTAATCTCAAAGACAATCCAAAACCTGCGTTAAAATATTATCTTTTTAAATTCCATAATCAATTTGATTTCATACTTGGCATGGAAAATATGAAGAAACTAAAAATTTCAATCGATACAGTAAACGATGTGATAATTACTCCAAGCAATAAAATCAAAATTCATTACCATAATTTTAAAGCTATCCCCGACACAAATAATTTAACAGCAAATAAAAAATATCGTAATAATGACATAATAGAACCGATGTCTGTAAAAATCATTAAAATAAAAGTTAACAAAGAAAAAGATAATATTCTAGTTCCAAATATCAGAACAAGAAATTTATTAATTCCTGAATGTGCTACTGTAGCAAAAAAATATGAAGCTATGTGTACAATTATTAACTTATCAGAGAGCGAAGTTAAATATCAGTTTAAAATTCCAATCACAGTAGAAGCGTTAGACAATTACGAAATTGATACAATGAATGCAGACTCTTTAAACCTCACACAAACAGAAGAAATAAAATTCGATGAATCAAAAATTAGAACTGTTCATTTGAATAAAGAAGAAGAAATTGCAATTTCAAAATTAATTAAACAATACTCGAATATTTTTTATTTAGAAAATCAAAATCTATCTTTCAGTAACCAAGTAATGCATAAAATCAGATCAAAAGATGAGGTACCCATTTATACGAAATCATATCGATAGCCTCATATTCACAGAGAGGAAGTTAGGTCCCAAGTAAATAGAATGCTTAACCAAAAAATAATTTGACCTTCTAATTCACTTTTTGGAAGAAAATTTTCAATTTGCACAGATCACAAACCATTACAGTGACTGTTTTCCCTTAAGAATTATAGCCAAAAATTAATACGTTGAAGATTGAAACTCGAGGAATATGATTATAATATCATTTACAAAAGAAGGAAAATTAAATGCAAATGCAGACGTCCTGAGCCGAATTCCGCGAGAATCCGATGATAAAATTCTAATTTTATTAAAACAATACGAAATTAAATCTGTCCTAGCACAATAACAAGGCTACTTAACGAAAAAACAAACAGACAAACCGACCCACACAAATATCATTGAAGTAGTTGGAAACTTATTTAATGCAATTGCTAAACAATTTAAAAACAAATTTCAAAATATTGATAAACTCAAATCTCAGAACCCTCAACTTAATAATTTAATTTATCTTAATGAAACGAACCGTTTCATAATATATCTAATAACTAAAGAAAATTATTATAATAAACCAACAAAACAAGACGTTTTTGTACGTTACTACAATTAAGAAACTTTTGCTTAAAAAATAAAATACAAAACCTAAGCTTACCCAGAATTTCTTGCGGACGCGACCAATTAAACTGGAACGATGTTAAATCTATGCTCGAAAATATTTTCGACAAAACGAATATACTAATTACAATCTTTACCTTACTAGATAGTACACTCCCACGCATAGAAATTAATACAAACGATTCGGATGAAAACATTAACTATTTTCAAAAATTCATGGATAATTTTAATAAAGAATTAAGTAATAAAAACTCTAATAATCAAGATGATAATCAATCTTTAGTTGTCGAAGTGGGAGATGATATTCAAACTGTAGATGTAAACAACGAACAACACAATGATAACGATAGTGACGTCACAGCTCATTCTAATCAAGCGAACCCAGTAATCGGCATACCTATTGCTCCTGTTAATTTCGGAAAAAATCAGATGAAGTAGAATTCAACCCTAATTCTATTCTAGAGCTATTACAATCAATAATACAACAAACAAATGACGAACTACAAAACTGGGCAACAAACACAGGCTTCAAATTTGCGCCAACCAAAACAAAAGCTCTATACTTTAAAAGAATAAGAAAAGGAAATATTCAACCAAAGCTAAAAATACACGACATAAACATAAATTTTTGCCAATCTGTCAGATTCCTTGATATACAAATAGACAACAAACTAAACTGGCTCAACCACATAACTGATCTCAAAGCAGAATGCTACAGAAGAATCAACATACTAAAAGTCTTGGCAAACCATGACTGGGGGGCAGAGCAAAATACACTCTTAAAAATATACAGATCTTTAGTCAGATCAAAAATAGACTATGGATGTACAGTATATGGATCGGCAAAACCATCTTACATAAAACAATTCAATTCACAACACCGCTCTTAGAATAATAACTGGAGCATTCCGCACCAGGCCAGTACTAAGTATAGCAATAGAAGCAGAAGAACCGGCGTTAAAATATAGAAGAGCTCAACTAACCATGACATACTTAACAAATATAGCAAGTAAACCATCTCACCCAACCTACAACCATATATTTGAAAATCTTCCACACACAAATATTTTTAGAAACAACAACTCCTTCCAACAATACCTAGACGTAACTTCGAAATCCCTACTCCTCACCTTTCCAAAACTTTTAGAAAGAAATAGAAGTATAGTACCACCTTGGCTCCTTGAGATGTCCCTATATAGCTGCCAGTTAACAGAAAACACAAAAGCAGAAACAAACCCAGAAATCTACAAGAAAAAATTTAACGAAATACAAAGTCAATATCACAACCACAAGTTTATCTACACAGATGCTTCACGGAAAAATAATAAAGTTGGTGTAGCAGTAGTATCAGACCAACATACATATAAGTACCGACTTCCAGATAACACGAGCACATTCACAGCAGAAGCATATGCTATACAAAAAAGCTTACAACACATCATGGACAACACACCTCGGCTACCTCATGTTATCTGTACAGATTCTCTAAGCAGTCTACAAAGTATACAAACACTGTATACAACAAACCCAATTATACAACATATACATGAACTACTGCACAAATTAAGGACGGAGCACGAAAATAATATTATATTTCTATGGGTACCATCCCATTTAGGCATAGCAGGAAAAGAAAAAGCAGACTCAGCGGCAAAAGAAGCAATAAACTCATCACTAATAGATATCCCAACACTCCCCGAAGACTTCAAGAACCACATAAAACAACAAACCAGACAGACCTGGACAGAAACGAATAACAATAAACTCCGAAACATCCGAGAAAACACAACACCCTGGAAACCTGTTGGGAATAGAAGAGATCAAATCACCATAACCAGACTCCGCATTGGACACACCAGAATAACACATAGCCACATCTTTACCAAAACAGACCCAATCAAATGCGAAACGTGTAACAAAATAATAACCGTGGAACATATAATCACAGAATGCACCGAATACCTAAGGGAAAGAAGAATATACAAGATCCCCAACAACATGAAAGTGGCACTATCCGAGGAAAACACGAATAATGTAATTAATTTTATGAAAACCATATCACTGTACAAAAAATATAAAGAAAATATTCAATGTATACACTTATTGTACCCAGATACAAATAGCCCTAGCAGCTGAAGTATCTGTAATTTTATGAAATAAAAAAAAATCCTTAAAGAGTATATCGTACCAAAAGTTAAATATTATTTATATTTTGAAAACGAATTATATGAAAAATTATCTCTAGTTTTCCAGAAGTATTTCACACAGTCACAAATACACATTGTTAAATGCAAATTTTGTATCGTAGCCATGCGTAAACGTTTTAAAAAAACTCTTTATTTGTGATACAAAATATTTATTAATTAATATAGTTGATACAGTAAGTAAATATGCTGCTAAGTGAAGCTGTCTCAAGACAATAGCAAAATGAGTGCCTTATCTTCGTTACATGCCTTTTTAACAGTTCTCTTATCTCTAATGGAAAAGTACCAGACGGTTACAGTAAGATGACATCATCTAATTTAATATACGGTAAATTAATACATAATTCCTCCCCTTCTAGTATTTTAATTATATTATGTCTTCTTACAAACTATTTAATTGTACATCTTTTCTAACTTCATTTTTATTTCTTTTACAATTCTTAATTCTAGGATACAAATATTTTTTTATTAAAAAATAAATAAAAAATAAATAAATATATCATCACGCCTTTTACCCATTACTGGGTGTGGCACTCTGCCTAAGCAGATCTCGGTAAGTGATATATTTTGTCGCGTGAAATGCGGTTACCAGCCGTCAAATCACGGCCCTCAAAGATATTAAACTATAAACTATAAATGTATGGTGATTACTATCATTAATTACTATTTCTTTTAATCTTATTAACTTTGGTTCGTTTAATATTATTTCTGAAACATTTTTAAATTTCATTTCTTTATTATTTATTATAAATATTTTCTCATCAAAATTTTCAAATTCTACTTCTTTGTATTTCTGAAGTATTTTCCTAAATATAAAGTTATTAATTTGACAATTATTATTAATTTTGGTTTTGAATATACCTTTAATCATTTTACCAATTGTATTATCTTCACAAGAGATCTTTAATTTTTGTTCTATAGGACTAATAATGATTAATTCATTAGTATTTTGAATAATTTCAAAGTCATTCTTCTTTTCAATAATATGGTATTTGCATTCTTCATTTTTTTGAATTGAGATAATATTCATCACACATTTATTTACTTCTATAAACTGACTAATACATAAATATATATTTTTTACATAAATACATTCTTCAATATGATAATTCTTATTTTGATAAAAATAAAGTTGTTGGTTTTCATTTAAAATAAGCATTCTTCCTTCTTTAAGGGTTGGTAAAGGAGTGAATTGTGTCAGTTTGTATGTTTCGGATGAGAATGTGGGGATTGTGATTATAAAGTGTATTTGTCCGTCATAGTACTTGCAGTGAGTTTCAATTATTTCATTATAATTCCATATATCATTATTTCCGGTAATTTGTTTTAAATTTTCGAACTTTATTATACTGGCATCTAATTTATGTGGGGTACAAAATGTTAAACTGGTTTCAATTTGTTTTACTAATTCATTCAAATTCATAATTATTAATATTAATTTTTGGAATTTATTTTCTATATCAATTTGGAATTTCCAGTCTAGGTCTTTATGGATTTGTATTAAAATCTCTTCTATTTGAATTTTTAGTTCTTTTTCATTATGTTTTATATTATTTATTTGTATATTAAATTTTTCTACCATTTCACGATTATACTTAAGCATTTGATTATTTTGTGTTTGTAAGATTTTTTGATTTTCTTTTAAGTCATTAAACATCTTCTCATATTTTTCACCGTCGGAAGAATCTAAGTTTCCAGTTATAAGTTTGATTACAGAGCCTAATCCATTTATTATTGCTCTTTTACTTCTTTTTAAGAATAATTTTTGAATTTGATTTTCAAGATCTATGAAATTATAATCTAGAATGTTAACATAAGTTGTAAAAATATTTATCTGTTTTCCTAAATTTTGTAATAATTTTTCTTTATTATTTTTTATTTTTAAAAATTCTTCGTAAATGGGTGTAACGTTATAACTGTAATAAATTATTTCTTCTCCTGTCTTTATTTTGCAATTTCCAAGTTCGGCTAAATGGAATCCGTTGTTGTCTGTGATGTTTTGAAGTTGTCCGTAACATCTGGAATTATTAAATTTTTAATTTGTCTAATTTAAAATTTTTATCTCTATTTTTGAGATACGTTATTTTTATTCGTCCTAGTAGAGGATTATAATTTTTAACAGAATATTTCCTAAATAATGGTTTCTTAATTTTATGAATTATTCTAGGATTTTGTTTAACATAAACTTTTTCTTTAATTTGCAATGGGTTATCTCCTTCTTTATATCTTTTTAATTTTTCGTTCTCTATCTTTAGTCTTACTTGTTTTTCAATTTCTTTTTGTTTTAGTCCGTGATTTTCTTCGGTTATGTTATCATTGTTTTCAAATAGATTATCATTATCTATTCCCAGGGGCGTATCTGGGGTACTTGGCGCCGGGGTTCTGAAGCAGAATGTGGCGCCCCGAGACGTGCGCCGCAGGCGAAAATTTTGGAGCACAAAAATGCGATATGGTACTCAAAATACGTGGAATTTTATGCTCTACGATACAGAAAGAGTAAGGCAGTAAGCCGACACGCCGTACTATGCGCAACTTGCGTATAGATTTAGAGCAATAAGCAAACTCATGACAAATAATATGTTATTCACCTTAGCGTAGAATAATAGAACATTATTTGTCTAGAAAAATGACTATTTTTTAAATAAATATTTTATTATATAGTTTCTCATAAAATTAAATAAAAATACAAAAAAAAACAAATAGAAATTAGTTCACTACATAGGTACATTCTAATATACCTAAACCTAATTAAAACTATATAGTTTACATTTTACAATTGCACATAATAGCACAAACAATTATACAAATAACAAAATAACATATCAATACATGTTAATTCAATTTACAATAAAAATTCTTAAATACTCATAACTATATCGCGCGTTCCACGTAAAGGTTGGCATAGGGAAATAACATGGGAAAAAAGGTTTTTGTAAATAAAAAGTGTCCGGTAAAAAATTATGGTATAATATTGCACATGACCATACTAGACCTAGCCACACACATTATTTCATACAGATTACTCCATTTTAATGCCACAAA
Source organism: Pterostichus niger (assembly GCA_947425015.1). Taxonomy (NCBI): domain Eukaryota; kingdom Metazoa; phylum Arthropoda; class Insecta; order Coleoptera; family Carabidae; genus Pterostichus; species Pterostichus niger. The sequence goes on from OX380347.1 coordinate 12,259,435, forward strand.
TTAGAGAAATTAATGAAAATAGTTCGAGAAAATCGCCTACTAATTATGATTTTTTGTGACAGCTTTGTCATAGAAACAGAAGCTGTCACTATAACCGTCAAGATTTGTTGTGAATATTAAGAAATCTTGACAGTTAACTTTATATTTCAAACATTAATCACATTATTTCGCAATCTTTTGTAATTAAAGGCCTTAGTACGATAGTAGGTACCTACATTTGGTATTCATTTAATTACTTTATTTATTTTATAAATAATATTAAGACGCAGTATTTGTGTTCTTTTAATATACTCATATTTATTTTAACTTTTTGCCGTCTGCCGCCCTTTTATGCTGGCGCCCGGGTTCTGGGAACCCGAAGAACCCTGGGTTGGAACGCCCCTGTCTATTCCGAATAAGATTTCATTCGGGCTTAGGTGTGTAATACTTTGTTTAGTATTGTTATACGCTAATATTGCCATTTGTGTTTTTTCTATTAAAGGTTTTTCTTTTATATATGGTTTAGCATGTAGTAATCTAAGTTGTTCAATTAGTGTTGAATATAATCTCTCTATGGCGTTACTTTTAGGGTTATTAACACAGGTGATATGTGTTTTTATTTTATATTTGTCTAGAAGATTTTTAATTAAATTATTGTTAAATTCTGTTCCGTTATTCATAATTATTTCTTTTGGGATTTTATATCTAGTAAAGTATAGTTTTAATTCTTCTACAATTGTTTTAGCACTTTTATCTTTAATTTGTATAATTTGAGCGTGTTTCGAAAATTGATCAAATATTGTTAAAAAATTTTCTTTTTCTAAAGATAATAAGTCTATATTAATTTTCTCAAAAGGTCTATTTGGTGTGGGTGTTAGATTATCATTTAATTTAATTGGTTTTCTTTCATATTTATTACATTTACATATTTCGCAATTATTTATATACTCTTGAATATCTTTGTTCATACCTGGCCAATAATATTTTTCTTTTAAATCTCTAATGGTAGTTAGTATTCTTCTATGATTTGTAATTCCTATATGAAAATCATGGATTATTTCTAATTGTTGTTCCTCGTTTTCTATATCCTTTACTAATTTATTACAAGCTATAATATTTATAGTGTTGGGTTCGAAATTTTTTTGTAAAATTTTTGTTATTTTTAAATCTAATCCTTTTTCAAATAATGCTAAGTATCTTATTTTTGGAATTAAATAATCTTTAATAAATTTAGTAATATATTGTTCTAAATTATTTTTATTCAATTTACAAATAAACCTTTGTTTTTTTCGGTCAAAAAGTTTCTTTATTTTTATTTCTGTTTCTCCGTTAGTTTCGTAAAATATTATTTGGTTGTCTGCAATATTTATTCGGTTGTCCAAAAATTTTATTCCCGCAATTAAATTTTCATCACAACTATGTACTGTTTGAATATCTTCGTTTTCATCTATATTATTCTCTTCGCTTTCATTTTCATTGCCATTATAATAATTTTCAGGTAATGTAAATATATTCATAGTTAGATTTGAGTCTTCAAATATTTTAATTAATTTGTGTTCTACTTGTGTCCATTGTAATCTATCTCTTCCGCAACCTAATTTAGGGATGTTAATTGTATTTATTTCATTCAATATCATAAAGTCTCGTAATTCCTTTAAGGGTTTATCTAAATCTTTTATAGTAGGTTTATCATCATATTTTAATTTGGTAATTAAGTGAATTATTTGTTTTTCATTACAATTTTGAATTATTATATTTTTATCATTATTTTTTAAACAGTAATCTTTACAATTAAATTCTTCATTAATGTCTTTTGCAATTTCTTTAGTCATCATGCAATCTTTAGAAATGCAATGAGCTATGGGGTTTTGATCTATAACATTGCCGATAAAGTAATTCATTTTAAATTTTGGTTTTTGACGAGATAACATGTCAGCGACGACGTTATCTTTTCCTTTAAGATAGGTTATACCGAAATTATATTCGCTTAATTCTATTTTCCAGCGGGTCATTTTTTGGTTAGGGTTTTTCATATTAAATAGCCACATTAGTGGTTTATGGTCAGTCTTTATTAAAAATTTTCTTCCATATAAGTAAGGTCTAAAGTTTTCAATTGCCCATACAATAGCTTTAAGTTCTTTTTCTATTGTGGAGTAGTTTTGTTCTGCTTTTCGAGGCATAACAAATTGGTAGTTCTTTATTATCTTTGGTTTGAGAGAGAACTGCTCCGATTGCAAAGTCACTTGCATCTGTGGTTAGTATGAATTGTTTTTCGAAATCAGGATTTTGTAATATGGGTGATTGAGTTAATATTAATTTACATTTTTCAAAAGCACTTTTATATTTTTCGTCATCTAAATTAATTTTATTATTTTTTCTCAGACATTGTGTAAAGGGTTTGGTTAGTTCTGCATAACTCGGAATAAATCGTCTGTACCAACCTATAGTTCCGAGAAATTGTTTAATCTCTTTTTGAGTTCTTGGTATATTTAAATTTTTAATAGTTTCTACTTTTCTTTCATCTGTAGCCAATCCAAATTTATTTATTTTATAACCTAAATATTTTACTTCATTTTGCAGAAATTCAGACTTATCTAATTGTATTTTTAAATTCGCTTTTCGTAATTTTTCAAAAACGAATCGTATATTATTTAAATGATCATCTAAATTTTTTCCGAATATAATAATATCATCCATATACACGAGGCAATTTTTATTTACTAAATTTCCTAGAGTTACGTTAATCATTCTTTGGAAAGTAGCAGGGGCGTTTTTTAAGCCGAAGGGCATTCTGGTAAATTCAAAATGTCCTGAATTAGTAGAAAAGGCGGTTTTTTCTATATCTTTTTCCTGCATTTCAATTTGGTTAAAGCCAGAGTGTAAATCAATTGTTGTGAAATACTCAGAGGGTCCGATATGATCTAATATAGTGTCGATGTTCGGTAGGGGATATTTATCATCTTTAGTCACAGAATTTAGTTTTCTAAAATCAATTACCATTCTAAATTTTTGTTTTTCAGAGGCGTCTAATTTTTTCGGGACAATCCATATAGGGGATGACCATGGAGAGAAAGATTTTCTTATAATTTTGTTTTCTAAAAGTTTATTGACTTGTTCGTCAGTTTCTTGCTCATATATTTGTGGGATTCTATAATTTATAGTGTAAATTGGTGTTTCATTACTGACTTCTATTTTATGTTTAATTGTATTCGTACAAGTTAAATTTTCTTTTTCTTTTGAAATAAGTCGTTATATTCGTGAATTAATTTCTCAAGTTCAAATTTTTCTAGATTATTTAAATGGTTATTTCTTATTTCGACGTTATTTATTTCTAATTTAGGTTTATTTATTTCTTCCAACTTATATTTTTCATTTCCGATTTTAACCTCATTTATTTTAAAATTAATTTGTATATCTAGAATTCGGAATGTTTCGATGCCAAGTAGTATATTATAATTTTTATGAAAGTTATATACATAGCATTTCAAGGGTTTTTTATGAATTTTTATTATTGCGAAACTGGAACATCTAGATTTTCCATTTACAGTTTTAAAAGTTAAATTTTCATTATAAGTTTTTACGTTATATCTTTTTATAATTTCCGGGTGAATAAAATTTATAGAGGAACCTGTATCGAAAAGTATATTATATTGTCCGATTTTTAAGATAGGTAAGTTTTTTGAAATTGAGGACATTACGAATTCAGTGTTGGGGGTGTCTCTAGTTCTAAAAAAGAGTCTAAATCTTGGTTTTCTGATTTTATTGTAGAATTATTTGAAGTACAAGGGTATGCACTATCGGTAATATATGATTGTTCATTATACCCAAGGAACACAAAGTTAGAAAACAGATATTATAACTAATAATGTGGTTATTGAGACCTATATTTCCTAAAATTATAAAACTTAAAAATCAATGTCTTTTATATAACTTTGCAAGCGTTGTTTTAACGTTAATGCAGAGTTTTACGCTTAATATATACCATCTTGTGATATAATAGTTATTTAGAAGTTGTAAAAACGTCTTATATTTAGGTGTTATTGATGTTTTTACTTGAAGTTTTAATAACATTTTTTACACTTAAATAAAAGAAGTTTTTTAAACGTTATAAACGTTAGTTTTTATCTGTGATATTGAGTAGTTTTAAAATGAAGTTAAAATATAGATCTTTATTATCGTTGTAGGGAAGTTTACATGTATTATGTTAATATCGGTTTTTTATTTTACTAAACAGTATAATTCTATACAACGTTTTTAACACGAGAAATAATATGGATTTTGTAGAGTTTCAACATCCTGTCAAATATATTTGTTGTGTGATTACGTTTCATCATAAAATTTCTTTTAGTTGAATAATCATGCTTCGAAAATATAATTAAAGTAAGAAACAGTATAACAACAGATTATTATAGAAAAGTTAAAGAATATAAGCACTAGTAATTAATAGCAAACATAAAAGTATAAAAAGTGTATTTACTGTATTTTTAAAGTATTCTGCATTAGAAAGCTTTTCTTCAAATTCATTTAATTGTTCAACACTATTGATTAGATAAGGAAATTTGTCTTCTATATCAGTATTATTAGAATTAGAGTCATCTGGCAAATTTTTAAACTTTTCATGATCTCTTGACTTTTCGAGTAATGAAATAATACGATCAACTTTTACATGAAGTTTTGTCACTTCTTCTTCTACGTATTGCTTGACTGAGAACATATACATAGATTGAATCATTGGAATTTATGATTTTTCTAAATACTAAAGTTTAACTTATACCTGAATCAATTTTATTGCCTAATTTATTCAACATCGGTACAAAGTTATTTTCATTAGATACATAGTCTAAAATAATGTTTCCATTATCTTCTACAAGAATTGATTCACCTTTATCGGGTAAATAATTTATTAAATCTTAAAAAATGAATTAAAAAAGCATTATGATATTATTTAATTAGTTACTTACTAAGCAATATATTGTTTTCTGAATTAACTTGGTTATTATTTACTGATTGCAATTATTGATAAAAAAAAATTGGTGCAGTCTTAGTAGATGTACTGGGTATATCATTTATTAAATCTAGAACAAGATTGAAGCAAAATGTATATTTGTTTATTGAATAAAAATATTTAATTCCTTACTAACAATCATCGCATTCGTTTGCGAATTATCTTGGTTCTTATTTTGTGCTTGCGATTCCTGCTCCTGTGATAAACCTTGATCCTGCATAACTTCAGCTGGAGTCAAATTATTTTCTTGTGCTTTACTTTGAAATCTCTGGTTATAGTCCACATTTCGTAAAACATTAATCTTTTCATGATTGCGAATTTTTCTTGCATGTTTTGAAAAATAACTAAAATATCACACTTTTAATACAATTCATTTGCTAAGTATTTAACAAACCTTTCTTCTTCGTCGGTGTTTTCAAATTATACTATTTTTTTTTCTAACTCTAAAGCATCTTCCAAACAATCAATTCCAGATCTTTTTACCGTACATTTATATTTGATCCAATTTAATTCTGGACAAGAATTTCGTGCTCTTAACGCTTTCCAGTTATCATTTCTTGGGAAAAATAATGTTTCGTTCTGTACCCATATACTATACTCGTATTTGCTCATGGTTATATTTTGTTTTCTTTCTCACATGAAATGTCAAAAAATATAGGTTTTGAACCAGGCTTTTAGGTTAGAATTGTCTTAACGGCGTAATTGGGCCTGTTTAAAGTTTTAAGAACCACTCTGAAACTTTTATATAACTTACAAGTATTAGTTTACTTATAGTCTTATTATAGTTGCAAATACTTATTTAAAACTAATACATATCTACAATAACATTATATATAAACTAGTTTCAAAATAGTATGAATGTAGTTTCTAAATATCTTTATTAATAATATAAAAATAAAGGATGTAGAGTAGTTGTTAAGCAGTTACTATACTTTTTAAAAATTTGTTAAATACATCGGCCATCTTTTGTTTAGCATCTTTAGAACGTTAGAAGCCATTTTGAAATATTTCATGCAAATACAATTTATTATATTTTTCAAACTATATTTCAGGGGTAAATAATTATTTTTATGCCTTATGAGACATACTTTACAGAATAAAAAATTTAATGATGAAAATATAAAATTTTTAATTTATGTTATAAAAATTAATGAATATAATATATTTTTTATATCTATGTATTTGACCTGCCCTTATTTTTTTTAAAAGTGGAATATGAGGTTTCCCAATAAAAACAGGTTTGTTTGTAAAATTAAGACAATAGCTTTGTTTAAATTACATTTTAATTTTAAGTTTACTATTGCTACTAATGACTAGTCAAATATTACAAGTCCAGTTGATTTGTGACTTGTAGTCGTATATATGTCTTATAGTCATAAAGTGTATTATATGTTTAACTCATTGTAAAACACTCAACAGTTTCAAATGTATATATATATTATAGTGTTAATATCGATTATATCTAGAATTTAGAAACTATTATAAAACATATTTAGTATAGGCAATTTATAATATGTATGCAACTAGTATAGATAAATGCTATATTAGTTATAATGAAAGTCGTATAAATGTTAATAGAACTATGTAATATAGTTGTATAGATTCCCCACTTAGTAAATATAAACGTCATTAAAACGTCAATTTCTAAATTTTTTAGATGTATAAAAGATATAACAAAAGTTAATAAGTTTTATGAAAAGTTGCTTAAACGTAAATATAACTGTTTAAAAACGAATCTGTGCTCCTTGGGTAATATTGTTCTGAAGGTTCTTGATCCTTAAAATTTTCGTCATTAAAAATTTCTATTTTGTTATTGGTTGGTCGTATTGTTTGAGTTGACATTGGTTGTGTTTGTCTCGTTTGCGTCTTAGGTTTATTCGGTATAAATGTTTTTCTGTTGTCTCGGTAATTATTTAGCCAGTTTTGTCTGGGGGCAAAGGGTTGATGGTTAGGTGGTCTTCTTGGGTTAAATTGTTGAGAGGGAGACATTTGAGCAGGGAATCTCCTCGAGAATTCGTTTGTTTCGGGGTTAGGTTTAGGGGGTGTGTTACGTAATAATGGCGATTGATGAATTGTGTTAACAAAACTAAATTCATTTCTAAGCATTAAATCAATTTGTTCCAATGAAGTAGGGTTTTTGATTAAAAATGAACCTTTAATGTGATTTGGTAATAAAGCAATAATTTTTTTTACAATGAATTTTTGATTTTCACGAAAGATTGCGTCTTTTTGTGCTTGCGCGTAATCTGTTAATAATATGTTTGCTTTGTAAAGCGAAAATTTTTCTATCATAATTTTCAATGTTTGTTCTGGATTTTTATTAAATTTAGTTTCCATTAATTCTAACATTAAAGTTTCGGCTGTACTTTTTTCGACAAAGTGTGTGGTTAAATGTAATTTCATTTCTTCCCAATCTAGGAATTCATTATTCATATTTCATTTTCTACCGCGTTTTCTATTAATTTTAGTTTTATCATTGAGAACGCGAACATTTTTTGTGGTTCGGTTAATGCTAAATTATTAAATATTTCTTGAATTCTATCAGTCTGTCTGATAAAGCTATTAAGTGTGTTAATATTTCCGTTGTAACAAGGGATTGTACGTAAGTACATTTCTACTTCTTAGGTAGTGGCGGTAGCCATTGTATTGTGATTTACAAAATTTAATAAACTAGGTCTTAATGTTACTCTAGTATTATTTATAGGTATTAATGTTAGTGAATTATTTGATTCTATTGAACTTAACGAATTCTCACTATCTGACATATAGTTATTACAAAAATCGTTTTTGTGTGTGTGTGTGTTTGACCTGTGCCGGGTCTCGGTATTTTTATTACTTGATAAATCAAGAAATACCCCTTCGTGTAATTTGGTACAATTATTTTTACAACAGTGTGTTTTATTACTAATTATTATTCTTACTTACTGTGTTATTAATATTACTGAGATGACTTGGATGAACATCTCAGAACTCAGAATTGCTTGATATTCAAGTGGTGTGGAAACAGCAAGTCTTCCTTGGAATCGTCTTCTCAGGAACAGCAAGTACTCGTTCAGAACGGGACGTGAACTCTGATGATTTTTCCTCTGATGGTTGACGTGAATCTCACAGCAGCTTGCAGTATTACAGATGGTTTTAGAGATGGGTCGTGGTAGACCTTGATGGGCTTAGGTAGAAGCCTTTTAAATTTGTCGATTTTTCGTTTTCGGTAAGAGAATTAAAATTCTGCCACGTAATTTGTGTTTTTACGCGTCCGAAAAGAATCCGCTCCGACTGCGCCAATTTTGTATCGTAGCCTTGCGTAAACGTTTTAAAAAAACTCTTTATTTGTGATACAAAATATTTATTAATTTATTTATTAATTAATAAAAATTTATTAATTAATAAAATTAGTAATTAGTTGATACAGTAAGTAAATATGCTTCTAAGTGAAGCTGTCTCAAGACAATAGCAAAATGAGTGCCTTATCTTCGTTACATGCCTTTTTAACAGTTCTCTTATCTCTAATGGAAAAGTACCAGACGGTTACAGTAAGATGACATCATCTAATTTAATATACGGTAAATTAATACATAATTTGCACACAATATCTTACAGACGTTACTAACGAAGAAGAAATACTAGAAATCATAAATAATTACCACAGAGGTATTGATGATACAGAGGCACGCATTAAACAGAGGTATTACTGGCCAAAATTAAGAAAAACGATTCAAACGTATATTCACTGTGAAATATGTCAACTTACGAAATATGACAGAAAACCCCTAAATTTAAAATTTAATATAACACCGGCAGCAACAAAACCTTTTGAAATTGTGCACGTAGATACAATAACACTAGAAACCTCTAAATTTTTAACAGTAGTTGACTCATTTTCCAAATTTGCACAGGCATATAAACTTAATTCCGGACAAGGTATCGAAGTAGCTAATAACTTGATAAAACATTTCACGCACCATGGAATACCAGACCAAATAATTTCTGATAACGGACTAGAATTTCGAAATTCAGTAGTTAAAGAACTTTTAGACATACACAAAATTCACACCCACTTCATTAGTTCACAAAATCTTCAATCTAACGGAATAATAGAACGTTTCCACTCGACACTCATAGAACACATTAGATTGTTCAACAATCAGGCAGAATTTTCGAAAGAAACAATTGAAGCTAAAGTAAACTATGCTCTTTTAGCTTACAATAATACAATTCACTCTGTTACGAAAATAATACCATCAGAAATCATATCCGGTCACCTGGAAATAAATTCCCCCTTCAATATAGATATTGATAAACAGCTTGTTAATAACTACATGGAAAATCATAGGATTAAAACAAAAATTTTATATCAAACTATTAATAACAAAATTCTGCAAAATAAAGAAAAAATAATTAGTAAACGCAATGAAACCAGAGAAGAAGTACCAAAAATTCCTAAAGAAATATTCGTAAAAAATAAACAAAAACAACAGAAAACAAAAAAATAATTTAAATCCGAAAAATTAAAATCAATTAATAAAAATTTAAAAACTGCCAACTTAGAAACTAAACACGAGAACTGAATGGAAAAAACCCATCTCTCTAATATAAAACGTCCTAGACAAACGACTTATCATTTTAATACTCTTCCAGGCTGTTCACATTTGGACAAGGATTGATCATCAAAAACATAACGGAAAATATAGGATTACTACCTATTAGACTGGGCCCGGCTAAACTAGAAAAAACAACACACACACTCATCCACTACTACAACCTCAAATCCCTTTTCGAACAATATGACAACCTAAACAACCAATATAATGCCCTAAATACAACGATATCCAATAACTCAAAATATTTACATGAATTTGACAACTATGTCAAAATAATACAATTCATTCGTAATCATATAATAATAATAATATGTCATCACGCCTTTTACCCGTTACTGGGTGTTGCACTCTGCTGTAACAGATCTCGGTAAGTGATATATTTCTTCGCGTGAAGTGCGGTTACCAGCCGTCAAATCACGGCCCCCAAAGATATTAGTGAAGGGAGAGCCACAGGGGTAGATTTAATTTGGTTAAAATTGTTTGTCGGCTGTGGAGATTGAACCAGGGTTCTCAAGATCATTCGTACAAACTTTAATAACAAAATTGATAATATTTAATTTCATACAAATAAAAATAGAAACAAAAGAGGCTTAATAGATGGATTAGTAAACCAATTTAAACTAGCATACTCGGTTAACTACCAAATTATAATAAATTTTAATAATACCATTTTAGACATACAACATAATGAATCTATTCTGAAATCTAAAATACTACAACTCAGTGAAATAATAAATAACATGCATATTCAAGATATTCTTTTTGCAAAAACTATTTACGATCAATTAATAATCCTATACAACTCGATCCTAGATATCCTACAAGATATCGAAAATTCCATTACCTTTTGTAAATTGAGAACATTACACCCCAGTATAATACATCCAAATGAATTATTATCTGAATTACAAAAAATCTCTAAACATTATATATCCCAATTATCTTTTGAACCAAACTCTGAGAATATTTTAGAATTTGAATCACTACTAAAAGTAGACTGTAAAGTTGAACTATCCCAAATAATTTACTTAATATCAATTCCCATTAACTTTGAAAAGGACTTTGAACTGTTTTACTTGTACCCTATACCAACAATATACGATTCAGAATTTGTAACGATTATCCCTAGTGCAAGATATTTTCTAAAATCTAATACTGAAATAATGCCTCTAAATGACATATGTACTGCAACCAAGGTTTATCAGTGCCCCGTTCACACTTCAATACAGAATCCCCGTTGTCGGCCCAAATTCTTCCTTTTACACTGAAACAAGTTCTTTTACAATATTCCAGAACTTCTGGAACATTGTAGAAGCATAACACGGATACATAGTAGGATTATTTCAACACAACTCGTTACAATATTACGTATGAGACAGCGCTAAATGCGCGGCAGACTACGTCGTATAGACTGTTCCAGAGGGAACAGGGCCGTACTCGTTACAATACGATAATACAGTAGGGGTTTACAATATGTTTCTTAAAATTAAGATTAATAACAAAGGAATATTATCATGCTGAGTAAGGGTTCTCAGCTGATTATCATATTATCAATAAATCAATTATATAAATTATACAATACATCAACTTGCCTATAAAGAGCCGAGGAGACATCATGTGCAAAAGAGAATAAATTAGTAGTAGTTCATCTGTCATGTTGATAAATACTAATTGCTTTCTTTACATGCAAATTAAATTTTGAGTATTCGATTTTATGTTTTTAAAAAGAATACTAAAATCTTTATTAATATTATAACTTTATTATAATTTGTATATGGTTACATATGAGTCACAGTACTTCACTGTGCAGAGTCTACGATACAAAGAGCGTGCTTATTCACTAAACTAGCCTATTTATACATTTCTCTTATCTTCTAAATATGCAACCTATGCTAGATGATGTTATGACTAATGTCTTGAAACAACAGGTTCAAGATACATAATTTACATTTATCTTATCTTCTAAATGTGCAACCTATGCTAGATGATGTTATGACTAATGTAATGAAACAACAGGTTCAAGATACATAATTCCTCCCCTTTTAGTTTTTTCATTATATTTGTTCTTGCATAGCTAGTTCACTTAGCTTTTTTCTTACTGTTTTTACCTTTCTTAATTTTCTTTCATTTCTATATAATTTTATTTTAGGTAATACATATTTTCTTAAAATATAACAACTTATTAATATAAATATTATAACATATATTATATAAGAGTGATGACTACTATTTTCAATTTTGATTTCTTTTATTTTTATAATTTTCGGTTCATTTAATATAATATCGGAGATATTCTGTAATTTAGTATCATTAAATTTTGAACTTATTAATTCCTTCTCAAATGTTTTAAATTCAATTTCTTTATATTTTTGTAGAATTCTTTTAAATGTGAAATTATTTATTTGACATTCTTGGTTAATTTTTATCTTATAGATTCCTTGAATATTTCTTTTTATTTTTATTTCGTTACAGTTCATTTGAATTTCTTGCTTATTTGGACTAATCATAATTAGTTCATTTGTATTTTGAATTAATTCAAAAGTATTCTTTTTCTCAATATTATGGTATTTGCAATCATCATCCTTCTGCTTATCTAGTATATTTCCCATACATTTACTTATTTCTATAAATTGTGTAATACACAAGTATTTATTCTTAATATAACTACATTCGCTTATTTTATAAGTCTTATCTTGTGTGAAATATAATTGTTGAGGTTCACTCATTATTATGAATCTATCATTCTGAATCATTGGTAATGGGGTAAACTGGTTTAATTTGAAGGATTCTTGGGAGAAGGTTGGTATTGATATTATAAAGTATATTTCTCCGTTATAGTATTTACAATGGGTTTCTATTAGTTCGTTTAAATTCCAAATGTCGTTATTTTGTGTAGTTTGTTTTAAATTTTCATAAGATATTATACTAACGTCTAGTTTGTGTAATGAGCAAAAGGTTAAACTTGTTTCTATTTGTTTTATTAATTCATTTAAATTCATTATTATTAATATTAATTTCTGAAATTTTTATTTAATTTTTAGTTGATTTATTTTTATATTTTTACTTCTGTTCTTTTTATCTAATATTTTAATTTTTCCTAATAGAGGGTTATAATTTTTAACTGAATATTTTCTGTATATTGGTTTCTTTATTTTATGAATAATTCTAGGATTCTGTTTAACATATACTTTATCTGTTAATTCTAAAGGATTGTCATTTTCTGTATTTCGTTTTAATTTTTCTCTTTCTATTCTATCCTTAATAATATGCTTAATTTTCCTTTGTTGTTCTTCATAATTTTCTCTTAATTTGGATTGGTCTGTTTTTATAAAAATGTTTTCATTTGATATTCCGTAAAGTATTTCAACTGGACTGAGTTGTGTTGTACTATGTTTTGTATTATTATACGCTAATGTAGCCATTCGTATTTTTTCTGACATTGCTATGTTTTTAGTGTCTGGTCTTGAGTGTAATATTCTCAATTGTTCTATTAATGTTGAGTGAAGTCTTTCCACTGCATTACTTTTAGGGTTATTAACACAAGTTATATGTAATTTAATTTTCTTTTTACTTAAGAGATCTTTCATTAATGTGTTATTAAATTCTGTACCATTGTCCATTATTATTTCCTTAGGTATTTTGTATGTTTCAAAGTATATTCTTAATTTATCTGTTATTTGTTTTGCGCTCTTATTTTCGACTTTGATAATCTGTGCGTGCTTGGAGAACTGATCTAATATCGTCAAGTAAGGTTCTTTATTTAGTGATAACAAGTCTATATTTATCATTTCAAATGGTGTGCTTGGTGTTATTGTAAGATTGTCGGTTATTTTTATAGGTTTTCTTTCATATTTATTACATCGGCACATTTCACAGTTGTTTATATATTCTTGAATGTCTTTATTCATGTTTGGCCAATAATATTTTTCTTTTAATTCTCTTATGGTGGCTAAAATTCCTCTATGATTTGTAAGGCCTGTGTGAAAGTCATGTATAATTTCTAATTGTTCCTCGTTATTTTCTACGTTGTTTACTAATTTTGTACACGCTATGATATTTATAGAATTTGGTTGGAAATTTTCTTGTAATATTTTTGAAACTTCTTTATCTAAATCTTTTTGAAATAAGGCTAAATATCTAATTTTTGGGGTTAGATAAGTTTTTATAAAATCTATAACATCTTGTTTAAAGGTTACTTTATTAAATTTACAAATAAGTCTTTGTTTTTTATTATCAAAATATTTTTCTATTTTTATTTCAGTATCCCTGTCTACTTTATAAATTATTATTTGATTATCCGCTATATTAATTCTCTCATCTAAATATTTTATTCCTGCTATGGGATTCTCATTTGCGCTGTGTACCGTTTGGTTATCTTCTTCTTGATCTATATTATTTTGTTCGCTACTGTTTTCTGTTTCATTATGGTTAACGTCGGGTAATGTGAAAACGTTTATTTCTATATTAGTATCTTCAAATATTTTATTTATCTTTTCTCTTACTTTTTCCCATTCTAATTTGTCTAAACCGCATCCTAATTTTGGGATGTTTATTATAGGTAGTTCATTTATAATCATGTAATCTCTTAATTCTTTTAAAGGTTTGTCCAAATTTTTTAATAATGGTTTATCAAAATGATTTATTTTTGTAATTAGGTGAAATATTATTTTATTATTTATTTTTTGAATAATGATATTTTTATTATTTCGTTCTTTGCAAAAGTCTTTGCAATCATATTTTAAATTTATTTGTTCCGCCAGACCTCGTGACATTTCGCAGTTTTTTGATATACAGTGTGCGATGGGATTTTGTTCTAATACGTCTCCTATTAAATTATTTAATTTAAATTTGGGTTTCTGTCTGGATAGTAGGTCTGCAACAACATTCTCTTTACCTTGTAAATAATTTATCTCAAAGTTATATTCACTCAATTCTATTTTCCATCTAATTAGTTTTTGATTCGGGTTTTTCATGTTGAATAACCAGATTAAAGGTTTATGATCTGTTTTTATGGTGAACTTCCGTCCGTAAATATATGGTCTAAAATTTCTAACTGCCCATACTATTGCTTTTAGTTCTTTTTCTATTGTACTGTAATTCTGTTCCGCTTTATTTAAAGTTTTAGAGGCATAACATATAGGTAATTCTTTATCGTCTGTTTTTTGTGCTAATATAGCGCCTATTGCAAAGTCGCTTGCGTCTGTAGTTAATATAAATTCTTTGTTAAAGTCTGGGTTTTGTAATATTGGGGATTTTATTAATGTGTTTTTACATTGTTCAAATGCGTTCTTATAATTTTCATCATCTATATCTATTTTAACATTTTTTCTTAGACATTGTGTAAAAGGTTTTGTCAAGTTTGCGTAATTAGGTATGAATCGTCTATACCATCCTAAAGTTCCTAAGAATTGTTTTATTTCTTTTTGTGTTTTTGGTAAATTTAAATTTTTTATTGTCTCTATTTTCTTTTCATCTGTTGTTAGTCCGGTTTGATTAATTTTATATCCTAAAAATTTAACTTCTTGTTGTAAAAATTCTGACTTGTCTATTTGTATTTTTAAATTTGCTTGACGTAGTTTTTCGAATACTAGTCTTATATTTTTTAAATGTTCTTCTAAGTTTTTGCCAAATATTATAATGTCGTCCATATATACTAAACAGATTTTATTAATTAATTCGCCTAATGCTTCATTAATCATTCGTTGAAATGTGGCAGGTGCGTTTTTAAGTCCAAAAGGCATTCTAATGTATTCGTAGTGTCCAGAACTTGTGGAAAAAGCTGTTTTTTCTCTATCATTTTTATTCATTTTTATCTGGTGGAATCCTGAATGTAGGTCTAGGGTTGTAAAGTATTCGGAGGGTCCGATGTGATCGAATATCGTGTCAATGTTAGGTATTGGGTATTTATCATCTTTCGTTACTGAATTTAGTTTTCTGAAATCTATTACCATTCTAGTTTTTTGTTTTCCTGAAGCGTCTAATTTTTTTGGTACGATCCAAATAGGGGATGACCAGGGTGAAAATGATTTTTGTATTATTTTATTATCTAATAATTTTTTTACATGTTCTTCGATGTCTTTTTCGTAAATTTGTGGAAGTCGGTAATTTTTTGTGTATACCGGCGTTTCATTTGTTACGTGAATTTTGTGTTCTATGGTGGTAGTGCAGGTTAGGTTTTCGTTTTCGTTTGGAAACAGATCTGTGTATGTGTTTATTAGTTTATCTAACTCTCTTTTTTCTATATTATCTAAGTGACTATTTCTAATTTGTATATTATTTGTTTCTGCTTTTAAATTTGTTAATTCTTCTAATTTATATATTTTATCGTCTAATTTTACTTTATTGTCTTTAAAGTTTAGTTGTATATTTAATATTTTAAATGCTTCTATTCCGAGTAATATATTATATGTTTTATGAAATTTATAAACATAACATTTTAAAGGTTTTTTATGAATTTTTATTATTGTATATTTATCGCAATTAGATTTTCCGTTTACTGTTTTAAAAGTTAATTTTTCGTTATATGTTTTTACTTTAAATTGTTTTACTAAATCCGGGTGTATAAAGTTTATTGAAGAGCCTGTATCGAACAGTATGACATATGGATTAATTTTTAATGCTGGTAAGTTCGTTGTTATAGAAGACATTACTACTGTATCGCTTCTATCTGTGTCTCTAAATCTAAAAAAAGAATCTTCATAGATTTTCTTTTGTTTTTCTTTCTCTAATCTTTCGTTGTTTAACTCTTCGTCTATTTGTTTATGAAATTCTTGGTCCATATCGAAATCTATTTCGTCTAAGTCTACTTCTTCTATGTTATTATTTTGTCTGATTGTTTGTGTAGACATTGGTTGTGTGATTCGTGTTTGTTGTGTCATAGGTTTTGGGTTAAATCGTTTCGTCTCATAATAATTTTTTATATTTTGTCTAGGTGCAAAATTTGGGTTAGTTCTCTGGTATTGAGGTGGTTGTTTGGGATTAAATGATGTTGATGGGAATGTTTGTGATGGGAACTTTTGTGGAGGTTGCCCATTGCCAAATTTTGGTCTTTCTACATTGTTTCTCAACATAGGTGATTGATTATACGTATTAATAAAGTTAAATTCATTTTTAATCATTAATTCTATTTGTTCCAAAGTTGTAGGGTTTTTAATAAGGAATGATCCTCTAACATGATTTGGTAGTAGAGATATAAATCTTTTTACTATAAATTTTTGGTTTTCATGAATTATTGCGTTCTTCTGATCTTGTGAATAATTAGTTAAGTGTATTTTTGATTTGTAAAGTGAAAAATTTTCAAGCATTATTTTCAAAGTTTGTTCTATTGATTTCGAAAATTTCGTATCCATGAGTTCTATCATCAGTGTTTCTGATGTACTCTTGTCTACAAAGTTTGTGGTCAGATATAGTTTTAAATCTTCCCATTCTGCAAATTCGTTATTACTTGTAATTTCTATTGCTTGTTCAGTGAGTTTTAATTTTATCATGCTGAATGCAAACATTCGCTGATTTGCAGTGAGTTCTAGTGTATTAAAAATGTCCATAATCTTTGTGGCTTGTTTTATAAAATTATTTAATGTTTTAATATTTCCATTATAACATGGGATTGTTTTGAGATACATTTCTATTTCTTGTACAGTTGTGGTAGCCATTGTTATGCGATTTAATCTACTAGGTTTTAATTTAATTTTGATATATTTAGTTATTGGTAACGGTGTTAAGGAATCGTCTGATTCTATTGATTCAGAGCTATCGCTTTCTGACATAAATTGTATTATGTGTGTGATTGACCTGTGCCGGGTCTCGGTATTTTTATTACTAGTCGTAGCTAGAAATACCCCTGAGTATTATAATATAAATGTTTTACAAACTTATAAAGAAATTCTTACATTTGTATCGTGATTGTGATTATGATGATTCTTGTGAACATCATCTTCTGTTGCGGCTTCTTTTTCGTAGTTTTCGTGTTGTCTAGTAGAGACAGCAAGTGCTTCTGATGAGTGACGTGTTTCGGAACAGCAAGTCTTCCTAGTGGATTGGTCGACGTGATCTCGGAACAGCACTCTGGAGTACGTGAATCTTGTAGACGAACGTTGTGCCTTTGCGGCCTGATGGGTCCTGTTCGACCGGTTTTCGTAGATTTTTGTAGGTTTTGCTTGGTAAAGGATAAAAATCCACCACACAATTTTTTTTATTGTGTTTCGAAGCTATTAATCCTACCGACTGCGCCAATTAAATTTTGAGTATTCGATTTTATGTTTTTAAAAAGAATACTAAAATCTTTATTAATATTATAACTTTATTATAATTTGTATATGGTTACATATGAGTCACAGTACTTCACTGTGCAGAGTCTACGATACAAAGAGCGTGCTTATTCACTAAACTAGCCTATTTATACATTTCTCTTATCTTCTAAATATGCAACCTATGCTAGATGATGTTATGACTAATGTCTTGAAACAACAGGTTCAAGATACATAATTTACATTTATCTTATCTTCTAAATGTGCAACCTATGCTAGATGATGTTATGACTAATGTAATGAAACAACAGGTTCAAGATACATAATTTGCACATATATTTTCTTGCACAAAATAGATTAAAATATTTAATATTGTTAAAATTGATATGGGCCTGGGTATAATTAGAATATCCTTGCATCCTTTAAAAATAAAAGCAGGTGTTTTGTCCCAACCCACTGTTGGTTTATTCTTTAGAATATTGCTAGTTTCTCTGATATCATCCTCCAAACAAGTATTATTTTCAAGCTTGTGTGTATATTCTTGATAAGGAATTTCAAAAAGTTTTTTAATTTTACTTCATAATAACTTATACAGAAAAATTTGTGCTTGATCAGCTAAATTTTTTACAATTAATTTTTGTAGCGTATTTTTAATTTTGATTTTGTGTATAATGTTTATCGAAAAGTAAATGGGAAAACTACTTTTATAAGAGATTTTCTTTGGTATTGATTCAGCACAAATTTAATATAAAGTTTCATAGACTTTGTCCAGACAGAAACTGACATCCCTAATGTCACTTAAGAAGTCCCAGTTTACACAACTTAGCAAGTGAAACATTTTCAAGTAGACGCCCTTTTAAAAAATTATATTCAGGGTTTATTTTTACTTGATTATTCATAATTTTACTAAATAACAGTTGAAAATTAATATTTAAAGCCGGATGATATCTATCCTCAACTAGTAAAAGGTAGGTGTCATGTGCAACAAAAACATTGTCCAGATTACAAAAAAATTCAATCAACTATATTATCATTCTTATTCTGAATTTGATTTAAATTATACGAATTTATAAAATTAATGTTACACATTTTTCTCTGACCAATTATATTGGAAGAAACAAAAGTTTCAGTATCTCTGAACGCATTAATATTAAAATCTCCAGCAATTAGTATTACTTTTGAGTCATCTACATCAAAAAAATCAAAAACATTGAAATAGTACTCATATAATGACACAGGTGAGTTAGGAGGTAAATAAATAGTTGACACAAAAAATGTCGGAAACCAAACTTAAGTTTAACATTAAGAGCAGAAATACAATGCTTTACAAGAAATATTGGTACCTAGTCGGCGCCTACTCTACTGTATGTTAAATAATAAATTTTAAGATATTAGTTGGTAAATTATTGTTTACAACCATACTGGAGATTTACGGTGGTGACTCAGTGTACACGCTATGAAATTATGTACCAATAGACTGGAAGTCACTGTATGTAACGCCCTGACACTGAACTGTTCCTAGAATTCTCGAATTACCATATTTGGATTTAATAGGTTTTTTACATCATTTATTATATGTATTTGTATCACTGTTTTTTATTTAATTTGTAATAGTATTTTTGAAAAAATAACTGTTTGAAAGTTTTAATCCCATGATTATTAAATTGAATTATATCGAGAAAGATAGGGATACCACCAGATTTTATTCTAGGAATGCCCTTGACATAACAGAAATATTTGAATTAATTAACTCAGTTTGTCAAAAGTTCCAGATTCAAATCCTGACGGTATTCGAATTTGCATTTATATAATTCAGCTTGATTTCATTTACTTAAAAAATACTAATGAAATTTTTACCAACTATTTTTCAGAGTTATGGCATATTATGAATTAATTGAAAAATTCGTTTTAATCGCTTTATAATCAATTTAGTCATATATTGATATTCTTTCAAAATTTGTAGCTTAATTAGCTTAAAAACGTAATACAAATTGCCTTCATATCAAAATGTTTCAAACGCTTTGCTATTTGCTGAGCGCTGATGTCTCAGCTCTATATTTCACGAATGGCTCCTATAGCTTAGCACAGACAGTTTGGTTTGAACTTAAATAACTCCGTGAAAAACAGTCATAAAATAAACCGAACGCTATAGCTTGAGTATTTATTTTTATGATCTACATTTTGAATTTACAATAATTTATCATGGCATTTTTAGAGTCTTTGTTATAGGAAATACATTTTAATATACCATATTTATAATTTATTATCTTTTTAAATAGCTATGTAAGATTCTTAACACGTTGACTGCCACGGCAATTTTCAGAATTCCGGTCTAAAAAGCCAATTTTATTTAATCATTTTATATTATTAAAAACTCTAATTATATTACATAGTAATCATCAAAAAGCATAGAAAATGTATTTTTTTTATTTATATTATTTTTTATAATTATATTTTCTGTTTATTTATTAATAAAATTTCTGTTCATGTAGCCAGCATTGATTTTTTGTTCTCTTCCCAGAAGCCATCTTTCCATATTAGCACTGATATGTTACGAGTTTAATCGTAGCTGCGCGAAAATGGTAAGTAAACACAGTACGAGATAACTCGTAGTCGGCGTCCTAGCAAAGAACGCGATCTACGAGTTATCTCGTAGTTGGCAGTCAACGTGTTAAAATATGGTAGATTTTTGTTAGCAATTGTTTTTATTTCTACATTTATAAATTTTAAAAATTGAAAATGTATGTAGATTACAAAAAAGAAATGTCCAAACTAGATTCTCGTTTATTTATAATTGTATTATTATTTTTAAGAAGGTAATTTAACTTTAAAACCAGTTATAGGAGTCAATCCTGAAATACACAAGCTGCGGTTTGCCGCGTTTTACAATTTCTGATATTGTAACATTTACTTCTAAGGTTTACTCGACATGCAATAGTAATTTTTTTCATATTTTTTTTTCCACAATCACGGTCGAAACATTGTCTGACCTTAGTCAGATCTAAGTTTAATAAACACATCAAGCGAAATTTTTAACAAGCTCCGGTGCCCTCAACTTATATGCCAGCAGCTTTCGTTCCATTGCTCTATGCCGCCAGTGATATCGGCAATTTTTACAATTTTAGCACATACTGTCGTGTCTTAGTTCATATTTTATGTAAAGAAGAAATTCAGTAATTTACTTATTTGTATCTCTTTAGATTCTCTACACCTGCAAATGTTACGGGACAACCTGCAAGATCTCCAGCATCGCTTGGGACTTAACTGACTCTCTGCTCGTAAGCGGATGTACACTGGGACTGTTGGCCACGTGGGGTCCTTTGGGAGAGCCCAGGGGCTGCGTGCAGGCCCATGATTATTATCGAGTGATCGCCCTTGCCTTTGATGCCAGTAATAAGTATCTATGTAGCAGCGCGACCGATGGATTGGTCAGAATTTGGAAGTGGCCACAGTGTGAGCCACATGTGGAAGTGGATTTTTGTAGTCCAGTTAGGGTGTGTGCATTTTTATTTAAGTTTTAATATATATACATACATTTATATATATATATATATATATATATATATATATATATATATATATATATATATATATATACCGGGTGTCTACTTTTTTTTTCGAACATAGGAAATTCAATGTTAAAATTTTGATTTAGCGATATCTCTTTACCTATTAATTTTAGAACAAAATTGTACGGAAGAAAATTGTTCACAATGAAAAACTGCATCCATAGAGTTGTTCAATTGTTTCTTATGTCCGAGTCAGAAGCAAAAGAAAATACACGCTTTAATTTGTTTTATTTCTCATGGCACTCTGATAATTGCTTTAAATCGTGTATTTTGTTTTGATTCTAACTCGGACATAAGAAATAATTAAACAACAAACTTATATTCTATGAATGCAGTTTTTCATTCTGAACATTTTTCTTCACTACACTTTTGTTCTAAAATTAATAGGTAAAGAAATATCACTAAATCAAAATTTTAACATTCAATTTCCTATGTTCGGAAAAAAAGGAGACACCGATATATATATATATATATATATATATATATATATATATATATATATATATATATAATATTTACAGGATGTTCACTGAAACTGTTTAAGCATGGAGATCTCGAGAACTATAAGAGAAACGAAGTTGGTTAAATTATTAAAAATTTGCTTCATTGGAAGACCTTTTCTTAAAAGAATGTATAGGTGACTAAATATACACAAAAATGTAACATCCACCAATTTCGTTTTTATCTACA
Source organism: Pterostichus niger (assembly GCA_947425015.1). Lineage (NCBI taxonomy): Eukaryota > Metazoa > Arthropoda > Insecta > Coleoptera > Carabidae > Pterostichus > Pterostichus niger. The sequence continues at coordinate 12,281,522 of OX380347.1, forward strand.
ACTTTTTTGTTTGGATTGATAGAAAATTTTAACTTAGACATTATATAGGTACTTTTTAACGAGGAATTCAAAACAGTCTTAAAATTTTTACATTTCGTGTACTCTTCGAGAAATTTATACTAAATTTGAATTTTTATAGTAGTATAGTATAGTATAGTTTATTTGATCATTTTATATTTGAATACATTTATGACAATTCAATATACATATATACTCATACACATTCATAAAATAAAAAATTATTTTACAATTAACAATAAGAATACATGATATTAGATTATATAAGGAGAGGATAAAAATTCATCTACAGATTAGAAACATTTATATATGAGGTATTTCTTTAAGCAGGTCTTGAAACTGCTGAAAGGTAGTATTTTGATAGTATCAGGTAAATGGTTATATAAATACAGATTTGTGGAATTTCTTAATTCTTTAGAATTTCTAGTATTATAGCAATGTTTGTCACTGTTAGTTTGATAAGAATATTTGTTTGCATGTAGTTACAAAAGTGTGGAATAGATGTATAAGCAAGGCAAAGTCATAATTTTTAATTTAGTAAAGAGTGGAGAGAAATGTTGTCTATTATTTCAATGACCATTAGTCTTATTAATTTCTTTTGTAGTCTGAAAATTTTCACAGAATAAGAGAAGTTACCCCAAATAGTAACTACATATGATATATGACTGGAACAATGAAAAATAGATTTCTCGTCGAGACTCGATATTGAATATATTTTTAAATTTCGAAACAAAAAAATTACTGACAAAAGTCGTTTGCACAAATATTCAACATGGGGTAACCAGTTCAGAAAACCTGTCAATATATAGTCCTAGGATTTTGACTGTATAATCGTTTTTATTATTGGAGTTCAGAGATAATAATAGACTGAGTTTTATGACTATTAAGTTTAAGATTGTTTGCTGTAAACCAGTGTTCATTAGGTTTTGCAATTGGGACAGCTGTTTGTGTGATGTTATCAAGGTTGTATCATCAGCAAATAATATCGGTTTCCCAATATTCAGCTTATAAAAGAGATCATTTCTATAAATAATGAACAGAATAGGGCCTAAGATGGATCCCTGGGCAACTCCATGTGAAATGATAATAGAGTCAGATAGTTGATTATTTAATATAACACACTGTTTTCTATTTTGTAAATAAGATTTTAACAGTTCAAGAGGGAGACCTCTAATGCCATAATATTCATGCTACTTGATTAATATTTTATATGAGACACAGTCAAAAGCTTTTGACAAATCTAGCAGGGTAACTGTAGTAAACCTGTTTTCTTCAAAAGCGTGAACTGTTTCCATCACCACTTGATGAACTGCTTGGGTTGTAGATTTTGAATTGCGGTAACCAAATTGACTATATGAAGTTAATAGTTGGCATAGACTTCTAAATAAACATATTTTCCTTTTTCAACGATATAAAATACACGTACATTAAAATTAAAATTACTTAACTATAATTTTCAACATTTTTTAAACTAATTTATGTTTTTACAAAAATTGATAAAATAATTACATGTTTATCAATATTTTTTTAAAACAAATAGATATTTCAATAATATTAAAATAAATCACCGTTTTTTGCAAATTGTATGAAATTAAATGATTCGATTTTCATTATTTATATTTCATTAACATATATTGATCAAAATTATAATGACTGTATCAATTATTATATGTAGGTTTTAATGTTATGCTATTACACCCGAAGTAACGCTACTGATGCTGCTGAAATGTATAGTAATAATTACCCTGAGCGACGGCATGTTAAAATTTTTAGAATATTGAGACAAAACTAATTGTTGTATTTATTATGCCCAAAAAGAATTTTGAAAATAATAATGAAGAAAAAGAAAATATTGTTCTTCAAGCAGTAATTGAAGAAGAAATACGACATGATTTAGAAGTGGCAAAAATCTTTTCAGGAAATTTTAGAAATACAAATACCACCCTTACAAATATTAGCTATGTTAAGGACTCATCCTAGATGATTACGTCTACGATTTTGTAAATGGTAATAATGGAAATTTTGTAAATAATACTTTGGCATTTAACGAATGTAATATTAACAATAAGGGTTTATTTAACTGCTTTTACTGATCAACTGAAATCAATCACTTATAAGAGTTACCAAAATAGATTTAGTTATAATATCTGGTGTGGTATTTTTTGAAACCGTCTGATTAGACTATTCATTTATAACGACAATTTCAATGCAACATTTTGTGTAAATCTACTGCATTATGATCTGGATGTCATTACAACCAATTTTTAATTTATGATTCCAACAAGATGGGGCATCTGCACATAATGAACAGTCTGCAAAGAACGATTGAAATTGACGATTTGGACAACAAGCGATAGGCACATATAGTGAAATTCTATTGCCTGCAAGATCACCAGATGAAACTAAAATGGATTATTTTGTGGGGCTATTTATAAAATAAACTTATTATTAATAAATATGAGAATGAAATGAGATAAGCTACTTTCAGAATTCTGAATAGAATATATCAAAAAAAGTTATGCCGGAAGTAAAACGAAGAGCACAATTATTTTTAAAATTAAATTGCTTTTTATTAAGAAATCTATTGTGATATTTGTTTAGGATAATTATACATCTATATATTAGAATTTTATTGAACTAAATATTTTTATTTCATATTTATTTGTAAAACGTTTCACAATTTTTTACATCTGTATATTCCAATATCCACTGTAAATTAAAACGTTTCCTACTGAAATTGAATAAAAAAGTTATTTTCATAATCTATCATATTATTTGATAACATATTATACAACAATGTTACATAGTAAAATAACAAACAAAAACCTGCTTTAATTAACACAAATTTAGAAAATTAAACTTGATAGAACCTAGTCGCAATCTGTAAGAGATAAACAAGTTTTAGGTACCCCTGTAATTTAAGCAACTTTGTACCTTGTACAGTTCTCGAGATGTTAAACTACGTTTTTGGTACAGTCTATATTTACATATATATATATATATATATATATATATATATATATATATATATAATATACACAGGCTGTTATATTTTAAAAGACGCAGCAAATATCTCGCTTATTAATCAACTTAGCAATTTCTATTATATAACATGATTTATACAGCAACATGAAAGCTAGTTGATGACGGATGTACATTCATGATATCATTTCCGATTTATTAGTAATTAATGTGTGTGGCTTGAAATAAAACAATAAACTAAAACAATTGTAACACGGTAAATGTCAAACCGTAAATACTCAGTAATAATTGCTCTAATCTTTATTATTAGCAGGTTTCATTGTAGTACCTTATTAATTTATTATAAAATGAATTTTTCTAATTCAGAAAAAGTTTATACGCTAGATGTGTATTTTCGAAGTTTAAAAAATAAACGCATAGCTGCAGAACTTTATCGACAAGAATATCCACATCGCCGTCATCCAAGTGAATAGCTTTTTTTGTGAGATTAGTAAATAAACTACGAATCACAGGTTCATTTGAAAGAAGAAAAAGAAATATCATAAATGAAGATGATGTGGAAATTAATGTACTTGCGCTTTTTGAGGCCAATCCAAGAATTTCCGTTCGCGACGCAAGTGTTGATACAGGAGTAAACATATTTAAAATTCACAGATCTTGAGAAAACACAAGTACAGACCATATAAAATTCAAACAGGACAAGGACTATTGCCAGGTAATTATCAACGTAGACTTGACTTTAGTCAATGGTTTTTGGAAAAAAACACGTAGAGATCGAATGTTCTACGCAAACATGTTTTGGATTGACGAAGCTAGTTTTTCTAGAAATGAACTTTTTAATAATAAAAACTGCCACTATTGGAGCATGGAACATTCTCATGATGTTCGGGAAACAAGACACCAGATTAGTTTTAAAATAAATGTTTGGTGCGGAATTTTAAAAACAAAATTTTTGGACCTTACTTTTACGAAGAAAATTTGACGGCTGCATTGTACGCCGCATTTTTAGATAATGTGTTATACGATTTTTTTGACGAGATTTCACTTCAAAATAGGCTTGGTATGTGGTTTCAACCAGACGTGGCGCCTGCGCATAACGCGAGAAGATGCGTTGATATTTTAAATAATAGATTTGAGCGACGTGTTATTGGAACAAATTGTTTAATTCGATGGCCTGCACGTTCTCCCGATATGACTCCACTTGATTTTTGTTTATGGGGCTACGTGAAAGATTTTGTTTATAAAGAACCAGTAAACACATTAAACGAACTGAAGAATAAAATTGATGCGGCAATTGAATCTTTATCTGCTGACCAAATAGAAAGGGCTACTTATTCTGTTTCAAAACGTTGTGAAAAATGCATTGAAGAAGCTGTGAGCCATTTTGAATATTTGTTATAAAATCATGTTGTTGTTATTAAGTGTTCCTTATTCTTATTTTCTGTATTATGATGACAAACAAAAATTATTTCGTTTAATAATAATAATTACAATTGTTTTAGTTAATTGTTTTATTTCAAGCCACAGTCATGACTTACTATTCTCTTTCCGATTTGGTCTATAATAAAATGCCCGCCATTTTACTTTTTAATAATATAACATATGGATTATTTTAAATGATTGTAAAGCAAATTTGATGCACTTTTCAAATTTGTAAAAAAATATAGTATGTTCCATTTGAAATTTCAAAGTTGATATTAATTACTAATAAACCAGAAATGATATCATGAATGTACATCCGTCATCAATTAGCTTACATGTTGTTGTATAGATCATGATATATGATAGAAATTGCTAAGTTGATAAATAAGCGAGATATTTGCTGGGTCTATTAAAATATAACACTCTGTATATATATATATATATATATATATATATATATATATATATATATATATATATATATATATATATATATATATATATACAGGGTGAGTCTGGGAAGACGCCCCCCCCTTTAACTTTTTTATTATAAGTAATAGAAAAAAATGGTTCATATGAAAGTTTTATTATTTTAAATATACTATTTGATGGCAGATGTAGATATTTTTTATAAAGTCAGGTTTACAAGATACGACTATCAACTTTTATTTTTTAAATAGCAACCTATAATTATTTTACTAAAATAAAAACCGCCATTTTTTTCTCTTTTCAACGGTGTATTAGTTTTTATTAATGTATCTGAAAAAATTCGAGAAAAATAAGAAAATTGAGAAATACTAGAAATAATTTTTATACAAATATTATAGGTGGCTATGTGAAAATAAACAAAATGTAACAGTGTTATACAACTTAACAAACTAAAGCAACAAATTCAGTAACAAAAACAACTTAAAACAAATTATTTTCACAAAATGGCGGTTTTTATTTTAGTAAAATAATTATAGGTTGCTATTTAAAAAATAAAAGTTGATAGTCGTATCTTGTAAACCTGACTTTATAAAAAATATCTACATCTGCCATCAAATAGTATATTTAAAATAATAAAACTTTCATATGAACCATTTTTTTCTATAACTCATAATAAAAAAGTTAAGGGGGGGGGCGTCTTCCCAGACTCATCCTGTGTATATATATATATATATATATATATACAGGCTGTCCCATTTTAATCTTGCCAGGGGAATTTCTCTCAACGAGTACATCAGACAAAAAAACTTTCCGAATAAAAGTTTGCTGGTTTGGAGGAGGACGTTCGATGCTATAACAAATTTCACCCCCAACCCCCAGGGGGTGGATAAGGGGTTTGACTTTGAAATCGTAAATGGAACCCCCTATTTTTTATTGCAGATTTGAAAAGAGCATAAAAAACTATGTAGGTTTTATCCGGGAACTTTTTTATTTTTTGCAACAGCTGGCGCTGTAAACGCTAAAACTTGTTTTTTTTTCGTGAAACGTAAGATTAAGGTTTTGATGTCAATTTACAATTAAAAAACTGTCAGGATAAAACCTACATAGTTTTTTATGCTCTTTTCGAATCTGCAATAAAAATAGGGGGTTCCATTTAAGATTTTGTTAATTTGTTATAGCATCGAACGTCCCCCTCCAAACCATCAAACTTTTATTCGGAAAGTTTTTTTGTCTGATGTTCTTCTCTCTAGAACCTTCGATATATGACGGTAGCGCGAGTCTTAGCAGTGCTTCATTAACATTGTATTGAAATACGTATGCGGTGGTATAGAATACTCAGGAATAGAGTAGAAATAACATGATTTAGTATAAAAGGGAGAGTTTGAGCCAGCAAGAGCCAGTCAGTATTGAAGTGTGAACAGTGCAAGTTGTTGCTAAATACTTTAATGTGAATATAAATACGTGTTGTAAATAAATATGTCTCACTAGTTATACTTCGTTTTAGTAAATAATTTGTTAGAGTTTTCATTGTTCGTGTTTTATTTAATAATAAACCGAACCCGAAATTGTAATAAACCTTACAATTGGTGTCAGGTATTACGGTTGTGTTTCGTGAATTAAAAAAGAAGTTTATAGTGCAAATAAATAAAAATGATTCGAAAATTGTAAATCTAAGTGATTTAAATGTGACTGATCTGAAGAGAGAATTAGAAGATCGTGAACAGGACACTATAAGCAATAAAAGTATACTCCAAGAACGACTTCCTCAGTTTTTGGTTGAAGCTGGTGAAATAGCGGGTACTTACGAATTAAAAATGCCGAGCGATTTGGACTCCACGTACAAAAGCTTGCACAAAATTTTAGAAGCTTAGAAGCCAAATTAGAAGAAAAATTTGCAAAGTTTGAAGAAAATTCTAGAAGCTTGGAAGCAAAATTAGAAGAAAAATTTTAAAAGTTCGAAGAACATTCTAGAAACTTGGAAACAAGCTCGGAAACTAAATTAGAAAACAATTCCAGAAGCTTGGCAGCCAAATTAAAAGAAAGTTCCAGAAGCTTGAAAACAAATTTGGAAAATAAATTTGAACAAAAATTTGAAAAACTTCAAGAACATTCAAGAAATTTTGAAGAAAACCTAGAAGAAAAATTTTAAGAACTTTCGTGAAATTTTGAAGATAAATTTATACGTGTTAAAGATTGGCAACATTGAATAACGGAAAGGTCGAAGATTTAGAGAGGAAAGAATCTTTGCGTAGATTCCACATGAAACTACTACAGTTTGATGGCAAGGTATCTTGGTTTAATTATTACGCCCAATTCGAAGCTGCGGCAGTATCTAATGGTTGGTCATCATCTGAGAAGGCAACGGTCTTGATCATTGCGCTGCGTGGTGACGCAGTGGATATATTGCAAAACAATTCCTCCAGAAGAGCGGCAGAACTATCAGCAACTATTTAAACGCTTGGAAATGCGTTATGGACACGCACATCTGCAGCAAGTGTCTCATTCGCAGCTGAGAAATAGACGTCAGAAAGCAAATCAAAGCTTGCAAGAATTTGAATCTGATATCGTTTTTCTAGTTCGTTTAGCATATCCTGTTACTCCGGTTAATGTGTTAGAATGTTTGTCTGTGCAGTAGTTAAAGTCGTTGGATACATCTACAAATACCTGTATGGAAGGATATTCCTGGTGACGACTGATCATGCTACGTTGAAATGGCTGTTACAATTCAAGAATTCGGAAGGGCAGATAGCAAGTTGGATTGGATGGCTATAGGAAAATGACTTCGTCATCGAGCATAGAGCTGGAGTTAGTTATTGTAACGCCGACGCGTTATCAAGACGACCATGCTCAGACGACTGCAAACACTGTACCCGAGTGGAGGAGAAGTCCGTTGAAATCTTACGGACCACAGTAATAGACGAACATTGACTGACTAAAGAATTTGTGAAAGGCCAAGAAGTTGATCCGGAATTGAAATACCTATTAGAATGGAAGAAAGTAGGCCGCAAACCAACCTGGAAAGTAATTGTACGACCCTCAAAAACCGTAAAATCATATTGGGCGCAGTGAGACTCCATTTTTATAGAAGATGGACTACTGAAACGTATCCTGAAAGGTCCTGGGGCTATGAAACAAAAGATGCAGATCATAATCTCCAGGAAAAGAGTACCGAAGGAACTGAAGGAGATTCATGATGGAACTGCTGCAATCGACGTTGCCGGTCCATTTCCAAAATCCGATAAGGGAAATAAATACATCGTAGTGGTCATGGACTACTTCAGCAAGTAGGTTGAAGCTTATGCCTTGCCAAATCAAGAAGCCGCTACAGTAACAGAAGAACTTGTCATCCAGTGGATCTGCCGATTCGGGGTACCGTTGGAACTACACTCGGACCAAGGTAGAAACTTCGAGTTGTCTCTATTCCAAGCGATCTGCTAACTATTGAACAATCGCAACACAAGAACAACTGCTCTACACCCACAGTCAGATGGCATGGTCGAACGCATGAACAGAACCATCAATAGACACCTCTCCAAGGTTGTCTCCGGCCACCAAAGGGACTGGGATTGTCATCTACCAAAGTTCCTGTTAACTTATCGATCATCCGTCCATGAAACAACAGAACAGACTCCGGCTAGCATCGTCTTTGGTCATGAACTGCGATTACCCTGCGACTTTAAGTTCGGCAGCAAGCCAGGTAAAAATTTGGCTGGCGAAGATTTCGTCACCGAAATTCTGAAGAAGAAGCACGACATCCATGAGCAAGTACGCTCCAATATCCAGAGCGCTAGTGACAGGATGAAAGACCAATATGATGTCAAGGCTGAGAATGGTGGATATCAAGCCGGGGATCTGGTTTGGCTATACAACCCACAGCGTCGCCGTGGAATGTCCTCAAAGCTATAGAACTCCTGGAAAGGTCCATACGAGGTACTGAAGCGAATAAATGACGTCATCTATCGAATCCGGAAAAGGACTGGAGGAAAACCAAGAGTTATTTATTTCAACCGATTGGCTCCTTTCGCCGGTGACAACAACGATTGCAAAACCAATGAAGCTCGATCTCGACGAATTAATCAACAAGATCCGAAAACCACCTTTGACGAGTTCATGGCCTCCTATTCTACGGGTCATAAAGTACGAAATGGTATGACTTATTCAAAGTGCCTACAGAATACTCATTGGCGCATTGTGTGGCCAAAGATCTACAGATGTTTCGAGGAATTGCCGTGGTTTTTAAAAAGAAGTTCCGCCAACTGGAAAAACTACGGCAACAACATCCATATGTCGGCACAGTGCTACATATTACCGACAAACAGTCGAGCCGAAACAGTAGCATTTTTTACCTGGTGACTAAACATTTGTCCCACGAGAAACCAACTTATCGCGCCGCCTGGGACGCCCTATGTCAGTGGTTCCCAACCTTTTTTTAATCGTGACCCTTTTTAGTTTTTTTTTAATGTTCGCGACCCCCCTTTCGCTTATTTGATCAATAAAACAAAAAATAAAAGGTTTGACAAAATATATTTTAGGACTTAGTGATTATATTTTTTCCCCTCAAAAAAGCCAAGGCGACCCCCCCAAAAAAGGCGACCCCCTTGTGGGTCGCGACCCACCGGTTGGGAACCGCTGCCCTATGTGATCTACGTGGTGTGCTGCTCGATCAGGATATTCTAAAACTAGCTGTACCAAAGCTAGGCTGTGGCCTTGATGAATTGAGCTGGAGAATTATAAGAAACATGCTGGACACTGTTTTCCAATATACCGGAATTGAGATCCTGGTGTGCAGGCATAATCTCTGTGGTTCAACAGTAGTGAAAAGAACTGTGGATGGTTATTTCCACCAAACGTCACAGTGCTCGCAGGGATCAACATGCAGATATCGGAATGGTGCAGAAAAGTTTTGGGACGAAACATCCTTAAGGAGGGGGTAGTGTAACGAGTACGGCCTTGTTCCCTCTGGAACTGCCGAAACAACGTATTCTGCTGCTCGTTTAGCGCTGTCTCATACGCAATACGGTAACGAATACGAACCTGTTCGCTCTGGAACCATCGATATATGACGGTAGCGCGTTCCAGAAGTTCTGGAATATTGTAGATGAACCTGTTTCAGTATATAAGGGAGAGTTTGGGCCGGCAATAGGCGTTCTGTATTTGAAGTGTGAACAGTGCAAGTCGTTGCTAAATACTTCAATGCGAATATAAATACGTGTTGAAAATAAACATGTATTAGTAATTGTAATACATTATTTTCGGTTTAAAATAAATATTTTGTTAGTATTTTCATTGTTCGTGTTTTATTTAATAATAAGCTCCACCGAACCCAAAATTGTAATAAACGTTACAATATATATATACAGGATGTTTCATAACTTCAGGTATATACGTTAATGTTATATGTTATTTGATATGCTGATTACGAATCAAAAGGAATTTTTTTTAATCGCAAAATTATTTTTCATGTTTCCCAGTCCAACATTTTTCGTTGCCACTGCCACTGGGTGGATGATTATGTTAAAGGTATTAATTAAATAAAATTCTATTATAAATAACTGCTAATAATTGAATTGTGTAATTATTCTTTCGTAGTACGTCAGTAGGTCAATTTATTGTATCTTTTATGAATGATACATACATAACAGTGTAAAACAATTGGAGATTTGTTTTAAAAATGTATAACGTGAACGGATTTAGTGATAGTGAATTAGTGGACATAGTGCTAGCATATGGAGTGGCGAGACAAAGTGCGAGACTAGCAGAGCGTATTTAGACGGCATCCTAACCACCGTATGTTTGTTGGAATTACACAACGCCTGCGTGACACAGGATCTTTGCGACCTAATCGTGGTAGAGAGGGAGGCCCTCGCCAAGTAAGAAATCGTCACATTATTGAAGATGCAATTTTAAACTCCGTCCATGCAGGGGCGGATCCAGACTTCGAATTAGGGGGGGGGGCGGGTCATGGAGTGAATTTTGTCTCGGGGGTGGGGGGTATTTTTTTTTTCACCTCAAAAATTTCCCCTAAGAACGCCAACACTTTTTAAATCATAAAGTTTCAATATCTAAACGGTTCTTCGATAGAATACAAAAATTATTGAATTAGAAGTTGATTTTCTAAGTGCAAATGTTGGCAGTCATATTCACTGTTCGACAAAAAAAAAACCGGACACTTACATTTTTCAAAAATTGACTTTCCTCTCGTTTCTGTCGAGTAAAGTTTGATGTATTTTTGAATTTTTATATGTATTCAAATATTTATGTAGCAAAAAAATCGAATTATCTTATAATTGTGAATCAATTTATTAGTGAGTTTGATTGGAATATATTTAGGTATTTTGTTGATGTTAATGCAGCATGTGATTTTTTATATTATATGTTATATACATTTTTTGATGAGTGTGTCCCTTCCAAATCCTACCGTAAAACATCTTTTCCTCCTTGGTTTACGTCACATATTAAACGTATATTACGAACCAAAAATCATTTTTTCAAACTTTATAAAAATTTTCCAAATACAGCATCTTATTATGAGCAACATAAGAAGTATCGTTCATTACTTAAACATGAACTATAAAAATCTTACAGTAACTATTTGAAGCGATGTGAATCAGAAATTAACTTAAACTCTAATAAATTCTGGAACTTCATTAATAGTAAAAGAAAATTATCGAACCTGCCTTCTGTTATGTTATTTGAAAATACTCATTTAAATACACTCGGTGAAATTAGTGAAGCGTTTGCTTCTTATTTTCATAGCGTTTATTCCACTCCAAGTACTGACTCTCAAACTGATATTAAATTATTATCTAGCAATCTAATATCCCTCACACACATATCTGCAGAGGAAATTAAATTAGCTATGAAAAAATTAAAGAATAATCTTTCTTCTGGTTTTGATTTAATTCCTAGCCTTATTATTGCTCCGAATATTTTTCAATTGCCTTATTTCATATTCTTAACTTATCCATTCGCACTAACACATTTCCCGACCTGTGGAAAATTGCACGCGTGGTTCCAATTCATAAATCAGGCAACAACTCTGATATAAAGAGTTACAGACCGATTGCTGTACTCAGTAACTTTAGTAAAGTATTCGAATCAATCATGTACCGCAATATTTATCCCTTAATTAAAAATCATATATCTATATATCAACATGGCTTTATGCAAAATAGGTCTACACTTACAAATCTTTCCTACTTTACACACTTTGTTTCTTCTGCACTTGATTCTAAAAGCCAAGTAGATGTTGTGTACACAGACTTTTCTAAGGCCTTTGATACAATTAACCACAATATTATTCTTCAGAAACTTCAAGCTTTTTCTTTCTCCCATTCTTTAATTTCTCTCTTGTCATCTTATCTTCTAAATCGTTCCTTCTTCGTTAGCTATCAAGGTCATAATTCATCCATGTTTCATGTTACGTCAGGTGTTCCTCAGGGTTCGAACCTAGGACCCTTGATATTTCTACTCTTCATTAATGACGTCACTGATGTTATAAATAACAATAAATTATTATTTGCAGATGATCTAAAAATATTCTGTACCATTTCTTCTGTCGTTGACTGTCTGTATCTTCAACATGATATTCTTCATTTGCAGAATTGGTGTGAAACCAATAAACTAAATTTGAACATTGCTAAATGTAAAGTTATGACTTACACAAAAAAACTCGTCCCGATTACATATGATTATAAACTCTCAAATATTAGTATTACTCGATCTGACGAGATTGTTGATTTAGGAATTATGTTTGATAAAAAACTTTCCTTCTCGCCACATCTCTCCAGCATGACTTCAGCCGCTAATAGAATGCTTGGTTTTATAATAAGAAATACTAAATTATTTACGGATTTATCAACAATTTTCATCTTATATTTCTCATTTGTTAGATCAAAACTTGACTATTGTTCGCTTATATGGAATCCAGTTTATGATGTTCAAAAAAAAATTGTTGAAAAGACACAGAAAAAGTTCTTAAGATACGTTTACTATAAAATAATGAACAGTTACCCTAGTTATGATGTATCCTACCATATACTACTAAATATTTTTAATTTTAAATCACTTTCCATGAGACGTTCCTTTTATTCTCTGATATTCCTATTCAAATTAATACATAACTATATTGATGATCCAGCTTTACTAAACTGCATTAATTTCCATTACCCAGCCTTCAACACACGGTCTTCAAACACTTTCTACTTACCTAATGTTCATACAAACTCACTATATAAGTCACCAATATTTAACGCATGTAAACTTTATAACTCTGTACAGTCACAATTAAATATTTATGACACAAAAATTTTTGTTAATAATCTAAATCATTTATATTAATTTTGGTTATATTTTTATTATAATACTCTGTAACTCTTTGTTAATTTTCTTTTTTCATTTTTAGGCACTTATGTATTTGTATACTTGTATATTTTTGTTCCTGTCCTTTTATTGGGCTCGTCCTGTAGGGCAGTATAATAGTAATAAATAAATAAATAATTTATTAATAATGTAATAAATTAGGGAACAATGTTTTTTTTTTACATGACCAATGCCAAGAAATACTCGATATTTTTGTTATACAATGATAAAAATATCAACAGTAATATCGAGTATTTCTACCTCTAGCTCTAATAACTTCTCTTATTCGTTGTGGCATACTCCTTATATGGCATGCAATGTCAGCTTGGTCCAATCTGCCTCATTCATCTTCTAGAGCAGTAAGAAGTTCATCTAAGGTCTCTAAAGTGTTTCCTCGATCTCGAATACGACGTCCTAACATGTCCCATACATGCTCTATTGGATTGAGATCAGGACTGCGAGCTGGCCAATCCATTGTGTTAATATTCACTTCATCCAAATATCTGTTGACATGCATAAGAATAAATTGATCATCTATAAAAGGAGCATATGGAACAACGTGACAGTCTAGACAGTCCGTTATGTAACTGTGTGCATTTATAATCCCACTATTCATGACGATAAGGGCCATACGTCCTTCCAAAGATACACCAGCCCATACCATAATAGAACGTCCATGAAACGGAGTTATTGGTGATATTACAATCCGCATATCATTCTCCAGGTCTTCGCCAAACATGTTCACGGCCAGCTGGTGATCGTAAACTAAACCGGGACTCATCTGTAAATAAAACTGAACGCCAATTCGTGATATCCCAATTGTCATGATTTTGGGCAAATCGAAGGCGTGCTGTTCGATGAGCTGGGAGCAATTCTGGCCCGGTAGCTGGCCTCCTGGATCGAAGTCCAGCTTCGTTTAACCTCCGAGATACCGTTCTTGCCGAAATTGTCACTCCTCGAACGTCAGCTAATCGTCGAGAGACGGTACTAGCAGTTTCACGACGATCACGTACAATCATGGATACAATAAATCGATTATCCCGTTCTGTAGTTACTCGGTTACGACTCGATCCTGGTCTTCTTATATACTGTCCAGTTCCATGGTATCGCCTAATAGCGTCATTCACTGTACTTCGTGCCAAATTTAAAATTGCGGCAATATATCGAACACTTCGTCCATCTTCAGTTAACGCAACGGCTCTGGCAACATCTTCAGGTCTCATTTTAAAATTTGTGTATATAATTATGCATAAAAGCATTTATAACAGACAATTGAAATTTTTCAACCTCACCAAAATAAAAACAAATGAATTTTAAACAAATTTAACAAGACAAAGTTATTTCGATTTCTTCAATAAATTATTAAAATAAAAAATTAATCTAATAAACCTTTCACAATTATAAGATAATTTGAAATTTTTGCTACTTAAACATTTGAATATATATAATAATTTAAAAATACATACATACATACATACATAGATACATAACATCACGCTATATCCCATTAAATGGGGTAGCACGAACCCGTCAACATTCTCATCCTGACACACGATACTCGATTCGACCACATTAACACTTCCTCCATACAAACTCTTCTTTTCTGACAACCAAAATCCATCAACACGCAACAAACATTCATCCATTCGCTCCTGATGTACACCAGTTTTGTAAATCTTCACTTACGCCCACTTCTCTAACAACGAATCTATAAGAAATGTAGGCAGCATCTCCTGCGCTTGTTTAAAAATACATTTAACACAATTGCAGTTACACACTGTATAGTAAAAACTGAAAATGAAGTAAAAAAGATGAGGAAGGAAGGGAGTATCTCCCTGCGCTTGTTTTTGAATACATAATAATTTATTCGACAGAAACGAGAGGAACGTAATATTTTCAAAAATGTAAGTGTCCGGTTTTTTTTTGTCGAGCAGTGTACTTGACTAGGTCTCAAATAGAATACCTCTCCCATCTGCGGGTCGAAATAATATCCACACAAAATATTGGTTTTTGCCTATTTATTAGAGAAATAAATCAAACAATAGTTCTTAATTATCTTAGAATTTGAAGTTCTTAGATAATATTTTCTATTTAATTTGTTTAACAAATTGAGTTATCGTAAATAATGACATCATTATTATGTATTAGGGCCAACATTTAAAAAAAGTCCATTGCTGGGGGGGGGGGTATGACCCCCATGACCCTCCCTGGATCCGCCACTGCGTCCATGCTGACCCTACAGTTAGCACAAGTAGATTATCACGACTTTTACATGTTCCATATTCCAGTGTTTGGAGAACTATTCGGAATCATGGTTATCATCCGTACCATATTCAAAGAGTGCATAGACTACTACAAACTGACCATCCAGCTCGAGTAAATTTTTGTGAGTGGCTTCTACAATAACATGCCCTAAATCAAAATTTCACCTCGCACATAATCTTCTCTGATGAAGCAAATTTTACAAGAGACGGAGTTTGTAGTGTCATAACTCACATCACTGGCCGATTGAAAATCCGCATGATATTGTAAGAAACAATTTCCAGCAACGATTTTCTTTGAATATCTGGGCTGGAATCATAAATGGAACGTTACTTGGTCCCTATGTTCTACCTAATAGAATGAATGATGCAAATTATGTATCTTTCTTGCAAAATAATTTGCCGGAGTTATTAGAAGATATTCCCTTAAATGTATGGCAGCATGCATGGTTCCAGCATGACGGTGCACCACCGCACTTTACACGTAATGTGCGGCAATACTTAACTCAAACCTTTGATAATAGGTCGATAGGACGTGGTGGTCCTGTACAATGGCCTCCTAGATCTCCGGATCTAAAGCCATTAGATTTTTATTTTTGGGACTGTTTCAAATCATTAGTTTATGATAACCAGGAAACACCTGAAACTCTGGAACAACTGAGGGAACGGGTTGAAAACGCTGCTAATTTTATGAGACATCATAATTCGTTCAACGAAGCTTGCAGCGTGTTTTTAATTCACCGTGCTGCATTATATATGGCAGAGAATGGCAACAATTTTGAGCAATTTTTGTAAGGAGAAACTGATGATGAAGAAGAAAAAGATGAAGAAAACACAAAAACCAACAATAGAAGAAGTGAAAAGCGTTATTGCAAAAAGAAAAAAACGGAAAAGCAACGGAAATAGATGGAATAAATATGGAACTACTAAAATATGGAGGAGAGGAAATTATTATACACATTCATAACCTACTAAAAAAAATTAGGAGGGAGGAAAAGATGTCAAAAGTATGGAAGATAGGACAAATAATAACAATATATAAAAAATGTAATCCCAGAATATGTAAAAACTATAGAGGAATAACACTGTTAAACAAGACATATAAAATACTATCGTCAATAATACAAAGAAGATTAGGGAGAACAGCGATAAATAAAAAACAAAAATGAGATTTGGAAAACAGAAACAGAACAACATCATAAAAATAGGGCAGAATGAGTTTGAGGAAATAGAAAGTTATAAATATTTGGGTGTAATAATAACAAACAAAGGAGATAGAGAAACTGAAATAAAATGTACACAAAAAAAATGTTAGAAAGTAAAATTCTCACTAAAAATACTAAAATGAAAATATACAAAACAATGATAAGACCTCTACTGATGTATGACGCAGAGACACTAACAATGACAAAAAAAGAGGAAGAACAAATGAGAATAATAGAAAGAAAAAATTAAGAAAAATATTGGGACCAGTCAAAGTCAATGAAGATGAATGCAGACAAAAAATGAACAGCGAAATACTAAAAGAAATGGATGATGAGGACGTAGTAAGCAAGATCAAACAGCGGAGAGTAAAATGGCTGGGACATACATGGAGGGCTGGTGAAAACACTATGATCCATAGTATATTAGAATGGGATCCTGGGAGAAAAAGGAGAGGAAGATCCAGATCTACGTGAATGAAGGCAGTGACAGAAGACTTGAAAAATGCAAGAGTCCAAATATGGAAAGAAAAAGCAGGAAATAGAGAATTATGGAGAAACATAAGTGAGAAGATAAAATAAAAGAAGAAAGAAGGGATGATCCCACCGTTAAAAAGGATCTAGAGAGCATCGAAAGAAGCGGCGTTGCCCCACGAGGCGCATTTTGCCACCGCATATATATATATATATATATATATATATATATATATATATATATATATATATATATATATATCATCACGTTTTTACCCATTACTGGGTGTGGCACTCTGCCTAAGCAGATCTCGGTAAGTGATATATTTCTACGCGTGAAGTGTGATTACTATCCGTCAAATATTTACACATATATATATATATATATATATATAAGTTATATAGAGACATCGCCCATATTGCATCAGAAAGTGCTATCTAAATTCTCATGTAACTAGATATCATATCTCCTCATATAAAAAGGTAGATCATAGCTTTGTCACGTAGTTCTACAGTTGCTACAGATAGTTCAACACTCTTAAGTTCCATTGTATAATTCATGTAATCCTTTGTTAAAGAAATAAATAGTTTTTAAAAACTCGTATTTCTGAAATAAATACGTAATTGGCGCAGTCGGTAGGATAAAAGCAAAAGGTTTCGTAGTTCGGAAACGCATAAAAGTGTTAAATCCGTTAAAAACTCGAAATCGTCAATTTTAATTGTTAATTTGCAAACGAATCTAAAACAAAGTAAAAATGGTGAATCAGTGGAACATCGACAGAAGCTGTAAACTCCTGGTGTCAACATAAGAGCCGTGCCATCAACTTCGGAAGGTGCCGAAATTCATCTCTACACCGTGGTCGAACGAGATCAGTGCAGCTGTCCTAACAAAAGCCTGAATCCAGCCTCAACTCACAGAGCGGTACGAGATTCGTCCCGTAACTCCGAAAGGCCAGAGCATCGTCACACCAGCACACATCTCGCAAAAGAAAATTGCACCCATGCAAATGAAGATTGCAACCGTTTTTCTGTTAATGTAAGTCAAGTGATTATTAATTATAATATAAATTTATAAAACAACACAAAATGGCTTTGAACACACTAAATAAAGAAGTGTTAACCTTCCTAGAAATATATTAGCTATAATAAACCAATCAGATCCCTCAGAGATTACAATAAGGTTTATTTTACTAGCATTGAAAAAGAAAATAATTGGTAGTGCTAAAGAACTATTATCAGGACATAGTTTAACTACATGGAAAAGTTTAAAAGATCTGTTAATTCAAAATTACCAAGATAAAAGAAATGAAGCTACTTTGTTAATTGAAATATGCGAATTAAAGCAAACAAACGAATCAATATTAGCTTTTCATAAGAAATATACTGAATTATTTTTATTGTATAAAAGTAATGGGGTAGGTGGCTCAGTGGTATCGAGTCGGCCTGTGGATCTTGAGAACCCTGGTTCGATCCCCACAGCCGACAAACAATTTTCACCAATTTAAAAAAAATCTACCCCTGTGGCTCCCTCTCCACTAATATCTTTGAGGGCCGTGATTTGACGGCTGGTAACCGCATTTCACGCGACAAAATATATCACTTACCGAGATCTGCTTAGGCAGAGTGCCACACCCAGTAATGGGTAAAAGGCGTGATGATATATTTATTTATTTTATTTGTATAAAAGTAAAGTAGAATTAAGCTTAGAAGATAATGAACTTAAAAATATGATCGCATTTGGTCAACAATATGCAACACAATGCTTTATAAAAAACTGTAAAGAACCATATAGATCACAATTAAGTGCAAGACA
Organism: Pterostichus niger; assembly: GCA_947425015.1. NCBI lineage: Eukaryota > Metazoa > Arthropoda > Insecta > Coleoptera > Carabidae > Pterostichus > Pterostichus niger. The sequence continues at coordinate 12,300,484 of OX380347.1, forward strand.
CCCAGGCACTTTAAGTGACATATCAATTCTAATAACTAACGACCTACAATATGTAAAAACTCAGAATGTACCAAAACCTTCATTCCAACCAAATCCGAATCAAGCACAAAAACCATACCAAACACAAACAAAATATTTTAACCAACACCAGTCACCCATGACAAGAAATTCTAACACACAACACTCACAATTCTCGAGACAACCAGTGCATGTCAAACCTGCATACAAACCGACTCCAATGTCCTCAAGTACCAGAACATATAAACCATTTAATAATTTCCAATCCCAATCGAGACCGACATTTGTAGCAGAAGAATTATATAATGTTGAACAAAATTCAGAGAATTATTTCGAAAATGAAGAAACATTAGCTAGTAATAACTCAGAAAATAACGAAAATGATAATGAAAATTATGATAACGAAAATGAAAATTTTCCCATGGATACAGAAACGAATTTGAATCCCTAACGATAAATATGATAAGTAATCTTCTTCTTCTATGGCACTACAGTCCTGTGTGGACCTTGGCCTTCTCGACAATTTTTCTCCATTCTAACCTATTCACAGCTTTATTTCTCCAGTACGTTACTTCTAACACCTTTAAGTCTTCGGTAACTTGGTCTTGCCATCTTTTTCTTGGACGACCTCTTTTTCTCTTCCCGTATAGACGAGTATTCGTTACATTTTTTGCTAGTCTTTTTTCGTCCATCCTTTCTACATGCCCTAGCCATCGTATTCTTTGTGCCTTTATATATCTTACTATGTCTTCGTTATTTAACAGCTATTCAATTTCAAAGTTATATCTGCTTCGTCACAAATTATTTTCCTACACTGGGCCATAAATTTTTCTTACGATTCTTCTTTCAAAACAGCGCAATTCGTTTTCTTCTTTCTTAGTGATGGTCCAGGTTTCTGCTCCATATGTAGCTATAGGGCGGATTAGTGTCTTATACAACCTTGTTTTTGTACTTCGGGATAATAATTTTGATTTCATTAAGTTCGCGTATCTATAGTACGTTTTATTACCGGCCTGTATTTTCCTTTGGATAGCTTCTCTTATTGAATTTTCGTTGTTTAATATATCTCCTAGGTATGTGAAATTCTGGACCCCTTCGAAGTTCCAACTGTCGGTTATAAAGTTTTGCAAAGTTCTTCGTGCCTGGGACGCAGACATTTTCATATATTTTGTTTTATTTTCATTAATGATGAGTCCTGTTTTCGCAGCATGTTCGGCTAATATTTCTAGGGCTTCTCTTAGTTCGTCAGTGCCCTTCGTGACAAGCGCAATGTCGTCGGCATACGCACATACTTGTATCATTTTGTATGCTACATTACCACTGTTTGCTATTTGGCGAATCACTGAATCTAATGTTATGTTGAATAATAGTGCAGAGAGCGCGTCTCCCTGCTTCACTCCAGTGCTGATATTGAAGCTTTCTGTGTTCTTGTTATCTATTCTTACTCTTGCCTTTACATTCTCTAGTGTCATTGCTGCTAGAGATATTAATTTATTTGGTATTCCTATTCCTTCCATTATTTTAAAAAGAGCTTTTCTTGAGATTGAATCAAATGCCTGTTTAAAATCGATAAATAAAATATGAAGGTCTCTACCGTATTGTAACGCTTTTTCCATGCTTTGTCTCATAGTAAATATCTGATCCGTGGTGCTTCTGTTTGGTCTAAAGCCACACTGATAGTCTCCAAGTATTTCCTCGGAGTAAATAGAGAGCCTAGTATATAAGATATTGGAAAAGATCTTATAAGCGACATTTAATAATGTGATTCCCCTGTAGTTGTTGCATACTCTTTTATCCCCTTTCTTCAATATAGGGTGTATTATGCCTTCATTCCAATCTGTGGGCATTTTTTCTTGTCTCCATATTGCTATTAGTAAGCTGTGTAATTTGGTTACTAGTTCTTGTCCACCGTTTTTTATTAACTCAGCAGTAATTGTATCTGCTCCTGGAGCTTTCTTCATTTTCATTTTATTTATCGCTTCGCTAACCTCTGTCGACGTAGGTTCTTCAATTAGAGGGTCTGCTGTTTGGTATACAGGTGATTCGTTTCCTCCAATCTCTGTTTCTTCCCTGTTTAGCAATGTTTCAAAATGTTCTTTCCATCTGTTCATTATTTTTTCCTCCCCTTCTAATATTTTACCCTGCTTGTTTTTTATGCCTTGGATGTTTGGTTGATATTCTTTAGTTTGTTCGTTTATTGTTTTGTAAAACATCCTGATATTTCCATTCTTATTTAGTTCTTCTATTTCTATAACTTTGTTCTTCATCATTTCTTTCTTTTTCTTTTTACAGAGTGCGTTAGCTTTCTTTCGGCATTCTTTGTAAATGTCAGTGTTTCCTCTGGTTTCGTTACATAACATTTTCTTTCTAGCTTCGTTTTTAATTTGTATTGCTTTTCTACATTCTTCATCAAACCATTCCGCATTTCTAGTTTTCTTTTCTTTTCCAATAGATTGTGTAGCAGTATCTATAATTGTATTTTTAATGATGTTCCATTCGTCGTCTATTTCTAGGCTTGTTTTTTCCCGATAATTTTCTTTTAGTTTTGCTTCTAACGATTCCTTGTATGAGTCTAGTACTGATTCTACTTTCAATTTATCTGTGTCCCATCTCTCGTTCTTTTTGCTTGTGATCTTATGCACATTCGATAGGCGTTCTCGCATAGTAGCCTGTACCAAGAAATGGTCTGAGTCGCAGTTGGGTCCTCTATAAGTTCTAATATCCATTACTGATAATGCATGTCTTTTAGAGATTAAGATATGATCTATTTGATTTAATGTTTTGTTATTTGGGCTGATCCATGTTCATTTATGTATGGTTTTATGTTCAAAGAAAGTATTTTTAATGATCATATTTCTGCCCGCAGCAAAGTGACCCAACATTTTCCCGTTATCGTTTGTTCTTACGTGCATGGTTTGCTTGCCGGCTACCTGTGACATAAAATCTTCCTGACCGATTTGGGCGTTAAAGTCGCCTAGGATCACTAGAACGTCGTATTTTGGGACTTTATCGCATTGTTTTTCTAATGTGTCGTAGAATATTTCTTTTTCTTCAGTGTCCTTGTCCTCCGTTGGAGCATGGACTGAGATCAATGTTATGTTTCGGTACTTTCCTTTTAGTCTTAACATGCATAAGCGTTCATTTATTGGTTCAAAAGCAACAACCTTGTTTATCATCTTTTTCTTTATCAAGAATCCCGTTCCGAATTCTCCTGCCTTATGTGCATTGCCGCTGTAGTAAATTGTTGCCGACATTTTATTTATAATGCCGCGTGATTTCCAGCGAATTTCTTGTATTGCTAAGATGTCTATTTGTGTTTTATTTAATTCGTCTATGATTTCGTTTAATTTCCCTGGCTTTAGCATCGTCCTGACGTTCCAAGTTGCTAGTCTTAAATCGTTGTCCTTTATTCTTTGCTTTGTTCTGTTTTCCTTGTGAATCTGTCCTAACCGAGGCAATTGTCTGGGTTTCGTAACGTGTTCTTTTTTCCACAATAGGGTTGTTGGCCCTAAGCGTAACCCCCTTTTCGGAGGACCATTTCTCCCGCTTCCGTTAGCCCTGAGCGGTTCAGGTTACCGGGGTTCACCACGAGGAGGTGGAAGTCGGAATTGGGTAGGAGAGGCTAAGCTGTGGTGCGCATACACTACCCTTTAAAGTAATCTACCAAAATTACAAGACCTATTCATTTTAATCGACACTGGCTCATCTCAAAATTTTATTAGTAAAGATCACATTTATAAAAATAGATCAAAATTTAGGATATTTAAAGAAGATTTTATTATTAATACTATGAATGGCGAATCAAAGGGTGAAGAATATACTTTTATTAAATATAAAGATAAGAGTCTAAAATGTTATTTATATAACTTTCATTCTAGCTTTCACATACTACTTGGATTTAATGGTTTAAAAATATTAGACGCTCAGATAAATTTAAAAAAATCAAATATTACTATGTTATCCAAATATGAACACAAATTTCAATATTTCGACCAAAATTCGAAACACACTGTATTTAACACCGAAACTATAAATAAATTAAACATCCCAACCGATAATTTAAATAAAAAAGGAAATCAAAATTATGTAGCAGATTGTTTATGCAGGATCAGACCTGCATTTAATATAGAATATAGAAATGATAATATATTTGAAAGCGGAAATCCACTCGTACATTGCATCTCAAAAGACTTCGAAATGAGTCAGGGCTTCGCCGAACAAGTAGATAATAATTATCAAACGAAAAGTAAACGGAGTAAGATTAAAATAATTTCAGATAAAATAGCAGTACAAGTTGAGAACGAACGAACCATAATTCATTTATTAACAAAAAATACATTTAAGGAAAAACCAACCCAACAAAATATAAAAAACTGTTTGAATAAATTATTAGAATATTTAATTCAAAATGATATATATGAAATTGATCTTCCAAAAATATGTTCTGGGTTAGATAAACAAAAATGGCCCAAAATAGTAAATCTAATTGAAGAAATTTTCCAAAACTCCTCTATTAAGTTTAACGTTTATAAAAAGTTACCAGATAATTTAATACAAAATTATGCTAACTCCGTTGAAATAACTGCAAATAATAAAGACTCCTCTAGCACAGACACTGCTCAATCTAACAACGAGCAAACTAGTTCAGTAGTAGTAGAATTAGACAATAAAGATTCTTCTAGTACACTCACTGCTCATCAATGTTGGCAGAAATCAAATTATAGTAAAAGAAACGAATAATAATAATCAAGTAAAAATCGAAAAACTTTTTGAACAAAAGACACAGAGAATTTATTTATATTTAAACCGAATTAATTGTAATAAAACAATTCTAACATTTATTAAAGAATACTTGCAACCAGGAATAAATTATTATTGTTTAATACCTGAAAAATATATAAACCCATTTAATATAGTCATTCAAACAATGTTTCGCGCTAATAGTTATAAATTAATTTCGTGTAAAAATTTATTAATAGATATTCAGGATAAAGAAGAACAATTGAATCAAACGCGTAATTACCACGAAGGAAAAACGAATCACCGCGGTATCACAGAAACGTATCAAAAATTAAAACAAATGATGTATTGGCCGAATATGCAAAAGGATATCCAAAATTATATTAATCAATGTGAAACTTGTTTATTAAATAAATATGAAAGAAACCCAATTCAAATTCCGAATATTTTGACACCTACTGCTAACAAACCGTTGGAAAAAATTCATATAGACTTGTTATCCCTTGAAAAAATTAAATATCTAACAATAGTAGATAGTTTTTCAAAATTCGCCCAAGCTTATGAAATAAAGAATCAAAATGCGATAACTATTGTAAATAAATTAATGAAATACTTCTCTCATTACGGAATACCCGTAGAAATAATTGCTGATAACGGCAAAGAATTGAATAATAAATTATTTATGAATTACCTAAGTTTTAGACAAATTAAAATAAATTTCATAAGTCTAGATCCAAAATCAAATAGAATTGTGGAAAGATTCCATAGTACATTAATCGAACATATCAGAATTCTTAATCAGAACAAATTATTCAAAGAATTAAAGTTAAAGGAAAGAGTAAATTATGCCCTCAGCACGGGAGGAGTTATATAGAGACATCGCCCATATTGCATCAGAAAGTGCTATCTAAATTCTCATGTAACTAGATATCATATCTCCTCATATAAAAAGGTAGATCATAGCTTTGTCACGTAGTTCTACAGTTGCTACAGATAGTTCAACACTCTTAAGTTCCATTCTATAATTCATGTAATCCTTTGTTAAAGAAATAAATAGTTTTTAAAAACTCGTATTTCTGAAATAAATACGTAATTTATATAATCGTTTATTTTTATACATAATGTAAATAATGAATACATCATATTTAATTCTAAATCACTAATCATAATTTAAATTACATCTTTTGTAATATGTACAACCAAGTTTAAAAGTTTTTAAAAGTGCTCATTTGTAGTGATAGGCATGGAATTTAAACAAAATTATCATTATAAATAGTAAATACTCAGGACCCTCAGAATGAAAATGTATGGCTGGGTATTTTTAGTATCCATATTATAGAATCTTTTTTAAATGATGGATGTATGAATAGTGAAAAAAATTTGTATTTGCTTCAAAACCAAATTGATCCGAAAACTGAAGATCAAACTGAAAATGATGAAACTATTTTGTACCAGCAAGATGGTTGTCCTGCATATTTTAGAGGAAAAGTAATTCAAAATTTAGGGAACGTTATACAGATTTGTGGATTGATTCTGGGGGTATAATTATTGGCCGTCACGATCACCGGAAAAAATTACTAGCTCTCGTCTGTTTGGTGCTTAAACTTCGATAATAGGTTCTTGGCTCAATTCTTAACACTTGGAAACTGGTTAGACGCTAATACATTATGCATTTCTATTGGTTTGGGTCTGGGTGCGAAAAAACATCGTTGTCATTGTAGAGCCGACGTGCATATTCTTGGATATTATGGTTATTATCATTATTACAATATACTGTCCAGACAGGCGAACCCAGTTAATTGGACAGGAAAAAAAGAAAATACAAAAATATAAAAGTAAACACGTATACAGTATGAAACAAAGAATAAATAAACACTAAATAAAGTTAAGCAAAATACAAATTAATCATTCAGTTTTAGCAGAGAGAAACTTCATATAACGTGACAACGAAATACTAAAAATATCAATTTGTGACTCAATACGATTATACAGAGAGTCCATAAGATGTACGGGAGAATGTTGCAAAATATTAGTACGAGCAGCAGACGTTCCGAAAGTATGAGGATGCCTAGAATGGAACACAGAAATTAATTGGGGTTAGTGTTAATGGATCATCAAATAAATTATGGATGATTTTATACAGAGTGTTATATTTTAATAGACCCAGCAAATATCTCGCTTATTTATCAACTTAGCAATTTCTTTCATATAACATGTTTTATACAGCAACATGTAAGCTAGTTGATGACGGATGTACGTTCATGATATCATTTCCGGTTTATTTGTAATTAATGTCAACTTTGAAATTTCAAATGGAACATTCTATATTTTTTTTACAAATTTGAAAAGTGCATCAACTTTGCTTTACAATCATGTAAAATAATCCATATGTTACATTATTAAAAAGTAAAATGGCGGGCACTTTAATATACACCAAATCGGTAAGAGAATAGTGAACTATGACTGTGACTTGAAATAAAACAATTATAATTATTATTACTCAACGAAATAATATTTTTTTTCTTCAAGCATACAACAATATTCATATTATGCTACTACACACACTATGTAGAACTAAGTCATTATGTTATTAGTACAATAATGAAATTCATTATTGTACTAGTACAATAATGTTAGTTATAAAATATACCACAGGCGGCAGCACTTGCTAGGGCAGCCCGGCTACTGGCTCAACGTTACCAATCGTACGATAATTATCATACATGTAGCATAGTTAGGGGAATTGTACGATGTACGATAGTAAGTTACTATCGTACAGCGTACTTAAAATGACAAAATATATATAAAAAAAATATCGTGAACATAATTAGGGGTCACAACCCATAATTTTGAGTGTTCCGTACGACAATTTCAATATCTAATGTTGGCAACTGAAGTGAAGTGAGGTTAACTGACTGACAGCCAGTAGTGATAAATATCGTTATTTGTTTCACAAAAAAAATGTCTCAAGAAGTGGATGAAATGCAATTTACACCTCCAGCAATAGCAGAAATCGCAAAGTCAGTCATTCAAACATTGATTCCTGAAAAATCACGTAAGGTTTATGATTTCGCTTATGAGAGATTTGTCAATTGGACTAGAGAACAAAATGTGAAGAATTTCTCTGAGAATGTTATGCTAACTTACTTTACTCAATGATTAAGGCTGAATTAAATATCAAACATAACGTAAACATATGTAAATACACTAAACTAATAGCATTTTTGAAAATATTGAGTTATTTGATACTTCGACAGAAATGACTTGCAACATACCTGTTACATTTGGAAGTAATCAAGGTACGGAAATAAACAATGAAATTTATACAGCTTCTATCTATTAGGATATTGGAACTATCGATACAAATACTGCCAGTAGTGGTTTAAATATTCAAAATTGTAAAATAGAAAACTGTACATTTAACATAACTGTTAATAAAGCGAGTTAGGAAAAAAATTAAATAATTTATATTTTATTCTTTAAATTTACGTTAGAATGCTTGAAGAAAATATAGTATATGCTACTCGGAGTAGAATGCTCTTTTTTATTTCGCTCAGTTTGCATCTCCTCGGCTACACGCCTCGGCCGCAAACATCTGAGCTCAATAAAAAAGACTGCTTTCTACTCCTAGTAACATAATATACTATTTTGTCATAATAATACAGAAAATAAGAATAAGGAAAAACAACAAAATAATTTTATAACTAATATTCAAAATGGCTCCCAGTCTCTTCAATACATTTTGCACAACGTTTTGAAACAGAATAAGAAGCCCTTTATATTTGGTTAGCAGATAAAGATTCAATTGCTGCTTTATTTTTATTCTTCAGTCCGTTTAATGTGTTTACTGGTTCATTACAAACAAAATCTTTCACGTAGCTCCATACAAAAATCAAATGGTCATATCGGGAGAAAATGCATTGAAGAGGCTGGGAGTCATTTTGAATATTTGTTATAAAATCATTTTGTTGTTATTAAGTGTTCTTTATTCTTATTTTCTGTATTATTATGACAAAAAATATTATTTCGTTTAATAATAATAATTACAATTGTTTTATTTCAAGGCACAGTCATGGCTCACTATTCTCTTTCCGATTTGGTGTATATTAAAGTGCCCGCCATTTTACTTTTTAATAATGTAACATATGGATTATTTTACATGATTGTAAAGCAAATTTGATGCACTTTTCAAATTTGTAAAAAATATAGTATGTTCCATTTGAAATTTCAAAGTTGATATTAATTACTAATAAACCGGAAATGATATCATGAATGTACATCCGTCATCAACTAGCTTTCATGTTGCTGTATAAATCATATTATATGAAAGATATTGCTAACTTGATAAATAAGAGAGATATTTGCTGGGTCTATTAAAATATAACACCCTGTATAAATGTATAAGCTGTGAATTATTTCTACATACTGATAATTTATTAAATTTAAAATACTGCAGTAAATATTCGTAACTGATATCATAAGCAGGATATATGAGATATTTTTAAAATACAAAAAACAATTTCTTTTGAATTGATTCAACCAGTGCAATATTATTATATGAAGGATTCCACACTACAGAGCAATAATTTAATGTGGATCGGACAAAAGCAGAATAAAGTGTAATTATAGGCTCAATTGTTGTAAAACTGCGCGAATGACGGATTATAGATCCAAGCATTCCTTTATGTAATTATTAAAAAACAGTCTTGCATAAAAAATAACACTATATTCATAACAACGGGTAAGAGGTACTGCAGAGATAAAATAAATAAAATAAAAATATCGTCACGCCATTACTGGGTGTGGCACTCTGCCTAAGCAGATCTCGGTAAGTGATATATTTTTTCGCGTGAAGTGCGGTTACCAGCCGTCAAATCGCGCCCCCCAAAGATATTAGTGGAGGGGGAGCCACAGGGGTAGATTTAAATTGGTGAAAATTGTTTGTCGGCTGTGGGGATCGAACCAAAGATCTCAAGATCCACAGGCCGACTCGATACCATTGAGCCACCTATCCCATGCAGAGATATTATACGCAAATTCGGTTATCACTAGTTTCCTGGAAAACGAGATTATTTTACATTTGTTAATGATTAAGTCAAGTTCATTAAGAATGCACCAACATAAAAGTTTATCCAAATCTTCTTGAAGTGAAGGGCAATCGTTATGATCAGAAATCGATCTAAACAATTTTAAATCATGAGCATAGAGTAGTTTATTATTACTAATATCGTTAATAAATAGCAGGAACATAAGAGGACCAAGATTTGATCCTTGGGGACGCCAGACGTATCAACAAACTGAAATGAATTCAGACCACGATATTGTATGGAGAGAGAACGATCAGTGAGGTAGGAAGAAATTAGATTTATCAATGCATCAGATATGTCAAACATATGTAATTTTTGAAGTATGACATGATTAATGCGAACGAAGGCTTTAGAGAAGTCGGTATATAAAACATCTACTTGTTTATTCTTATCAAGAGAGTTACAAATAAACTTAGGTATATAACAAAGATTAGTAGATGTAGACCGACGTTCTACAAAACCATGCTGAGAAAGAGATAATAAATTGTGGACCTGTTTGTAAATAGTTTTATAAAAAATATTTTCAAAGATTTTGCTAAAGTGAGACAAAATGGATATTAGTCTATAATTTATGATGCTAGACGTATCACCAGATTTATATACAGGTACAACTCTTGCCTTTTTCCAGACATCGGGGAAGGTGTTAGTCTTTAAAGATAAATTAATAATGTTGCATAGAGCTACTTTTAAAGGATGGGCGCAATCTTTCACCACAAAAGAAGAAATCATATCAGGACCAGATGACTTTGTTATTTTTAGACAAGCAATAGAATTAATCACATCTTCCTCAGAAACTTAGATGAGAGATATTATTTGATTATATGAATTATTTTTATTTACATTAATACTATTAGTTCCAGATGTAGAGTAAACACTTTGGATGAAGGTTGCAAATCCATTCGCAATATCTTGTTGAGTGCTTAAATTAATATTGCCAAATTTCATAAAGGTGTATGCAGTATTGTTATTCTTTTTAGTTCTGATAAAAGACCAGAATTTATTTGGATCAGATTTAATGGTTTGTTCAGAATCCTTAATGCAATCTGCATACTTATCATATAAGCTGAGTAAATGCCATTTCATTCGTCAAGGAACACTTAATTCTGCCATACAGGGAGCTTTATGTTTGGCTGCAGTGTCTTCCAATTTGAAATTGCCTGGAAGCGCCACGATGGAATGATTTTGATTCCGTGAGCAGTTGGAAAGACTTTAGTTTGGGATGTGATTTGTGTGGATACTTTGGTAAATTCTTCGTCTTGTACACGAAGTGGTCATACAACTAAAATAGCAGAAGACGAAATAATCCGTAAATAGTCTTTTTTATTGCATTTTTATAATTTCGTTTCTATTGGTGTTATAACTTTAGGTTCAATTGGTGAATCAGCTGACAATATTATAAATAAATTGGGAAAATTAATATTTTGCATTACTCATGAGAAAAGATCTACAGATTTTTTGAAGCAAAGATTAAGTATGATTTTCAACGAGAACATACTGTTATGAGACCAATACTTTTTTATATTCTTGATCCCAAAAGGAGTTGCAGTATGTACATAATTTTATTTATTTACTTTTTATATATAAATGATATAAAAATATATCAGATTTAGTTTCAAATTTCAAAGTTGATATTAATTATTATTAATGAAGTAGGTGGCTTAGTGGTATCTAGTCGGTATCATCGTCGTCATTCGATCTTGATCCTTGAATTTAAATACTTCCTGATAAAATTTATATTTTATCATTTCCGACAAAAAGTCTCTAAATTATAGGTGCATTGTATCTTGTGCTCCTACATTCAGATTGTGAGCGAAACACAGAATAAATACAGCTCGTGGTTCTAAGAATTTCATTTTCATTTGCAAACCTCCTAAGTAAACAGGTACATTATTTGCTCCATCATATCATTGATCCCTGCAATCATTTACACAAGAGTGATTTGGCAGTAGTACTGGAAGTTTCATAAAAACTAAGAAATTATTCGTCAACATCCAGTGTTTCATTGAATTATCAGTAGTCATATTCATAATTATAGCATAATACCATGAGATACAAATGCTTATCTGTATTTATATTAATAATTCCTTCATTAAGTCTAATATTTCATTTTCGATATCTTTAGATAACTACTTTAATGATAAGCTATTGTTTGCCCTTTTTTCAGTACAGGTTTATTTTCTGAGGGAAGTTGAAATAAAGTATAGTAATTTGTATGTTGAGAAGTATTACCTCTTATAACTTATCCGTGAGATATGAATACCATAAACTTGAAATATATGTAATTAAAGCTTTTATAGCATCTTTCATGTCTTATGTAAGTGCAAGAGTAATTATTTAATTTTTATGTAAATTAGATATATACCCTATATATATATATATATATATATATATATATATATATATATATATATATATATATATATATACAGTCGAACCCCGATAACACGAACTCCGATAACTCGAATTTTTTATTATTCGAACAAAATGTATTGGCAAGAGTGAAAATTGCATGTAAATTTGTCTTCATAAATCGAACTTTTATTACTCGAATTTCTCGATAACTCGAACAGAAAACGACGCGCGCATATTCGATAAGTCGAAGTTTCGGGAATTCCGCACTTACGATGAAACGACGCATCTCTTGATTCAGCCACAGTTTACATTCCGTGGTTATTCTAAGTTAGTATTTCACTCGTATACTGCTTAATTGTTAGGCGTTAGGCGTCATGTCACCGAAGCGTATTTTAAAGACCTTAACAATAGAAGATAAGTATAAACTGATAAATGAAGTTAAAAATGGTTCAAAGAAAAAGGATGTGGCTAGCAAGTATGTTGTACCTCCAAATACAGTGTCTACAATTTAATAAAATAAGGAATCGATTATCACAGCAGTGGAATATGGTATTGCATCTGGTAGTAGCCTGAAACAATTGCTAATTGTTTTAATAATGCCGGGTTTGGTCAGCGTACTGTGTGGGAGGAAGAGGATGATATTCCTTTAGTTTTCATCAAAGAACAATTAAATCATATTAATAAAGAGAATACAGCAGTACTTCAAACTGAATACGAGTCTTGGGTACATTTAAATAATTCACAGGACACTGGCACTCTTGATGATTATATGCAGGTGGATGACGATCTTGTTACATCTGAGTTTCCCACTGATGTGGATATTGTCAAGTCTTACAGTTCCGAACTTATAAACCTTGATATGGATGACAGCGAAAGTGATGATGAACCATTGATACAGGAAGATTTTCAGCCACCTTCGAATGATATGGTTGCAAATTCTATACGAATTTTGAATTTATATTTACAGACAAATGAAGATACAACCGATATTATTTATAGAGATTTAAATAGAATTCAAACTTTTTTTGAAAATAAGAATAAAAACACGGTACATCGGTCACAAATTACTGAATATTTTACGCCAGAATGAAATACAACGTTACCAGCCCATAGAAAAATATACTATGTATGGATTTTATGTAATTATATGTTTATTGTGCATATTATGTTATGTCTTTATTTGAAATAAATATGTATTTTTTTTACTTCAATAAATACATATATGTACATACTATTTTTTTTTTTTTGTAAAATTCGCTTACTCGAAGTCTTAATAACTCGAACTTTTTTTGTGGCAAGTCATGGTTCGAGTTATCGAGGTTCGACTGTATATATATATATATATATATATATATATATATATATATATATATATATATATATATTAAATTAAATTAATTAAATCACGTAAACTCCCACTTTTAATAAAAAAAAACTATTTTTTATTAAATGAGATTATATGTTACAGGTTAGATTACAAACTTCTCTCTACAGAGGCAACTATGAATCTAACTTATTTATCTAAAACAAAGTTATTTATATTACAGAGATATGATGATCTAGCTCGTGGAAAAGTACTAAGAGAATGATGCAATGTTGACGCTACAATATAAAGTTTAGGGGTGGTGTCTTCATATAATTCCTCCCCAGTTAGTTTTATTTATTCTCGTTAGAGAGTGAAGGAAATGATACTTGTCTTTCTTTATTAGATTTTGATTGTATCTTATCATCATATTTCCGTTTACAACTTTTAATTGCTTAAAACTAATAACAATTACCATTAATATTAATATTATAGTTATTACAATATTCTAGTCTGAATGGATAGGTTCATAAGTTTCTAGAATTATTTCTAAGCTTTTAATATTTATTGTTTTATTTGCTAGATTTTATTCATTATTAATATTAATTTTGAAATCTATAAATTTTCCGAAATTCGTTGAAATTATTTTAACTCATTATTAATAATACATCCTTGTGTAAAATATAAACCTTCCATAATATTTGTTTAATTTCACTTTCACATTCTATTTTTACATTATCTTTATTGGGGTAATATATATAGGTAATATCTGTATTAGGAATGTTAAATATTTAATTTCTTTTATCTACTTTTATATAATTATAATTTCCAATATTATGCTTACAGTACATGCCAGTTAGACATTGATGTTCAGTTATAGAATTCTTTTTACAAAAATAAAGCTTATTATTTAATCTAGTACAGTCTGAAAGGTATTTTATTTTGCAATTTTCTTCACTGTAATAACCTGGTAAAATATCTAAAGTAGTGTATGTGTTTTCGGGTATTTTGGTAGGTATAGGTGTGAATTGAAGGCGATATGATTCTTCATTTAATATAGGGATACTAATAAAAATTTTGAGGATGCTATTTTCAAATTTACAATATGTTTTGATAAGGTGATTATTATTCCAGTTATTAATTAATAATTTGTTAATTGGATTTCTAATTTCATTAATTACTAGATTTTTAATTTCGTCACGCGATATTAAGCCAAAATGTAGGGTATTAATACTGCAGAAAGTGAAAGTTTCTTATATTTGAATTAAGGTTGTATATTTATTTATTTATTTATTTATTTAAATCACTACCCAACACATAAAACCTAATAATAGGGTTGAAAAAACTTATGTAACGTTACACAGAAAATGAAGCGAATATAAAAGTTAATACAAGTTATACAGAAAAGTACAATTAATTGTGAGACATATAATTTATAATATTCTTATAGAAACAAGCGTAATTAGTTGAGAAGAGGTCAACCTCAAGATTCAAACCATTAAATAAACGACACATACGAACTGTGGGAGATTGCAGAAGCAAATTTGTTCTTGCAGGTGGGAGGTAAAACACATTTTTACTTCGAGTACAAATAACAGGAACAAGAAAATTTAAAAGATATAGGCAATTCGAATCATCTATAAAATAATTAATTAATTTATAAAGATACAAAACAGATGAAATGCTACGTCTGACTGCGAGAGAATGAAAGCTAAATATATGCAGCAATATTTCATATGAAACACGATGATCAGGATATGTACCGATTATTTTATAATAAATAAACTTCAAGAACTTAGATTGAACTGAATCGATAACTTTGCTGTGACTGTCATAGATTGGATTCCATATAATGGAGCAATATTCAAGTTTAGATCTTACAAGAGAGTAATATAAGGAAAATATAGCCTGAATGTTAAGGAAATTGCGTGTATTACGAATTATGAATCCTAACATTTTAAATGATGATGATGATACATTATGAATATGGTTAATGAAGGTCAATTTGGAGTCAAAAATCACAGCTAGATCTCGTATTGAAGAACACTTAGTTAAACTTGTGCCATTAATTTGGTAATCGAAATTGATTTGTATTTTTTTGCGAGTATACGTCACAATTTTACACTTGTCAATATTTAGATCTAGTTTATTAAGATGACACCAATTAACTAGCAAGTCAAGATCATTTTGTAATATTAAACAGTCGTTCGGATCAGATATAGAAGTAAATAATTTCAAGTCATCAGCAAATAATACAACATTACTTTTAAAAATAGAGGAAATATCATTAATAAAGAGAAGGAAAAGAAGAGGTCCTAGATTAGAGCCCTGAGGGACGCCAGAAGTAGCATTAAAATAGGAAGAATCATGGCCGAGAAAATGAACAAAAAATTTCCGATTTTTAAGATACGATGACAACAACAAAATTGTGGAAGGAGATAGTGAGTAAGATTGTAATTTATGCATTAGAACGTTGTGATCTATACGATCAAAAGCTTTAGAGAAGTCTGTGTATATAGTGTCAGCTTGCAAATTATTATCTAAAGCAGAGGAAACAAAATGAGTAAAATTACTTAAATTTGTTGAAGTTGACCTCTTTGGCATGAAACCATGTTGATTGATAGATATTTGACTTTTAGTTTGATTGTATATATTTTTATGGAGTAAACTTTCAAAAATCTTACTGAAGTTCGACAAAATAGAAATGGGTCGATAGTTTTTAACATTTGTAGACTCACCAGATTTGTAAATTGGTGTAACACTTCACACATCAGGAAAATCATTAGTTTTTACAGTTAAGTTATAAAAATGAAAAAGTGCAAGGGATAGAGGATAAGAACAATCTTTAATTATCATATTCGGTGCTAGATCCGGACCACAAGATAAATTGTTTTTAAGATTTTTTATAGATAACTGAATTTCATCTCGAGATAAATTAGGCATGTTAGGAAGAGAACAGGAACCATTAGATAAAGGATCCGTACAAGACGGAGTGTACACACTATGAAAATGGGATGCAAATGCTTCTGCAATATCCTTAGGTCTATTGAATACACCATTGTTGAACTGCATACTTGATGGAAAGGGTGACCTTTTCTTTTTGGAGTTAACAAAGTTCCAAAATTTTTTAGGATCAGTGGCAATATTAGACTCACATTTATTTACATAATTGTTTTATTGCAACTTTAATTTTGGAACGAAGTTGACTATACATTTCATAATAGGTTGAAATATGTGGATATTTTTTAAACATTTTAAAATAGTGAGCTTTCATTTTGAGGTCAGACCTAATTTGAGCTGTAAACCAAGGTGGAGAAGAAATAAAGCGTTTAGCTTTAATAGGTATACATTCATTGAACATTGAATATAAGATAGAGTAAAAACAGTCACACGCTAAATTTACATCACAAAAATCTTTAAGTATATTCCAATCATATTGAGCAATTAAACTATATAATTTAAGAAAGTTTGCTTTTTTAAAATCGTATGTTTCAGGTACACATTTATGTAAATTATTATCCACTGTAAAATTAACATTTAAAACAATATGCAGTGAGGGATGATGAAAATATTCGATGTTAAATATAGAATTTTCGCTCTTAACTTTACAAGTAGTATTGGAAATAATAAGATCTAACAATCTATTATTTGCATTAAATACATTATTATATTGCTTTGCATCAGTGAAAGATAGGAAATTATTGCACAAAATAACATTACGGTTAGTAGAATCTGAACTAAATTCAGGGATATTGAAATCACCTAATATTAAAAAATTATTTTTACACAAAAATGGTAAATTTTCTAGAAAGTGAAATATATCACTAAAATAAGTAGTATTCATTCCTGGTGGAACATAAATAGTAAAAATGTACAAATTCATATTATTCAACAAAATTTTACAACATACAATGTCTACATTTATTGACAGTAGATATAAGAAATTTTGAAGATCGACTTGCATAGCACGAATATTTTTGTTAATTAACATGAGTACACCACCACCACGAGTTACACCACACTGTTCAAAATTACGATCTGTTCGAAATACAAGATGTGAACCATCACTAAGTTCGGAGTTGAATACACTATTATTCAACCAAGTTTCGCTGAAGCTGATGATATCGTAATCAAGGGATGCAAGAGAAGAATACAATTGGTTTACTTTCATGTTGAGGCCTTGGACGTTTTGATAAAAAATACTTAGTTGGAGCTTATTGTTGAATAGTGAAGTATTTAGTTTTTTTTATTAGTTATTTGAGGAAAGCCATTTTTGTAAGATATTATTAAGTTGTCTTCTCCTTTAGATTTGCGTGATAATAATTCATTTTTGATTTTTTTATAAATTTGCTGTTGCAATGGCGTTTGGTCGTTATTAATGTAAATGTTCTTTAGTTCTGGGAAATTTCTAGCTTTTTTTGAGGACCGCAAAAGTTTTCTTGCGTCATCAGAGTTTTTGAAACTGATTTTAATTAAGCGTGGTCGAGAGTTATCCAGCTTTACACCTAATCTCTGAAATTTGACGTCTGTTAAGTTTAAATCAGGAACAATTTTTGTAACTATTGCAGTGACCGAGTCAGTAATAGTTTCAGTAGTAGTTTCGCTAACACCAGATATAATAACGTTATTTTGCCTAAGCTGCCGCTGATTAATTTCTTCCGCAATATTATGAATTAAAACAGGATTGGTTTGAAGTTGCTGGACTCTGACTGGTATTAAATTTTTGTTGTAATTCAAGTAGATCAGTTTGGAGTTGTAGAATGATTTTTTTCAGGCTTGAAATTGTATCAACATCATCAACACACTTCAAGCAAAAAATTTTAACTGATTTTTTACTGGATCTAGTGAAACGTTTTAGATCGTCAGAAGTAAGGTCAACACATGGTAAATGCAAGAAATTACGGCAACCATCACAGGAAGTAGATTTTTCATCTTTGGTGATAGATTTATTGCAGTTTGGACAAATGGACATGATTCGGTGCTAGACGGAGACACCCGAAGTAGTGAAGTCTTGTGTTTGTGACAAAAGACGCGTTGAAGAACGTGTTTAATTAAATAGCGGTGAAACAAATCACATTTGTAGCAAACTACGTTCAGAATAGTATTAGTAGCACTGAAATTGTATCACCACTAGAAAAAGCACTTCTTTATACAGAACTTAAAACAGATAAAAAAATTTATAAAACGATTAATCTGGTATAACTTGTTAATAAACTGAGACTATCGGAGAAACGACTGAGTAACTTAACATTCACATGCCACTTTCCATATAAGTTATTAAGGGTATATTCTGTACGACGTGCTGATCATGAAACTAAAATAATTTTTTTTAAATTCGAAAAATTAAGGGTTGTTAACCTAAAACATTTTTTGTAGTACTGCACTGGATTCGCTTTCTTATTAAACACAAACAATGAAGTAGGTATCAATTACGAAAGAATAATTACACAATTCAATTATTAGCTGTTATTTATAATAGAATTTTATTTAATTAATAACTTTAACATAATCATGCACCCAGTGGCAGTGGCAACGAAAAATTTTGGACTGGGAAACATGGAAAATAGTTTTGCGATTTAAAAAAAATTCTTTTTGTTTCATGATCAGCACGTCGTACAGAATATACCCTTTAATTTTTTGCTCTAAGTTGTGAAACAACCTGTATATATATATATATATATATATATATATATATATATATATATATATATATATATATATATAATATGGGTAGGTGGCTCAGTGGTATCGAGTCGGCCTGTAAATCTTGCGAACCCTGGTTCGATCCCCACAGCCGACAAACAATTTTCTCCAATTTGTATCTACCTTTGTGGCTCCCCCTCCACTAATATCTTTGGGGGCTGTGATTTGACGGCTGGTAACCGCACTTTACGCGGCGTGATGATATATTTATTTATATAATAAAATTAAAGATAATATTGATAAAAATAAAGATAAATACGCTGAAGAAATAACAGAAATTCCGATGATTCCGTGTCAAGTTTATTAAAATATTCATAAAAGAAATACTGGGAAAATCGAAAAACCCAAGTTTAAAATTATTAGTGTGAAAGAAATTAAACCTGAGAGAGGACAAATAATAGATAGTCAAAACCGTAAAATTAAACTCAATCAAATAAAGAAACCTCGTGTTTCAGATGGACAGCCATAGTACACAAGACCCAGATACGAGAACAAACTATCAACCCCGGTATAAACAATAGAATTAGGTAAAACTTATATTCAAACTAATGAAAAATTTATATTTATAAATATACCATTAAGTTCAGTTATTAAACAATATCAAAATCTAATTGAACAAAAAGAAGTCCTTTATTCAAAAATTAAAAATTTTCTAGCAGAAGAATTTATCCAAGTTCAAAATAATTATAATATTCTTGAAAATATACTGGATATAATGGAAAATAAAATCCACATTTTAAATAATGAAAGAAACAAACGCGGATTAATAAAATTTAGTTTTTTCTAGTGATAGTAAGTCTATATGAACTATTTCCCGAGGTTTATTTGCTGTCGGAGTTTTTATAATTGGAATTTTAATGGGATTTCTTTCATATTTATTTATTAAACAGGTTGGACATTTATTTATACTATTCTGAATATGTTTGATCATGTTGGGCCAGTAGTAAGTTTTTCGTAGCTTCTCATATGTTTCAGTTATGAGGGTGCTTGGTTTTACCTTAGTGGTAATTGATTATTTTTTCGGTTTCTTCTGATAAATTTTGAATATCAATTAATATAGTTTTACAGGATATAAGTTGGTAACTATTTGATTTAAACATAACTTGTAACACAGAATTAATTTTATTTTTTTTTGGTATGAGACAATGATAATTTATGCCAGGTTGTAAATATTCTTTTAAGAAGTTAATTATTGGTTTACTATTATTAATAGGGTTTAAATAAAAATAATATCTTAATACTTTATTTTCAAACAACTTTTCAATTTTTACTTGACTTTTACTATTAGTTTCTTTAATAACGATTTGATTTTTTCCTATATTAATTGGTGATTCAATATAACTTAATCGGTTTACAGGATTTTCGTCGTCGGAGTGACAAGTGTCCGTAGCTTCACTGTCTGAAGTTTCTACAATTAGGGAACTGGCGTAATTATGGACCTTTGTTATTTTATTAAAAATATTAATTTTTATATTTGAGTCTTTAAATTCATTTTTAATTGATTCTTCTATTTCATTCCGATTTTTTTCGTCTAATCCAGAACAAATTTTAGGCATATCAATTTCATAAATATTATTTTGACACATATAATCAATTAGTAATTTTAAGCACTGGGATATTTCTTTTAGTGTGGGTTTATCCGTATAATTATTTTTAGTTTATTTATTTTTTATTAATTTAAATTTATCAAGGTTATTTGTGTATCATATTTTTCATTTATTTGTTCTGCAAATCCTCGAGACATTTGGAAATCTTTTGAAACACAATGAGATACAGGGTTATTACTTTCAAAAATATCGGTGTTCTTGAAATTAATTTCAAATTCGGGTTTAATTCGCGAAAGCGCATCGGCAACATAATTTTGATTACCCTTTTTATAGTCTATATAATATAAAATATTAAATAAACACTTGGCAAAGTCTCACAAAATTCAGCCTCCGAGTCACCTTATGAGGGCATCGTCAGAGGCCGGCCAGTGAGACTTTGCCAAGTGGTTATTTAATATTTTTTATTAAACCTAGTTTCACCAAGTGTATGAATGACAATTAATTTTGTCTTTGTTGTTATTTAAATTGCTATTGCGTAGCTTTTTCTTTTTTCGGTAGATGGCATTACTGGTTCGACAGAACTTCTCATGTCATCTTACCGTTTGTTAGAGATCTTATTCTCTGCTGGCTCAGTTCTTCGTCACCAGCTTCTTTACGTGAACTTTGTTCTAGGTGAAGAAGTGAGTTATACCATACTGATGAGCTCTAATAAGAGCGAAACGCGTCTATGGTTACTAACTGTGCTGGCCGGCCTCTGACGATGCCCTCATAAGGTGACTCGGAGGCTGAATTTTGTGAGACTTTGCCAAGTGTTTATTTAATATTTTTTATTAAACCTAGTTTCATCAAGTGTATGAATGACAATTAATTTTGTCTTTGTTGTTATATAATTTTTATTAATAAAATTCTGTGCGGATCCTGTGTCAATTAATACGAATACATTTTGAAGTTTAATATATGGTAATTTAGAAATTGTGTTAATTGTTAAGGATTTAAGTTCAGTTGCGTTCCTCTAAAAAATTTTCTTCATTATTTTCTGGTTAGTTTCAGTATACTCGTAATTTAATTCAATTGGTTCTGAATCGGTATTATCATTTTCAATTTCTGTATTATTTAATTCTTGTGATATGAATGTGGGTTTTGGGGAGAAACACTTTTGTTTTGTTCTAAATGTGCGTGTACTTATTGACATAGGTGTGGGTTCGTTGTTTTTTTTTTTGTATTACTCTACCAGGTTGTGACGGGAATCTGAAAGAATTTGTTACGTTAGGTTTATTACTTGGTTGATAGGTTTTTGCAGGATATTTTAACATCGTAGATAAGTATTGTGTTGGAGGTTTTGTGAATATTTGTTTATAATTTTTATTATTATGTTCTTCTTTTAAATATTGAAAGTCATTTGTAAATAAATTCTCAACTTCCATTAGAGTGGTTGGGTTTCGCGTTGCGAGATTGTTTCTATATGGATCTTTACATGCTTTAATGAATGTGTTTACTGCTACAGAATGAATGAGAGCGTTTACCGCGGCCTTTGCAACAGTCGTTAGGTTTACTTTAACTTGAAATCTGATATATGTTTCTTGTATATCTTTCAGAAATTCGAATGTTATTTTGTGTTGTTGAGATTGACAAATACTAATAACAATTGTTTGAATATTTTGTTTATCATCGTAATTACTTAAAAGAAACTTTTTTAAATCGGACCATTTTGAAAAATTTTGTTCTGACATTATTTCGTTAGCATGCCCTGTTAATTTAATTTTTATTTTGAAAAGTATTATTTTCTGCTTTATGTCTGAAGGATTTGAGGGTGTTATTAAAGTTAATATTTCATCGACTTCTCTAACAAATCGTGAAAGTGTTTTAGGATTCCCATTATACTCTGGAATTACACTCAATAGATCGTCAATATCTCTATCGTTATTAGCCATTTTCGGTTTTCTAAATAAATTTACAAAAGTTTATTTTTAAATTAAACTTACAGTACGATGATGTTAAATATTTTCATGGGTGGGATAGTCATGCTGCCACTGTAGTTTTTTCGGTCTCGTTCGTTGACGGTTGGGTGTGACACGTAGCCAGCTCTAATGTGCCTTCAGATGGTTGATGTCGTCTCAGGAACAACAGGAACACTCGTCTGGAATCGACTGTGATGCTGTCTTGAACTGTGATGATTTACTATCGAATTGATTCTAACTTGTGCGACGATCTTTTCGATAGAAGATTTTTCTTTTGCCTTTTCGATTATAAACGAATTGGATTTCTATTCGAAATCTTTGAACTTGGAAGTTTGTTTATGAAATGTTCGTTTGCTTGATTTTAATGGTTAACACCAACCATGTGCAAATTTCAACAAATTAAATATCTTTTTTGTATTTTCGATTTACACAACTTTTAATAATCCGATCCGACTGCGTCACTTAAATCACGTAAACTCCCACTTTTAATATAAAAAAACTATTTTTTATTAAATGAGATTATACAGGTTAGATTACAAACTTCTCTCTACAAACGCAAATATGAATCTAACTTACTTATCTAAAACAAAGGCATTTATATTACAGAGATATGATGATCTAGATCGTGGAAAAGTACGAAGAGAATGATGTGGACGTTACAATATAAAGTTTATAAAGTAAAAATAGTATCCTTCTGCTAGAGCGTGATCTTCCCGTTTTCAACTCTTTAAGCATACATTAGCTCTTATGTATACATGAGAGAATGTGAGGGAGAATAGGCGGAGTATGATTGATTTTATTTTGTATGATGAACGACTAAGAAGTTTAATTGGGGATACACGTGTGAATCGTGGTGTTGAATTGGGTACGAATGACCATTATTTTGGTGGTGTCGCGTATACGTCTGGATAAATGTTGGCGAATGAGGGCGAAAGGCACCGAAAAAATGTATCATGTGAATTCTAGTGTACTACAGAATGAGTATATTAGAGATATGTTTGTTGAGAAAAAAATGAATGTTTGCCTGTATGTGAGCCTAATTTTGAATGCAGCATAAATGATGTTTGCATGAAATTTAAGGAAACAGTTCTTAAATGTGTGAAAGAAGTTTATGGTGAATGCAGATTAGGCTTTTAGCCAAGGAATGCATGGTGGAATGATGGAGTGAAAGAAGCAATTGAGGAGAAAAATAGAGCGTATTTGTGATTTCCACATGTAAAAAATGTACCAGGATATTTACGTGATGAATGTTTGCTAGACTATAAAAGGTTAAATAAATATGTTAAGAGAGTTGTGCGAGAAAGTAAGACGCGTTTTGATGATTTGATGAGTGAAAGATTGACGAATGATTTTAGTATCAATAAAAGAATGTTTTGGTTGAGTGTGAAGAGATTGAGAGGTGGTAGGTAATGTAAGGGCGGTGAAAGCGATAAAGAGTGCGAATGGTGAGTTATTGTGAAATGAAATAGATGTTAGATATAGATGGTGTGAGTATTTTAGAGGTTTATATAGTTATATAGTTATATAGTTTATATAGCGTAAATGGATCGAATTGTTGTATTGAAAATATAAATAAATAAATAAATATATCATCACGCCTTTTACCCATCACTGGGTGTGGCACTCTGCCTAAGCAGATCTCGGTAAGTGATATATTTTTTCGCGTGAAGTGCGGTTACCAGCAAGAGAAAATGTTAGAATTGACGAATGGGATATAGATGAAAGTGATGTTATTTTTGCATTGTTACGTTTGAAGAATGGTAAAGCTCCTGGTTTGGAAGGTATATCGAATGAGAGGTTGAAGTATGGTGGTGAGAGATTATTTGATTGGTTAGTTTATTTATTTAGATTATGTTTGAAACGGTGTGTGACTCCTGATGATTGGAAACGTGCTATCATTTGTCCTTTATTTAAGGGAAAAAGTAGTTTGAGTGATGGTACTAATTTCCGTGCGATAAGTTTGTTGAGTTTGGTAAGGAAGTTGTACGGGAAGATTCTTATTCACAAGGTACGAACCTTAACAATCTCAAAGTTGAGTAATATGCAAGGTGGATTTTTGCCTGAGAGAGGGTGTGTAGATCAATTGTTTTCTCTTCGTATGATTGTTGAGAAATCACTTGCTAAGAACAAGAAGGTGTTCTGTGGCTTTCTCGATCTTAAAAAAGCATATGATAGTGTTAGAGATGAAAAACTATCGGTAATTTCAACTATCGATTGTTCGATAGTGCTATCAGTAAACTATCGATATATCGATAGTACTATCGATAGTCATTTAAATTACTAAACGATAGTTTTAGTTACTGAACGATAGTTTTAGTTACTAAACGATAGTTTTCGTTACTAAACGATAGTTAATAAACGATAATTACTAAACGATACTATCGATAGTTTTTTTCTTTTAATTACTTATCGATAGTATTTTTTTTACAAAAGTATAATTATTTTTTTTCAAAATTCAAAATTCTTTGCCTATACAGAGTTTAAAATAATTGATTAAATTCGTTCCTTTTTTGAGAGAGAGGTAAAATAAAATTTATAATTTTTTAAATGTTACCCTCATCCTCTAAAATTTAAAACTTTTGATGTTACTCTATATTAAGGGATGTTTGCTAAATAATTTATGTGAATATGATTCTGTTACAGTTAATATTACTTCTTTAAAATTTAGACTTAATAACAAGATTTCAGAAGTAACAAATGTGAAAAATAAAAATAAAATGCAAATATGTACTTCTATCCCTAGATATATACCATTTCTTACATTAATTTATATATTTGTCGAGATCAAGATATTAGAAAAACTCGTAGCAATTTGAAACACCTTTTATATTAATTTAGATCAAATAAAATAAAAGAAATATTATCTTACCTTCAGTGTTAGAATATGATTCACTATAGCACAAACTACAATGAACATCAGAGAACAACTGAATGTATATTATTTCGTACCTGTCACCCTGTAATAAATTTCTTAGAAATCTCACTTTGCCTTTCATCCCTTTAAATTCTTCCAACAACCAATCGATTTACAGTTAACATTTGTGTACAGTTACTGTACAATAACGATATTGAATATAATTTGAATTATATCATTTAAATGTAGATGAAATCTTTATAAGTCATACTTAACACGTTAGCTACCACGTGGTCCGCATATAACACACGTATTCGAATTGCTCCGGGAACATAAGGTAATTTGCTTGTGCTTTATTTATTATTATTTTTAAATTATTTAAATTTTTACTAAACGATAATTACTAAACGATAGTTACTAAACGATAGTTACTAAACGATAGTTACTAAACGATAATTACTAAACGATAGTTACTACATGATAATTACTAAACGATAGTTACTAAACGATAATTACTAAACGATAGTTACTAAACGATAATTACTAAACGATAGTACTATCGATAGTTTTTCATCTCTAGATAGTGTTCTTCGAGATATTCTGAGGAATGTACTTCTAGAGTACGGTATAAATGATAATTTGTTGGGAGTGATTCGTGCATTATACGAAGATAGCGTGGCTGCGGTGAGAGTTGATGGTAGATTGAGTGATTGGTTTTGTATAGATGTTGACATGAAACAATGTTGTGGGATGTCTCCGTGGTTGTTTAATTTGTATACAGGGTGAGTCTGGGAAGACGCCCCCCCCCCTTTAACTTTTTTATTATGAATAATAGAAAAAAATGGTTCATATGAAAGTTTTATTATTTTAAATATACTATTTGATGGCAGATGTAGATATTTTTTATAAAGTCAGGTTTACAAGATACGACTATCAACTTTTATTTTTTAAATAGCAACCTATAATTATTTTACTAAAATAAAAACCGCCATTTTTTTCTCTTTTCAACGGTGTATTAGTTTTTATTAATGTATCTGAAAAAATTCGAGAAAAATAAGAAAATTGAGAAATACTAGAAATAATTTTTATACAAATATTATAGGTGGCTATGTGAAAATAAACAAAATGTTTTTTTTATTGTTTGCAAAATAAGTTAAATAAAGTAACCAGCAAATGTATACTTTTTTGACATTAATTTAACACTGTTACATTTTGTTTATTTTCACATAGCCACCTATAATATTTGTATAAAAATTATTTCTAGTATTTCTCAATTTTCTTATTTTTCTCGAATTTTTTCAGATACATTAATAAAAACTAATACACCGTTGAAAAGAGAAAAAATGGCGGTTTTTATTTTAGTAAAATAATTATAGGTTGCTATTTAAAAAATAAAAGTTGATAGTCGTATCTTGTAAACCTGACTTTATAAAAAATATCTACATCTGCCATCAAATAGTATATTTAAAATAATAAAACTTTCATATGAACCATTTTTTTCTATTACTCATAATAAAAAAGTTAAAGGGGGGGGCGTCTTCCCAGACTCACCCTGTATAGATGTGTTACGAAAATCACTGAATGGGGTGGATGGTGTACGTATTGGTGGTAGTGTAGTGCCTGCGTTAGCTTATGCGGATTATGTAGTTATAATGGGTGAATCTGAAGAACAATTGAGAATGATTCTAAGTATAAATGAAGTAGGAAAAGGTTTAAATCTATTACTGAAATGTAAAGTGTCAGTATTTGAGAAGAGTGATTTGGTGACTGATTGCAATGTCTCGTTGAATGGTGTGAGATTTGGTCAAGTAAATGAGTTTGTATACTTGGAGAGTGTGTTTTCGAGGGATGGACGTATTTATCGAGAGCTTGAAAGAAGAATATCTGCTGGATGCAAGATATTGGGTGCTCTGAGAACCTTTACTCGGAACGTGAATGTGTCCAGAGATGTTCGATTGAGTGTTTATAATGGTGTGTTAGTGCCTATGTTGATGTATGATAGTGAATGTTGGGTATGGATGAATAAACATATAAAATAATATAACTAAAATTAAGATTAATAACATATTATATAAAAAGTTATTTCAACATCACTTTCTACTACATTAGTTTCCCATTCGTAAATGCTATTATTATAATTTAGCAATAATAAACAAGACGGAGTAACCATATGATATAAACTTAGAGCAGAAGCCCCTCACAGTTAAATGTTTATATAAAACTACAGGTGACAAGCACAGAATTTTTATTATGCCGCACAATTCAGCACATAACTAGCACAATATACTAAAGATATAAAAATATTAAAAAATCGATTTGGGGGGCTAAGCAATTCACTAGCCCCTCACAATTAAATCTTTATTTAAATATGCAAGTGGCAAGTACAGAACTTTTCTTATGCCGCACAATTCAGCACATAACTAGCACAATATACTAAAGATATAAAAATATTAAAAAATCGATTTGGGGGGCTAAGCAATTCACTAGCCCCTCACAATTAAATCTTTATTTAAATATGCAAGTGGCAAGTACAGAACTTTTCTTATGCCGCACAATTCAGCACATAACTAGCACAATATACTAATGTAATAAAAATATACAAAACTCAATTCAAGAGGGCTAGGCATTTCACTAGTCCCTCACACTTGAATGTTTATTTTTAACTGCACGTGACCAGCACAAATATTTTAATATACTGCACAATTCATCACATAACCAACTCAACAGAATAGTCAAAAGTAAATTCTAAATAAATGATATTGGGAGGCTATTGAAATGGACCTGCATTACTGATGATTTCAATGTTCAATACACTTGCTGCGATGGACTTAAAGCTGCTGATACAAATGTACTTGTTGAGAAAATATCTTGATCCCATAGGCGCACAAAATGAATTGGATTCGCTCCAATCCAATTATCTCAACTTGTTCCAAGTTGACGATCGCTCCAATCTTGTTTGTTCTACACATAGAACAACAAGCTTAACACTGGAAACAAGTACGCTACAGGGGACTTGTTCCATGCCCATGTCAAGATTATTTTCTCCTAATAGCATGCCATCTTTTATAAAAGTTGAATCCAAAATGTTATCGTCATTGCCCATTTTATCATCTTTAATACACACTACATCGCAAGTTAAAGCACTTACCTCTTCGTTATTTTCTTCTTCATGATCAGCTACCTCTGATACAGCCACGATATCGCTGTTGTCTTCCTTTGGACGCGGAATGTCCACTAACACGCGTTCTTCAGCTTACAATAATGACTCAAATTCAGTCGCAGTAATTTTTACTGAGTTGGCACGAAATATGGTATTGACACGTCATACTACATGGTCATCGGTGGATACGGTGATGGAATCGTACTCCACGGCGCTGTCAGCTGCTGAGGTGGCACGTAATACGGTATTGGCACAGGTAGCGAAGGCTGGTGTGGCAAGCCATATTGCACTGCTGCTGGTGGATACGTTGCTGGTATCGTACTCCACGGCGATGTCACCGGAAACCAAGAGTCAGGTACTCTTAGCGGGTATCCAGTTGGC
The DNA here is from genome assembly GCA_947425015.1 of Pterostichus niger. Lineage (NCBI taxonomy): Eukaryota > Metazoa > Arthropoda > Insecta > Coleoptera > Carabidae > Pterostichus > Pterostichus niger. Next base: position 12,329,587 of record OX380347.1, read on the forward strand.
GACGGATACGTCGGCGGAACGTACAGATACATTTCTACTTATTTCTCACGTCCGTTCACTTGATTTAATTTAAACTTTCTGTTTCCACATAATTTTGTAAAGTAAATTGAACCAAGTGTTCAAAATAAAATAACATTTTTCAAAGAATTGAAAAATTTACATTCAAAATTAAAAATTTACTAACAAGCACTAAACGTGCAAAAAAGCTAAGGTTTTTGTTTACGGTTAGGTCCGTGATAATTTTCTCGTAGTGTAATTTTTGTTCTTCGAGTTTTTCATCTACCCGCTGAAATAATTTATCAACTAGCTTGTCAATAAAGTCGTCGTTATCTAGTAGCGCAACCATTACGTCTTTGACTGCATTTCTCGTCATGATAAAATAAATATATCATCACGCCTTTTACCCATTACTGGGTGTGGCACTCTGCCGTAAGCAGATCTCGGTAAGTGATATATTTTTTCGCGTGAAGTGCGGTTACCAGTCGTCAAATCACGGCCCCCAACGATGTTAGTGGTGGGGGAGCCACAAGGGTAGATTTAAATTGGTGAAAATTGTTTGTCGGCTGTGGGGATCGAACCAGGATTCTCAAGATCCACAGGCCGACTGGATACCGACTCGTCATGATGAATTAATAATAAAAAATGTAACAATTTTTTAAGAATTTAAACTTTTATCAGCAGATATTTGTAATTTAATTTTCAGTGCATTGTCCTATCATTTAAATTTAAGGTTATATTTTATTTGGAATGCAATGATGGCAAAAGACAAATTGATTTTCTAAGAAATTATTTATTATTATTATTAGTGATTTTTTTATACATGAAAATTGCGGAAATGTCACTTTATAAATTAAATTTTGCAATGTTAACATTATTTTGTTGAAGAATGCCCAGAAACTCAAATACATATTGTGAATTTAACCGTGAAAGTGACGTTTGCGGTTGTCTATAGTGTACGTAAAATGTTACTTCCGAGAGTGTGACTACAAAAAAGACTTTATTGCACGTTGCCATTAACAGCGTTACTACGAAACTAACTTAGCTACGTAACTGATAAAATACATGTTTTTGACATTTGAAATTTAATGTTTAAAGTTAGTATAATTAGTTAAAACTCGATCGTAGAAAAAATAGTAATATGCAACTCGTATTAAAAGCGTCTTGTATTGTAATCGTAGGTTTGCAAAATTCGTCTGCAAGCAGCAAGCTTTCCACTTGTACAATAAAAGAACACTAGTTACATTAATAACTATTTCGTGACTGTCAAGTTAAATTTGGTACACGTCCATAATGATAATTTTCCTTTTCAGGCAATTGCCTTTCATCCTTGGCGTCCAGCCCTCCTCGCCATAGGCGGTGGTCTTGGTGATGGATCGCTTAGCATTTGGAATGTCAACACGTATCGTCGGCTCGGTTACATTCGTCCAGAACGCAACTCCTTTGTGGACTATTTGGCCTGGAACCACGTAACAGGCGAACTTGTATCTAGTCATCAACTCCTGGCAGGCACACGCTATGTACTCGACGGAGCCGAGACCAAGGTGCTGGTGCTAGCAGGACTGGATAGAGTAGTGGACTATGTGAATAAACCCCATGGGAGAATGTTATACCTGATGTGGGATCGGACAGGCACTAAACTTGGTAAGAAATTGTTCATTATTCAAAAAAGTTTCATTTAGTTTACAGTATTTAAGTATGAGCTATGAAATTTCATATTTTTGTTGGATATGCATTGTTTAACATTAGAAAAATAATAATACTTATATACGCTATTTCATATAATGTGTTTAGTCTGGACATGCCGAGAATTATAACAGACACAATTTTGTTTTTCTTTCTAAAAAATGCATTGGTTATGAGATAAAAAGAATTTAATAAGCGATTTTAGTATGCATTTCCTTAAGACAATATTCCTATTATCATATATTGTTAGTATAATAAAAATATCATACAACCTTACGATATTTATGCCACGAGATACCGAAACAAGCTTTGTCCAGAGACACAGTAATTAGTCGACTAGTACAAAATTTGAAAGACTATAGTTCATTTTTATATAAACATGAAATCCAGCCAGGGTCAGATTATGGTAATCGGGAACCTGGAGTCAAATTAATCATTGGACCTCCTCCCCTCCTACTTTTAAACTGAAACTTTGTTTTTTTTTAAAAGTCCGCTTGAAATTTAAATATATTTATTTAAATTATAAAATTGTAGAAAAATATTCATACTTATAATAATCATTATTAAAATTAGTATAAGAATTATTTATTAGACCATTCGTCAATCATATAGATCATTTGTTTGAAATTGTGAAAAATCATGAGCATTCACAATTTCAAACAAATGATCTATATGATTGACGAATGGTCTAATAAATAATTCTTATACTAATATATCTCCCAGGCTAACTGCCTACGCATAGTGTGGTTGTTAATTTGTAACGAATTGACGTATTCAATGTCACTTTACAAATATGTCTAACAACAAAATTTAATGCACGAAAAATCATCAGTAAATATTCGCCGAGTATTTGTAGCTCAAGTGGTAGAGCAGTCACCTAGCGAGTGAAAGGTTCTGGGTTCAAATCCCGGCGAATACTCATGATTTTTCACAATTTCATTATTAAAATTAATATAAAATTGAGAATAGTGTCCAAATAATTGAAATGGATAAAATTTGTAGTCAAAAGTGGACAGGAATAAACCAAAATCAGTGTTGATATGTTAATGTTTCTGTCTATTTAAGACCATCATCAGAACTATTCTTAAAAGTTGCTAGTTTCTTGTTGCCCTAGACCCGGTTCTTTACCAGATGATAGGCATTGAAGCGGATGAACTTGATTTTGTGGTTGTTGAAATTAAACAATTTAACGTACGTACGTTGGTTGTAGGTAAATGTGGCAGAACTAGTCACAGTGTTGCTACAGCCACATTGTTCGTGACTCCGTCCTATGTATGGCGCAGTTGAAAATAAATAGCAGTAGAGCACGGAATTTTGTCTCTACTATAAGTTGCAGGATATCAAAATTAAATAGTTTGTGAATTGTAATATGAATATAATTAGTATAATACATTTTTTAAATAGTGATGTAAATTTGATAAATAGATATCCACTGGACGGGGCCCCTAAACGTCAGGGGCCCTGGAGCCATGGCTCCGTGGTTTATCCGGCCCTAAATCCAGCGTCCGGTGAGAAAAATAAAGGAATAGAAATCGCAGTTTTGCTTTCATAGCGCGTATTCCCATTTCATCACGTGAAATTGCTCAAAAGCATTTTATTTCTAATATATCCGTATGACTCATTTTGAGAAAGCATATTTAAAATCATATTCATAAATTTTTTTACATGTTTTACATAATAATGATAATGACCACAGAATTGGTATGTGACTAGTTTTTAGTGAAGTATCAAGAAAATAATAATATTCTTAGATAAATTTTGCGGGCAGGTGAATCGAAATTTTCCCATGAATTCAGAGAAAAAAAATCAATTCAGATGGAACTTTAATTTGTGGCTTGCAGTAATAGGACATACAATTATTGGACCACATTTTTATGAAGAGAATTTAACACGTTAACTGCCATGAGGTACGTCATATGTGCCTCACTAAAATTGCCCCGTATGCTTTGAGACACATCACTTGTGCCTCAGGGTTTGACTACACATTTTGCTCAGTGGTCCAACGTTAGTACCTCGAAGCGCATATCAACAAACGTAATTCAATTCTTCTTGGCGTGGCAGAACCAAACGTATTTTTAGTGCATGAATTTTTTTGTTTTTAGTCCCTGAAATAAAAAATTAATGAAATAAATGCAAATATATTTCATACGTATATTTATTTGAAAAAAAAACAAAACTGTACATTATGTATATAAGTAAAATAATGAGAAAAAAAAAGAAAATTACATAGGTACTGATTTTGTCACGAACTAAGTCCATCCATAACAAAAGGCCCAGAAAAATCTCCAGTTCATTGGCATTGGTGTCACTCCATTTCTGGATTCGAGAATTAGGTTTATTTTCTTCTTCTTTCAGTTGTCCAGCATATCTGTTTGTTTCTAGTACGATGTGATTCATTATTTCGTCGGTTCTGCACAGTTTTATAAACTCATAAGGATTTTTATCAATAAAATTTTCATAAATAAAATTCTGTATTCCTGAATTCTCTTCAGAATGAGTCAAAACATATTCATCCGATGAATTGTCACAATCAAATGGAGATTCTTCTTCGGACATATACTCGTCCCATAATTTTGTCAAATGTCTTTGTTCTTCTTCGTATTGGTATATTATTTACTGCTTGTCAGTTCAAAACTTGCAGACTAGCCAAAATCACGAGTATAACTGAACTTATTACAAAAATGTTGAACAAAACAAACGTGTACTGACATGCAAGCAAGGCACAGTACATGTGCCTCACGGCGTGAAAAGATAAATCCATCAGTTTAGGCCGTGAGGTACATATATTGTGCCTCAATGAAATATCTCAAAATTCGCGGAAATAATGTTCAAAAATCAATTTTGCTAGCAAATTCGGATTTACTGATATAAAAAGGCCCTAAATCTATAGAAAAAGAAAAATAGCCCAAGGGACCCAACAATTTTTTTTAATGGCGGCAGTTAACCTTATTTGTACAATATTTGGATAAATTATCGGAAACGATTAGTGAACAAGAATTAGCAAATATAGAAACGCAGTTAAGTAAAATTGTACGATGAATTCAATCATATCCAGAATAAGATTGAATGTTTAAATGATGATATAACAATTGAATTTAAAGAGCAAAAAAATTTCAAGATTATAATTTTGTATTAATAAGTCGCGAAAATATCATGATAAAGAGGAGAACAAATACGATATTCAATCTCATATGGAATCTGAAAATAGTGTAGTTACCAATACCACTCAAACGCAACAAAAATTGGGCAATGTAACTTAACCAACAACAAATTTGCCTACATTTAAAGACACGTTTAGTCACTGACGTGAATTTGCTGACTATTTTATATCCCTTATACATTTAAATTCAGACATTCCAAATGATACAAAACTAAATAATTTAACATCATCGGTAAAGGGAGGTCCTACTGATTTATTGCACACTCTAGAAATTACGGATGACAATTATCTTGTGGCATGGGAAAAATTTAATAAAAAGTAGGTACAATTATAAGCGTAGGATAATATATAATTACGTTCATAATTTGTTAGATGTACAGCCAGTTTTTTTTTATATTTAATACGTCTTGAGGGACGCTATAATTGCAACTAGTTCAATACAACTATCCAGCAATTTGTATCTATTAAAGTTCTGCACAGTGTGCTGGATGTGCCCCCTTTGATGCGCTCCAAGTGGAATGACAGTTCGAGCATGAGTTAAGTGGGTACACTACACGTATTTATAATAACTCAAATGTTTTTTATCGTTTTAGTCTTCTGATTAGTCCACTATTGTCGAGTAATTGAAGCACTTCGACGTTTTGATGTTCGTGGAGTCTTTCTTCGTGCTTGCGGGCAAATCGTTTGATTTAATCTTTGACCTTAGGCAACTTCAAGTCACGATGGATGTCATCATTTCTGACGTACCACGGTGCATTGGCAATGCTGCGAAGTACTTTATTTTGGAAGGTTTGGATTATTTCAACATTACTCTTCTTTGTGCAGCCCCACAGCTGCACTCCGTAGGTCCACACTGGTTTCAGGATTTGTTTATATAATAGCAACTTAATGTATATCGACAACTCAGAGTGCCTTCCAAGTAACCACCACATTTCTTTAAATTTTATTCCAAGTTGTTCACGCTTTTTTTAACATGTTCTTTCCACTTAAGTTTGGCATCTAGTGTCATGCCTAGGTACTTCGCTGTATTAGCGTATGGTATAATTTCTTGGTTAATTCCAATAGGTGTGTAAACAATTTTTCGGTTTGTGATGTTAACATGAATAGATTTTGTTTCATTCAGTTTTATGCGCCATTTCTTCGTCCAATTATTAACTTTGTTCAGTACTGCTTGTAGCTTGTGCGAGGCTGATTCAGTGTCACTTCCAGTAGCCAATAGTGCTGTATCTTCCGCAAATGTTGTCATTATTACATCTTCGCATTTGGGTATGTCGCTGATGTAGATCAAGAATAATATAGGGCCGAGGACACTGCCTTGCGGCACGCCAGCTGAGATGTCTTTTAGTTTCGAGTAGTCCTCGCAATATTTCACTCTAAACTGTCTGTCCGAGATGTATGATTTAAGAATTTGGCTCATCTGTTCTGGTAGTAATTTTTTTATTTTATTTTTCAAACCCTCATGCCACACTTTATCAAAAGCTTGAGATATATCGAGAAAAGCTGTGGCACATATATTTTGCTCCTCTAGGGAGCTTTCTATTACGTCAGTAATACGGTGGACTTGATGAATAGTCGAGTGTTTGATGTGAAATCCGTACTGATGGTTTGGAACAAGTTGCTTTTCCTCTAAGATTGGCTTGAGGCGTTTTAATAGTAGTTTTTCGAATAGTTTAGATACAATCGTAAGTAGAGATATTGGTCTATAGGATGTTTTATCATTCAGTAGTTTGCCAGGTTTAGGGATCATGATTACTTCTGCTACCTTCCACTGCATCGGTACATATTTAAGCTGCAATGCAGCATTGTATATGTGTGTTAACTTGATTATGCCTTTACGTGGAAGTTCTTTGAGTATTTGACCAGTGATTAGATCATATCCGGGTGCTTTTCTTGTGTTGAGGTTTGTTTGAATCTCATTTGCAGTTATTGGTTTCAGGATTATTTGCTCCAGGATTACTACTGTAGTATTCTCTGTTTCAAAAGAATGATGTTTTTCGGCAGAAGGATGTGGCTGGAAGGTACTTGCTAGGTGATCTGCAAATATTTCTGCTTTATCTAGGTCCTTTTTTACCCACGTTACGTCATTTTTTTAATAGGTGGATCTTGTTTTTTTTTGTTCTTTTCAAGAATTTTGTAGTTTTCCAGAGCGAGTAATTTGTATCCTTATCATCAGTCAGTTTCCTCAGGTAGTTATTGAATGAAACATTTTTACGGTACGAATATCTTCTTTCAATTGTTGGCTCAACTGGTTTAACAGTCTTTTGTCTTCAGGCGCTCGCGTTTGTTGTCATTTCTTTCGATCTTTTCTTTTTTTAACCACTAGATCTCTAATTTCTTTAGGATAACTTATTCCATCTATTTTGCTTGTCAGCTCAGGAGTATTATTCCAGACTGCTTGTTGCAGATTGACAACGAAACGTTCTGTTTCCATATCCAGTTGTTCGATAGTTTTTAGAGGCACATGTAGTTTAATAATATGCTCCAGTTTTTTTCTAAATCCGTTCCAATCTGTACGTTTGATTGTTAATGATAAAACTCTTGATTTGTTTATTACTGCTTCATTTACTGTTAGTATGATGGGCGAGTGGTCTGACGATAAATCGTGGTTATCTTCAATTGCAGTATAATTTGTTGCAATGCCCCATAACACAAAGAAGTCTATTATATCAGGGATCTTGTTAGAGTCTGTGGGCCAGTAGGTTGGCTTTTCAGTGTATTGGCAGTTACATTTTGCATGTTTGATCGCTTCGTATAGATGTTTACCTTTCGTAGTGATGAGTCGGGATCCCCAGTATGTGTGCTTTGCATTGAAGTCACCGCCAATTACGAAGTTATTTCCTAATGCTTTAAAGAGGTTAAGGTAATCTTCTTTTAATAACAGGTGCCTAGGTGGACAGTATATTGCGGTAACTGTGAAGTTCTTAGTGTTAGTAAAGATTTTCAACGCTGTTGCTTGAATCTCACAGGTTTGATAATTGACTTCTTCATAATGCTTTATATTGTTTTTAATTAGCACTACTGACCTTTCTCTTGCCGTGTTATCAGGGTGAGTCGTATGATACATTTTATATCCTTTCATTTTCAGATAGCTTTCATGAGTAAAATGCGTCTCTGAAATCAGTCATACATCTATATTTTGGTTCCAAAGGAATATTTCTAATTCATGGACTTTTTGGAGTAGTCCATTAGCATTCCAAGCTGCTATTCGAAGAGATGGGGACATTTCATTCTTGGGTCAGCTTTGTACGCGCTGCTTTCTAATTTTATAATTCTACCTAGATTTGTTTTATTGAACTCTTCTTGGTTATTCAGCTTTTCCAGTATTTTTGTCAACATTTGATGCAATGATTCTGGGTTTTTTGCACTGGCGAATCAAAATTGTTCGCTTCCGGAGAGGTTCAATTTTAATTTTTCTCTGTAATACTCGTATTATTTCTATATCATATATCTTCTTTATGTCTTCTGTATTATCGAATATCAGCATAAATAACGGCAATGGTTTTTGAGTAATGGTATTTTAATTTGTTTCTTTTTTGATAATATTAATTGCATCCCGGATTGCCAATCCTTTGCTTTTAAGGTCTTCTACGATCATTTTGGGTATGCATGTTGGGTGCAGTCCCCTTGCCATTACTTTAATTGGTCTGTTCTGTTTGTCTTCGTACGTGTGGTATTCTTTACTATGTTCTGTCAAAGTTTTTATTAGGAGTCGATATTCTTCTCCATTGGTAACATTTATTTTGAATACTCCATTATTCATGGCAGTAACTTTAGCATTTTGCTGTTTGCAGTAGTGTTTATACTTCATTCTATTTTTCTATATTTACCAGGTTTAGCGGTGGTGGTAATGGCGGTTTAGATGATTTAGTTTCAGCATATTTCCTTGCTGGCTCTGCTGAGAACGACTCCTGATGTTGTGGCGATATTTCTGGTGAATCAGCAGCCTTTCTTTTTTTTCTTTTATTCTTTTGCACTATCCAATCGGTCTCCCTTGATAGCTCCCCTTCATCTGTGTGGTATTCCACTTCTTGATTAACGTCGGTTTTCTCAAGACTTTGTACTTTTTGTGTTAGCAAGTCAACATTCCCTTGCAGTTGACTGATAGTAGCATGCGCTTGATGCAATGCGTTCCATAGCTGTATCTCATTCTGAGTCTTTAGTTGACCCTCTTCATAGAGCGTCTGGTATTGCATAGTTGCTGAGAACTCGGCTACAGTTGACGACAATTGGGATCCTTCACCTACGTTCATTACGCGCGAAAACGATGATTCATTATGTTGATTGTGTTGAATTATTTCGCATGATATCATTCTACCCGTCATGCACCAAGGTACTGAGGGTTGACTAGTAGCAAAATTAGCGGGGTTGCACATCTAGCATGGACTCAAACCTAGTTGATATGGAAAGGATTAGCTGATCGTGTCACGTGATGATTGATAAGGAACGAGATAGTCGGTATTCGGACCATTTTATTGTCTCGTTCCTTATCTAGTTGATATGGTTATGCACGACAAGAGATGGCGCCAGTACTTAGACGATTATAAAGCGAGTTAAGTTGTTATTAAAGAAGGTAACCTTAAAATAAGAATTATTTCTAAAAAGAATATTTTTTCTTCTATTGTTTCCCCTTCAAGATCTTATAGCTCGGATCAATCCCAGGCTTTCTATCTTGACTTCCTTATATTTAGCAGTTCGGTATTGCAATTTATTCGCTTCAAATACTAGATTTATTTCGCACTTTCACACAGCACGACATGTGTCTGATGATATTTTTAAAAAGTACAGCCAGGTATGAAAGAATCTGTACAAGCCTTTGTTTGTGTGCATACTATCGACACACACATGGAATGCCTAAAAATATGGCAACAACCGGTTCAGTCATGGGATGTTATTTTGGTTTCTTTGTTTTTAGCTAAGTTAGATGTTTATATTAATAAAGAATGGGAATCAAGGGTAAATAAAGGTGTTTCAGGGCGAGAAAGCAATCCTAGTTTATATACTTTTTTAGAATTTTTGGACAATAAAGGTAATACGATAGAAGCAATCTCGACTAAACGATCAGATAACATTAAACCAGTGGCAAATTTTATGTTATGTCAGTTTGAGACTGGTTTATTATAGTAAACTACAATACATGCGACCTACCTTACAAGACGTGTTATTCAGCATCATGACCAGATTCAGAACACATGAGTTTGTTCTTACCGGCGACATTACACAAATGTATGACAAATTCATATACATTCGTCGGACAGAAAATATCAAAAGATTTAGTGGAGAAAGCATTCAGACGAACAACTTAAGGTGTTTGAACTAAATCGAGTTACATTTGGGATAACATCAGCGTCATTTTTGGCCATCAGATGCGTAATGCAGCTAAAGAGAACGAAGTTGAATATCCATTAGAATTACAAATAATCAAAAGAATTTTTATATGGATGACTTTATTACTGGATGTAATGTCATCGATCAATTAAATACATAAAATTTAATCTTCAAGAAATTTTGCGATCAGGAGGATTTTCATTATGCAAGTTTAACAGTAATATTGCAGAATTACAAGTTGATAATGTACCGCACAAAAACATTTTAAATAGTTGTGATGAAACGGAATCCAAGTACAGACACGTTTTCTTATGCAAACGATGAAGTTTGTAAGTGAACAACAGTAAACAAGAGAACAATACTTAGACAAGTGGAAAAGTTATTTGACCCTCTGGGCTTCTTGCGGCAATTGTCATAATAGCTAAGATTATACTACAAAAATTATGGTAAGCCAAACTGGATTGGTACGAATATATACCTGTAGACTTATACACAAGATTGTTATATTTCGAAAATATCATTAAATGAATAAAAACCATAAACATGAAACGCAAGGCTATCATTAAGGATGCAACAAGTATCGAATTACACATTTTCACCGACGTCTCTAAAAGAGCGTACGGTACTTATATCTATCTTCGATCAACAAATCAGAACCATACTGAGATTCATTTATTCGTCGCAAAGTTAAGAGTTGCACCTCTTAAGATCACTACAATACATCGTTTAGAACTCTGTGCAGCAGTTATAACTGCACAGCTGGCCGAGTAAATTCAAATCGATCTTAAAGGTGAAAATTGACAAAGAATACTTCTGGACTGATTCTCAGATAGTATTAGCATGGATTAAGTCAGAACCAAACAAATACAAAACTTACATAGCAAATAGAATTGCCAAAATCCAAGAACTTACGAGACCTAATGATTGGTTTTATGTCAAATCACATCGTAATTCAGCAGATTTGATATCGCGCTGTATGTCTGCACATATTTTAACTGAGCTAAATCTATGGTGGTAAGGTCCTCCATGGTTAAAGGTAGATTCCAGTTCAATGAAAAAACAAACACAACATATAACAGAATATCGAAAGCAAAAGACAACAATATGTCATTAGTAAAGAAATTTAATGGTTTCCAATAACGAAATTCTCAAGCTTTAACAAAAGAAAAACAGTAACGGCTTACTATCAAAGATATATAAATATAATAAAGAATCCAAAATTGACACGGAAATCTGGTGAGTTAACAGTAAACAAAATATCCAAAGCCTCTTTAGAATGAATAAAATTACCTCAGAAAGAAGAATTCGTAGCAGAGATACATACCCTGAAAAACAACAAACCTCTTCTCAGAAGAAGCAAATTGTTAAATTCAGCCACATTCATCGTTCCTGATGGTATTGTTCGAGTAGAGAGACGATGAAAGTTGTCAAATTATGATAAAAAAACATCCAATCCTTCCACCACAATCCCACCATTTTACTTGTTTCATCGTTAGTCAAGAATATATAAATACAATGCATTCAGGGCCAACTCAAGGTCTTACAGTATTACGAAGTATTGACTTATATCAATTTTGGATAGGATGAGAGCTTTATAGGTGTTTAGAAGTATGTTTCTTTCGGCTCCCCAGTGATGATGTGATAAAACTTTAAGGATGTTTAGTCTTTTATATGTATCACTTTTAAGTTGTTGTAGGTGGTGTTTCCATGTTAATTTTTTATCTGGTATTAATTCCAGGAATTTGAATTTATTTGTATATGATATGCTGTTATTATTATATATTAATTCAGGTGGAGTGTGAGGAGGTCTCTTGTTTGTGAAATACATAGCTTTAGTTTTAATTGTTGATATTTTAAAGCCTGTATTACGTGTCCATGTTTTAATGTTATCTAGGGCTGTATTTAGGTGTTCTTTTATTGTATTTGGGTTTGTTCCTCTGCAATAAATGCATAAATCATCTGCGAATAGTAAAGATTTTATAGGTGTTGGTACTTGTGTTGTAATTTTATCTATAGCGAGTAGAAATTGTGTTACACTGATGACTGATCCTTGTGGTATTCCATTTTCTGCTCGTGACCGTTAAATTTCGCTCTAAATCTTCGGTTGAAGAAAAAAACCTTTAATAAAATGTAGCATGTAACTGTCAATGTTATGTTCTTTTAGGGTTTTCAAAATATTGTACCTCCATGTTGTATCATATGTCTTTTCTAAATAAAAAAAATATAGCGATACCATCTTGTTTGTTTTTGAATGCTTTTTGTGTGTCTGTTATAATAGCTAGTAGTTGGTATGTAGTTGATCTGCCCTTTCGGAAACCACACTGAATATTGCTTAGGAGTTTGTTTTTTCTAGGTACCACATTATTCGGTTATTGACAATTTTCTCCATTAACTTGCAGAGTGTGTTTGTTAGTGTTGTTGGACGGAAGCTTTGCGGATCTGTTTTATTTTATTTGGCTTTAAGATTGGGATTATAATGCTTTGTGTCCATTGTGTTGGGAAGGAAATGTTTTCCCATATTTGATTGTCATTAGATTGGCAACCGTGCAAACCAGTAATCTCGTTTGAGCGAAGCATAACTAAATTCAACTAAATTAACGAATTAAATTCAAATATAATTCAAAAGTTTAGTGAACAGTGAACAATTAAGTTTTAGTGAACGTGCTAACACTAAAAAGATAGTGAATAACAAGTGCAATTCGTTTAAACAGTAAGTGCAGTTTGACAACTGAAAAAAGCGGCGGTACTAATAATCAAGCACCAACTAGTTACTCTGTAACCACGACAACTCCGGGCACTACTACCACACAAACATACACTTTGACATCACCAATTATGAGTACACAGAACGTACCATCACCGAACAGCGACACGCTCACAGGTGTCGAAATCCCGAGATCCGAACTCAACAACGACGAATTCTTAACTCCTCCACTCTACTACCAACCGCAAACACCAACACCAGTGAGTAGCCAGCCAATAACTTCACTATTCATTCAATCGCCAGAACTTACTTGGCAGCAAGTCAGAATAAAAAAAAAGAGAGGAAGAGAACAAGACAAAACCAACCCACACACAAATAAAAGAGCAAACGTGACTCAAAACAATGACGACGATATCCAAATTACCAACAAATATGCGGCACTAAATAGTGATGATAAAAACGACAAAGAACAAGAGAAACAAGAAAATCAACAAATAAACAAAGAATATAAACCTCCTCCCGTATACCTACAAGATATCGTAAACTACTCTGCAATGAGAACAAGCATAACAAATGTTATCGACGAAAACGACTTTATATGCAAAACTATTTCTAATAACACTGTTAAAATAAACACAAACAACTCAACAACCTACCGAAAATTAATTAACCACTTAAAACAAAACAATGTAGTATATCATACTTACCAACCACGGCAAGAAAGATCATTCAGGGTAGTCATCAAGAACTTACATCATTCGATAGAACCAGCTGTGTTACAACAAACATTGGAAAATAAAGGATTTATAATACGTAATGTGACAAACCTAAGAAGCTGGCAAACTAAAGAACCACTACCAATCTTCTTTGTGGACCAGGAGCCCAATGAAAACAACAAAAAAATATACGAGCTCAAACATATTTTAGGATCAAAAATCACCGTCGAAGAACCAAGGAAAAAAAGAGAAATCCCCCAGTGCACCAGGTGCCAGGAATATGGACACACGAAATCCTATTGCAATAAACCTTACTATTGCGTCAAATGTGCGGAAAATCATCCCACCAATAACTGCAACCAAACAAGAAACATCCCTGCAAAATGCGTCCTGTGCGACGGCCCTCACCCAGCCAACTATAAAGACTGCACAGTCTATCGCGACCTTCAAAAGGCAAGAGGAAAAGTTGCTCACAACAACCAAAGAACTAATCAAAGGAGACAAGAGTACCAACTAGAAGAATCCGAATTCCCTCCCCTAAAAGCTAATCGAAGACACAACACGAGCTACGCCAACGCAACTAATAACAGAACAACTGAAAGTACCACAGAAAACAACAATATAACACTAACTGACTTTCTAAACAAATTTGAATCCATGTTCATGCAATTAATGAACCAAAATACCAAAATAATAAATCTAATCAGCAGCTTAATTAACAAAATCCACAATGAATAGTTCTCTAAGAATCGCATTATGGAACGCGAATGGTTTAAAACAACACAAACAAGAAATAGAGATGTTCTTGAATGAACAAAAAATAGATATTTTATTAATCTCAGAGACACATTTTACCGATAGGAATTATTTTAATATAAACAAGTATAACACATACTGTACAAATCACCCTGATAACACAGATCACGGCGGCACAGCCGTTATAGTCAGCAATAGGATATCACATTACGAAATAAAGGACATCAAAAAAGACTACATGCAAGCAACAAACATCAAAATAAAAGAAACACATGGATCACTAGTGGTAGCAGCAATATACTGCCCTCCAAAATTTTCAATAAAACAACACGAATTTGAGGAAGCGTTTAAAGTACTAGGTAATCGATTTATAGCTGGCGGAGACTATAATGCGAAACATCCTAGATGGGGTTCAAGGCTTATAACACCCAAAGGTAGACAATTACAAGCTGCCATGCTCAACAAGGGTTATGACCAGGCCAGTACTGGAAAACCTACATATTGGCCAACTGACCTCAATAAAATCCCAGACGCACTAGACTTTTTCGTTACAAATGGGATATCTACAAACTATATTAAAGTAGACGAATGCTTAGATCTCACATCAGATCACTCAGCAATAATAGCCACGATTAGCTCAAAAATAATAACCAATGAAAGTCAACCCAAGCTAACTAATTATAAAACAGACTGGGACGCCTTTCAAAAATATCTAAACAACGACTTAGATACACATATCCCGCTTAAAACAGAAGATGACATTGATATGGCAGTGCAAAACTTAACAAAATCTATACAAGAAGCAGCCTGGTTATCTACACCAAAAAAACAAGCAAATAACAAACCCATTACAAACTATCCTAAACATATCAAAGATACAATATCAGAAAAACGAAGAATCAGAAAAAGATGGCAATTACACAGACTACCCAGCGATAAATGTCACTTAAACAAACTATGCAAAGAAATAAAAAGACTAATTTACGAAAACAAAAATGCTTCCTTCGAAGAGTTTGTAAGCAACCTATCTCCTTGTGCTCAAAATGACTACACGCTCTGGAAGGCTACTAGAAATCTCAAAAGACCTAAGCAATCAATACCTCCTATCCGCAAACTAAACAACACATGGGCCAGATCACCAGAAGAAAAGGCGGAAACATTTGCTGAACACCTGAGCAACATATTCCGGCCACATGACTCTCAGTCCACAATTGAAGAGGAAAATAACATACTCACATACTTAGAAGTCCCATTACAACTATCTCCGCCAATAAAAAGATTCAAAATAGAAGAAATTGAGAACGAGATAAAATTTCTTAATAATAAAAAAGCACCCGGGCATGATCTAATCACACCATTAATACTAAAAAATCTTCCAGGAAAAGCATTACTCACAATAACTCACATTTATAATGCAATAATAAGATCACAATATTATCCAGTACTATGGAAACTGTCACAAATACTACTGATACTGAAACCAGGCAAACCAAATTATGAATTAACATCCTACCGACCAATATCGCTACTCCCATGTCTATCTAAACTACTAGAAAAGCTAATACTAAAAAGAATAAAACATGAAATCGAAGACAAAAACTTAATTCCAGATCACCAGTTTGGCTTTAGACAGCAACATTCAACTCTTGAACAAATACACCGAGTAGTTAAAGAAATAGAAAAAAGTCTAGAAGAAAAGAAACTCTGCTCAGCTGCCTTCCTCGACATCAGTCAAGCATTTGATAGAGTCTGGCACACTGGGCTGTTGTACAAAATAAAACAAAATCTACCATATCAATACTACTTCTTAATAAAATCATACTTAACGGACCGATTCTTTCAAGTAACCCACGAGAACAGTCTCTCAAAATTACACCCAATAAAAGCTGGAGTTTCACAAGGCAGTGTATTAGGCCCTATCCTATACCAGATTTATACAGCAGACTTGCCAATTGATGAGAACGTTACCACTGCGACCTTTGCAGACGACACTGCAATACTCACAACCAACGAGAATCCCACTGAAGCTTCCGCACTTTTACAAAAGTCGTTAAATGAAATCCACGAACGGGCAACCAAGTGGAGAATTAAAATAAGCGAGGAAAAATCGATACATGTAACTTACACCCTAAAACGAGCATCATGCCCAGAAGTCATGATAAACAACAAAATTCTCCCTACAAAAAATGAAGAAAAATACTTAGGAATGCACCTAGACAAATAAACATTAAGATTAAAAAACTATACTGGCTGATTGGTCGAAAATCAAAATTATCATTATCCAACAAAGTTCTACTGTACAAGACGATGATAGTACCAATATGGTCCTATGGAATACAACTGTGGGGCTGTGCAAAGCAGTCCAATATTAACAAAATTCAGCGAATACAAAACAAACCCCTTCGCACCATAACTGACGCGCCCTGGTTCGTAAACAACGATACACTACATACAGACCTAGGCATCAAAACTGTCAGTGAACTGACAAAAAGCTACGCTAATAAATATGAAGCAAAACTATATAATCATCCCAACAACCTGGCCATTGATCTCCTAAACAACGCAGGCGAAGTAAGAAGACTAGCCCGACGTAAACCCTTGGACTTAACTTAAACAAAATTAACACGAGGAACCACCAAAAAATGGGACCCTCCCGCATGTGATGTTATCTATTATTATATCCATTTTGCTCGTTGGCCTAATAAGGCTAGTTGTAAATCCAAGTATAAATAAAAAACAAAAATAAATATTTGATTGTAAATATTTAAGAGATGTTTCGTTGGGAAGTTGTTTTATAAGTTCAAAAAGGATATTGTCGGGTCCCGGAGAGCTATTTATTTTGGAATCATCAATAGCTGAAGTCAATTCCCACATGGAAATTGGGTTATTTAATTTGTTTTGTTGATCTGATATATTTATAGTTGTTTTTTTCTTTTTTGTTTGAAGGAATTTATCACAATAGTTGTTGTTACTGGAGTTTGCTGCTAATGTATTTGCTATCATATTTGTAATTTCTTGTAGTTCTGTAATTTTTGTATTATTATTTATGGTGACGTTTGTAGGATGAGAATAGTTCTGGTTTTTAATTTTCCTGATTTTAATCCAGACTTCCGATGTTGGTGTTTCTGATGTTAATGATGATACATAATCTCTCCATGAAGTTTTCTTGCTTGATTTAATGATGTACCGTTCTTTTACTCTTGCCTTTTTATATAAAATCATATTGTCCCTGTTTGTGTTCTGTTTATAATATTTTAAAGCTTTTTTGCTTTCTTTGATTGCTGTTTCACATTTTTATTCCACCATGGTACATATTTATTTTCCTTGTGTTTTTTTAAATCTGATTGCTTCTTCAGCTACTTTGTGTATATTATCTACTAGTTCCTGGATAAGTATGTTTATATCTGGGTTCTTCGCTAGTTCTGTAGTTCTCATTCTATCTTTGTAGAGTTTCCAATTTGCTTTTTTAAAATTCTATTTCGGGTTTAATTGAGCATTTTTGAGTCTTGAAAATTGATGAAATTTTTAGAGGATAGTGGTCGCTACTTTTTGTAATGCTTCGAAGGACATATTTGTGGCTAGGATTGGGTGTGAGAAAACTAAGGCCAAGGTAAATAATTAATTGTAATATCTGGTGAGTGTTCTGTTATAAGTATTTTTATTTCTTCGTAATGGCTCCGGATACCATTACAATTCCAGGAGATTATGTGTATCATTATATCTAGTTTGTTGGTTTTAAGAGATTAATTAGCTTTTTGAAACGGTATTTAATAGTTCGGTACTTCAGTTGGGGGTATAAAGATGCAAGCACATCTGCTAGAATGATCTGGTTCGGATTATATTCTTTTAGGTTAATTGCCTGATGGGAGTTTCCAATAAAGTCATTAAAGAGACTGTAAGACAGAGGAAAGTTCTGGGAATTGTTAATTATTATTTCCTGTGTTGGTATTAGTAGTTCGTCTATTGACAGTTTGGATAAAGATGTTTGAGATTTAGTCATTTTTTTTTTGTTTTTTCTTTTTCCCTTTTTGTAGCCGATTGTTCTGATGCGTCAGTAGGCACGTCACCGTCTGTGTAGCTATTTTGAAATAGAGTTTCGCTCATTTTAGTGTGTTCAATATGTGTTTGTTCTGTGAGTCGTTAAGCTCCAGTTTGACTTGATGGTAGTTGGTGGAAAAATTCAATATTAATGGATGAGGTCAATCAATAATGAATGGGACAATTAGCAACTCAAATGACCGTAATAATGCCTCCGTTTCATTAAGTAGGTATTGACTCTGCTGGTTCATTCATGTTAAAAGATCGTGAAGGTCGGGGATTCAAAACTTATAAAGCGTGCATATGTTTATTCATTTGTTTCTCTACAAAGGCAATTCACTTAGAATTGTGGGAGGCCGGAATCAAATGCACTAAAAATCATTTAAAGAGAGTTTTGAGTAATGCATTTCTGATTTATTAGAGTTTTAGCACTATCCTAACCAAAATCAAATCAATTCTCAACAAACGTCCCTTAACATCTTTGACAACCAATCCTAATGATTGTACTGCACTAACATCGGGACATTTCCTGATAGGAAGATCACTTACTGCATTAACAGATCGTGCTGTATCACACTTAAAGATATTCCGTTAAGATAAGTTCCAATATCTACAGTTAATCGTTAAAAACTTTTGAGATCAATGGCAGAAAGTGTATGTAAATAACTTACACACTCGAGCAGCAAGGGAATCATATTCCTCCAGCCCAGTGGAAACTAGGCAGAATTCTTCAGGATCACCCAGGTCAAGACGTCATAATTCGTGTCGTGGCAATAAAGTGCCAGAAAGGTGAAATTAAACGCCCAGTTAATAAAATTTGTATTTTACCAATTAGTGAATAAGAAAACAATATCAATTTAGGTAAATTAAGTATGGAATTATTATGTAATTATTAAAGTTGTATTTGTTTACAAAAGGATATTTAGTTTTTTTTTTAATTGTATTATTTCAAGGTAGGCATGTTCATGCGAATTTGTTGATAAACTGATATGTTGTTTTTGCCATAGTTGAAAACATTTGAGATGTGTGTGTAGATATATGGCGTCGTAGTAAAGATCGTACTTAGAATGAAAAGTATTTTTACTTAGACCCGAACAAAATCAAATATAAAGAACAGTAAATCATTAATATCTTCCTATTAAATTATCATAACAATTATGAATAAATAAAATTTTACAATATTTAAATAAATTAATAAACTGACAATAAAACATTTTTAGAAACATAAGACAAATATAAATAGAATATAACACTAATTTTAAATTAAGTGTTCAAATAAATCACCACGAACAGTTAATCAATAATCTAAACTATTTTAAAATTGCCGACGTATTTTTTAAAGATTGAGAATCGCAGTTGGTATATTTTTCTTTCAAATATAACCACAGAAAATAATCACAAGTTGTCAAAGCTGGCGATTTAATAAGTAATGAAATAAACCGTCACAACCAATCCATGTATTTGGGAAGCACTCATCTAAAAAGAATTTCACTTCTTGACTTGCATGTGCAAGTCACCCATTGTGCTGTCACCAAACTACACTATGGTATTGGCTTATTTAAATTTAAATATTTTTCAGAATTTAATGTCCTCTCTGTAACATGGTCCTATAATATGCACGCCAAAAATTTCAATCCAAACATTAACTTTTTGGAAATATTGGGTATGGGTATTAACTAATAAATTTTGTATATTGGGTTCTTCAATCAACATGAAAGTACTTTTATCTGTAAAACAGATATTTTTAAAAGTATCGATCTGTGTCAGTTTCTCCCATCATACCTTAAAAAAAAACTTTCAGCAATGGAATATTTTAACCAATCATGTTTCTAATTTAACGTTAAATTGAAGTTACGATATTTTACAAAAATTGTTTCAGATTATTTTGTCCTTATCGAAAATATCTTAATGCCAGGAATATTTATAAGAATAGAACTTTTCATTATATAATAATCAATGAAAAGTGGATGGATGTAAATTTATATTATTTGCTATTTGGCACACACTAGTACATATTATAATTTTTTATACCTAACACAACATTTAATTTATCATTAGTTTGTTCATTATTATTTTAATTTTATATGGTTTCATACAATTTAACAATATTACTCGTTTCATTATATTGATTCAATAATCTGTGAATTGTCATTATACAGGATATTGATAGTAAATATTAAATACATTACAATACTCGGCGGTCGACGTACAAAATATTGAATAAATAAGTATATGGCTTCACAGGGGTTCTCGGAAAGCACGACGGCGACAGGCTGCAAGTCCCGGTATTGGACCCAAATTCAGGGCAGCCTTATTTTAACATTTTAACTCTTGTACTAGAAAATCGTGAGAATTACTTGGATTTAATATTACAGAAAAATTAAGATTTAAATTATATCACTTCAGCTATGATAATACAATTCTGATATTAGTTCTTTAGATTATAATATTGCAATGGGTAAGTTTCCAATTTTACAACTTATAATCAGAGTTCTGCCGAAAATAGTTCGGTGTCTTTGCTCAACAATCTCAGGTAATTCCTCGACGCGATCAAGTAGCATCGCCAGTAAATATGCTGGACAATAGTACACGCACAATAAATCTCAGATTAAACTTGGACGCGATCAGTTTATCAAAGTCAGAGCAGAGGACCTAGATCCTAAATCTTAAGTCACTTGGTCGCGATCGTAATACCACAACCAGAGCACAGAAATAAAGTTTTTTAGCCCACTTAGAGACCACACTCTTACCGAAGGCGTAAACGCTCAACAATAATAAATTAATCTGGAGGCGATCGTCTATCAAAATCAGAGCACAAGAGCAGAAGTCTTTAGCTAAACGAAATCGGAATCAAGTTCTTTGATTTAGAGCCAAACTTGCATATTTAACCTAATTATCCTACCGATATTCCAACCATATCCAAATCAAAACTAGCACGTCTGCTGTAAAGAAATATTTAAAAAATCAACAAATTGCGTATCTGTAACTATGTCAAAAATTGCAACCCCGTTACGTCATATACACTCTCACCGTTGTTTCCTGATCATTCTTAGCGAAGATTCGTCCTTTTACTTAAGGTAATTGACGGCCGCTAAGCGAATTCAAATTTAGGGTGTGTATGTTATAGGTTCGGACAGCCATTTGAAGTTCCCCCTCCACTTCTACGATTACAACTTCTTCTCTTATTTTTTCCGTTTACCACTTGCTTCACAGTTTTTTTTTCTCTATCAGTGATTAGAAGGACCGCCTATAACAGCTGCCAAAAGTAATTTACAGTAATAACACGGGGAACAATACTCTGACGAAATATCTGAGCGATTATTTACTATATTACGAATTGTCAATAAAGAGTCCATATTCTTTGATAACGACTTTAATTACTTTTTCGAAACTCTGTATTGCTGTTGATCATCGATATTTTATCATCATTGTTACGTCAATATTTTTATACATTAAAATGTGTTGTCAGATGTCAATGAATAATTTCAGGTAGTAAAAAGTTATAATAAAAAATGTTTAACTTATTTTTCATTTTATGTCAAAATTTATCATTTCTATACATCTGCAAGAATGTCATGTTGAGTTCAAAACAAAAATAATATTTTTTGTGTAATATATAACTGCCTCTGTACTTATTTTAATTTTTCAAAGAAGCAAAAGGCTTCACTCGAATTTTTCTGTCATAAATTTAACTTTAAATTTATCAATATCATTGTACTTTCAGTCATGTCATATGACAAAAAATCAAAAGTGACCAATTTTAAACGAATTGCTTCTTCAAGAGCTAATTTTCAGCGGAAGCGGGCACCGTTGTCCAGTAGGCCATCAGGACTTTCAGCTTAATAAAAATAATATTTGTGAATAAAAAGTTTGTAATTTATAATTTGTATGTTGATTTTTTTCAATAACTTTAATTACAATTGAGTATATTTATTTCCAAAATAAATGAATGAATTAGACGTTAGAAATAGATGGTGTGAGTATTTTAGAGGTTTATATGGTAGCGTAAATGGATCGAATTGTTGTAGTGAAAATTCAAGAGAAAATGTTAGAAGTGATGAATGGGATATAGATGAAAGTGATGTTAGTTTTGCATTGTTACGTTTGAAGAATGGTAAAGCTCCTGGTTTGGATGGTATAACGAATGAGATGTTGAAGTATGGTGGTGAGAGATTATTTGATTGGTTAGTTTATTTATTTAGATTTTGTTTGAAACTGTGTGTAGCTCCTGATGATTGGAAACGTGCTATCATTTGTCCTTTATTTAAGGGCAAAGGTAGTTCGAGTGATTGTACTAATTTCCGTGCGATAAGTTTGTTGAGTGTGGTAGGGAAGTTGTACGGGAAGATTCTTATTCACAAGGTACGAACCTTAACAATCTCCAAGTTGAGTAATATGCAAGGTGGATTTTTGCCTGAGAGAGGGTGTGTAGATCAATTGTTTTCTCTTCGTATGATTGTTGAGAAATCACTTGCTAAGAACAAGAAGGTGTTCTGTGGCTTTCTCGATCTTAAAAAAGCATATGATAGTGTTCATCGAGATATTATGTGTGATGTACTTCTAGAGTACGGTATAAATGGTAATTTGTTGGGAGCGATTCGTGCATTATAAGAAGATAGCGAGGCTGCGGTAAGAGTTGATGGTAGATTGAGTGATTGGTTTTCTATAGATGTTGGCGTGAAACAAGGTTGTGGGATGTCTCCGTGGTTCTTTAATTTGTATATGGATGTGTTCTTATGAAAATCGATGAATGAGGTGGATGGTGTACGTATTGGTGGTAGTGTAGTGCTTGCGTTAGCTTATGCGGATGATTTAGTTGTAGTGGGTGAATCTGAAGAACAATTGAGAAGAATGATTCTAAGTATTAATGAAGTAGGAAAACGTTTAAATCTATTACTGAATGTTGATAAATGTAAAGTGTTAGTGTTTGAGAAGAGTGATTTGGTGACTGATTGCAATGTTTCGGTGAATGGTGTCAGATTGGGTCAAGTAAATGAGTTTGTATACTCGGGGAGTGTCTTTTCGAGAAATAGACATATTGATCGAGAGATTGAAAGAAGTGTATCTTCTGGATGCAAGATATTGGGTGCTTTGGGAACCTTTACTCGGAACGTGAATGTATCCAGAGATGCTCGATTGAGTGTTTATAATAGTGTGTTATGGCCTACGTTGATGTATGGTAGTGAATGTTGAGTATGGATGAAGAAACATGAACGGCGTATAACTGCTGTGGAAATGAGGTATTTGCGGAGTGTGTGTGGATGTACTAGAAGAGATCGTGTCCGGAATACATTGGTGTATGATGAATGTGAGATTGGGAAGAATGTTGTAAGAAGAGTGGGAATAAGTCAGTTGAGATGGTTTGGTCATGTAGAACGTATGTCGAATGACAGATTGGTGAAACAGGTGTATGTTGGTGAAATTGAGGGTGAAAGTTTGCGTGGACGGCCTAGGAACAAGTGGATGAATATGATTGAAGGGTTGTTGCGTGAGCGAAAGATTCTGAGCGTGAAGAATAAACGAGCTTGTATGAAAAGAATTATG
This sequence comes from Pterostichus niger, assembly GCA_947425015.1. Classification (NCBI taxonomy): domain Eukaryota; kingdom Metazoa; phylum Arthropoda; class Insecta; order Coleoptera; family Carabidae; genus Pterostichus; species Pterostichus niger. The sequence goes on from OX380347.1 coordinate 12,353,513, forward strand.
AATGTGGTTGAAGCAAAAGTGGTGTGTCAGGATAGAAATGTTTGGAGAAAATTAATTGCGGGATAAATATGATGAATGAAGACAAGCGTATGATTCTTGATTTTATATTCATTTGTTAGATGTTTCGAGTATTTACCTGCAATTGTGTGGAGACCATCTTCAGAAACAAGCGCAGTGTACAGGAGCGAATGGATGAATGTTTGTTGTGTGTTGATGGATTTTGGTTGTGAGAAAAGAAAGAGTTTGTATGGAGGAAGTGTTAATGTGGTCGAATCGAGTATCGTGTCAGGGTGAGAATGTTGACGGGTTCGTGCTACCCCATTTAATGGGATATAGCGTGATGTTATGTATGTATGTATTTCCAAAAAATATATTTTAAAGTGTTATTCTTTTTAATCGCTCAGTATGCCATGTACTGCTAGATCTTTACTGACTTGTTTGTCTTTGTAGTTTATCAATTTTTCCTAAAGTTTTTTACAAATTACGTAAAAAAGTTTGTTTTTTGCTTTATAAGTTTCTTCATCCAAATTTTCCACTTGTAAGCATCTGTATCGTAATCTTCATCCGTCCCGTAAAAATGGGGTTTCCGCATAGATTCCTTGAATAAATGACGTCTACAATTAGATGCTAAAATATGATTAACTTTTGGCATGTATTTTTTGTATGCTGTTCAGCGTCTGCATTTGTATTTTTTGTATGCAATATTCCTTTTTCGTTGTAAGACACAGCAGTAGCATTACAGCGCATTGAATAATTTTCTCTTTTACTGAAACATCGGGTTGTATTGTTCTACTTATTAGTAAAGTTGTGTATTAAACTAAACGAGTTGTATACTATTTTATTAAAAATTGTCAAAACATCATGCAATAAACCGTACGCTTTCAGTTGTGGGATGTTAATTATTTCTGAAGCACTTTTTCTTTTGCAAAAATAACTTGGATATTATTCATATCATTTTTAAAATTTTTAACAATGTCAACAAAAGTGAAGTTTTCCTCACGTCGGTATATGGAGGTCTTTTCAACGACTGTTCGAATTCGCCTTACGTTGTTCAGTAATCGGTGCTGCAGTTGAACAGAAATAAGCTTACCGGTACTAATGTATTTTTTTTATTCAGATCTCGGAGCTCATTACATAGGTTTCGCAATAAATGGTTGCAGCATTCAATTTACTCTACAATTAAATTGGTGTCGTGTTGTCTTGAATTCATTAACCTTTTATAATCACTACCACCTCCATCGCCAACAATTTTTGCGTATTTAATTCAATGCATTTCAGAACTTCGCATAAATACTTGTGGCAGCATCTGTTCAATTTTTAAAACATTTATGCTCGTTTACAGGTTTATATAAACTTTAATTATATATATATATATATATATATATATATATATATATATATATAAAATTAAAATCTAGACTCATACAGGGCATATTTAAAGTGCTTTGTTATTTTAGCAGCACCGATTACTGAACAACGTAAGGCGAATTCGAACAGTCGTTGAAAAGACCTCCATATACCGACGTGAGGAAAACTTCACTTTGGTTGACATTGTTAAAAATTTTAAAAATGATATGAATAATATCCAAGTTATTTTTGCAAAAGAAAAAGTGCTTCAGAAATAATTAACATCCCACAACTGAAAGCGTACGGTTTATTGCATGATGTTTTGACAATTTTTAATAAAATAGTATACAACTCGTTTAGTTTAATACACAACTTTACTAATAAGTAGAACAATACAACCCGATGTTTCAGTAAAAGAGAAAATTATTCAATGCGCTGTAATGCTACTGCTGTGTCTTACAACGAAAAAGGAATATTGCATAAAAAAATTACAAATGCAGACGCTGAACAGCATACAAAAAATACATGCCAAAAGTTAATCATATTTTAGCATCTAATTGTAGACGTCATTTATTCAAGGAATCTATGCGGAAACCCCATTTTTACGGGACGGATGAAGATTACGATACAGATGCTTACAAGTGGAAAATTTGGATGAAGAAACTTATAAAGCAAAAAACAAACTTTTTTACGTAATTTGTAAAAAACTTTAGGAAAAATTGATAAACTACAAAGAGAAACAAGTCAGTAAAGATCTAGCAGTACATGGCATACTGAGCGATTAAAAAGAATAACACTTTAAAATATATTTTTTATTATTTTAATTCATAGTCGTGTACTAACAGGCAAAGTGAACGGACGTGTTACGTGAACAGTGCTGTGCAAGTGCGACTAATTGATAACAAAATAGTGATATAACAAAAATTGACTAACTGGAAACTAAACTAAGTGAATACAGTTGATCTACAGAACAAAATAAGATACTAAAAATGCCAGAAACAAGCGGAGGAACGTCCCTAGTAACCACCTCGACATACAGAGTTACCACAACTACATCAACTACAACTATAAACACCCTAACAACCTCATCAATATGTCAGCCAATAGCAACCCCAATGCTCACAACACCAATAAGAACAAATTCCTATCCACAGAATGACTATCCTTTAACTCCGATAGTAAATATACGGGCACAAGAAGACCACCACGAACAACAAAATCAATCTCCACAGCCAGTTGTAGAATGGCAGATAGTAAATAATCAGAGGAAGAGAGTAAACTCCAGCCCAATATTACTAAGAAGAGTGAAACAAGTCATGAACAAAGATTATTGGCTAAACGAAACATCTATAACTACTGAAAATCGCTTTTCGTCACTTGACAATCAGGAAGCAGATACACAAGTTACTAAACAAACAAAAAATCCCAAACCACCGCCAATTTATGTAGCCGGGGTAGGCAACATAGCTCCACTAACAGAACTATTACAAACTCTAGCAGCAGACCAATACGAAGTACAAGCCCTAGAAAATAACACTGTCAAAATCCAGACAAAAAATCCAGAGACATTTAAAACAGTAACAAAAGCATTAGAACAAAAACAAACGCAATTCCACACATATAAGCTAAAACAAGAGAGGAATTTTAAGGCAGTACTAAAAAACATGCACTATTCTGTTAACACAGAAGACATTAAAACAGAGATACAAAAAAAAGGACACGTGGTAATCAATGTATGGAACATAAAACAGTACAGAACAAAGGAACCGCTAAACATGTTCTACGTAGAATTAAAACCTGCAAACAACAACAAGGAAATATACAACATAGAATTCCTACAGCACTACAAAATTAAAGTTGAACCACCAAGACCGAGAAGAGAAATACCGCAGTGCATCCGATGCCAACGGTATGGTCATACAAAAAACTTCTGCCATATGCGACCAAGGTGCGTTAAGTGCACAGGAGACCATATAACTGCACAATGCCCAAGTAAACAACGGACAAAGGAAGTGAAATGTGTACTATGCGAAGGCAACCATCCTGCCAATTACAAGGGATGTATAATCTATAAAAACATACAAAAAAATAAATACCCACCATTAAGACAGAAGCAACCATACTTAGAAACTGAGCCAAAGATCTACCAAAAATCTCAACCTGGAATATTATACTCCCAGATAACCAACGAAAATATTCAAAGAGTACAGGACACAAACTATGTAACCCAAACCCAAAACACAAATCCAACACAACAGACTAGTGACATGCAAGAAATAAAAAAGATGATGAAAAATCTCATGGAACAAATAGGGACTATGTTAAATCTACTAACCGTGCTACTTAATAAAAAGAATTAATGGCAGGAAAACTCAAATTAGCAATCTGGAATGCCAATGGACTAACACAACATGCCGAAGAAGTAAAAGCTTTTATAAAACACCACGACATAGACATCATGTTAATTTCAGAATCACATTACACAAATCGAAGCTACATGCGAGTTCCAAACTACACAGTATATGACACCAAACACCCGGATGGCACAGCGCATGGAGGAACCGCGATAATAATAAAAAATAAAATCAAGCATCACGAAGTCTGCAAACACGACAAGGAATTCCTGCAGGCCACTAGCGTAGCAGTGGATGACTGGAATGGCCCACTAATAATATCAGCAGTCTACTGCCCACCCAGGCACGCTGTAAAAAAGGAACAATTCAAACAATTCTTTAAAACACTAGGCAGTCGCTTCATTGCAGGAGGAGACTACAATGCGAAGAACACCCTATGGGGATCACGAATAATAACTACAAAAGGCAGAGAACTAAAAAAAGCTATGGATGACAACAACCTGAAAGCACTATCCACAGGGCAGCCAACCTATTGGCCAACCGACAGCAATAAAATCCCAGATGTCATAGACTTCTGTGTAACTAAAGCAATACCACATAACATCATTAAAGCTGAATCTTGCCTGGACCTGTCCTCGGACCACTCTCCCGTCCTAATCACATTAAGCACTGAGGTACTTGAAAAGACTAAACCACCAACACTAACCAACAAAGGCACTGACTGGGATGAATTCAAAAGACTTGTCGAGACCAACCTAGAACTAAAAATACCACTAAAATCAGAAAATGATATTCACGAAGCAGTAGAACATTTCAACCATATCATTCAACAAGCGGCCTGGAACTCAACACCAACTCAAAACATAAAAGAAGAAATAAAAAGTTGCCCAATAATCATAAAACAAAAAATAGCCGAAAAAAGGAAATTAAGGAGACAATGGCAAAACAGAAGAACCGCAGATAATAAAAGACGATATAACAAAGCCATAAGAGAGCTAAAGGAACTGTTAAATGAAGAAAAAAACAAAGGAGTTCAAAACTACCTGGAACACCTAACACCAACAGAAGCTACGGAATACTCACTCTGGAAGGCTACGAGAAAACTTAAACAGTCCCAGCAGCCAAATCATCCTATCAGAACAGCACAAGGAAACTGAGCCAAAAGTAACAAAGAAAAAGCAAACACTTTTGCAGAACATCTTGCTAATGTGTTTACACCATACCCCTCAGAGATTGACCCGGAAGAAGAGGAGAATATCCAGCAGTACCTGAACTCACCATATCAACTAGAACTCCCGTCAAAAAAATTCAAAATCTACGACATTGAAAACATAATCAAATATAACCTTAATCCCACGAAAGCGCCAGGGTATGACCTAATAACGGGAAGAATCCTAAAACAACTCCCTGAAAATGGATTAAAATTTATAACACAATTAATTAACGCAGTTCTCCGCACAGGCCATGTCCCAAACCAATGGAAGGTTGCTCAAATAATACTTATACCAAAATTAGGCAAACCACCAGAAGAGACAAAGTCATATAGGCCTATCAGTCTTCTACCAATATTGTCTAAAGTTTTCGAAAAACTACTTCTAATGAAGCTAAAGCCAATCCTCGAAGAAAACAATCTTATCCCAGACCATCAATTCGGGTTTAGGCAGCAACATAGCACTATCGAACAAATCCACAGAGTGTCAAACAAGATCAGACAAGATCTGGAAGACAAAAAGTATTGCTCAGCAGCATTCATTGACATAACGCAAGCCTTTGACAAGGTGTGGCACACTGGGCTACTCTACAAACTAAGAAGCATAATTCCTAATCAATACTATGTAGTCATAAAATCATACCTACAAAATAGACAATTCCTAGTCAAGCAACAAGACGAATACTCCAAACTCTACCCGGTAACATCTGGCGTGCCTCAAGGAAGTGTGCTAGGCCCCCTTCTATACACGTTGTATACTGCAGACCTACCAACAAACCAAGATGTAGTAACAGCCACATATGCAGATGACACTGCAGTACTGGCCTCAAATAAAGATCCAACAATAGCATCCCAAAAACTACAAACTAGTCTTGACGAAATTCAAAAGTGGATGAAAAAATGGAGAATCCGCGCAAATGAAACTAAGTCGGTTCATGTTACCTTCACCACCAGAAAAGAGACCTGCCCCCCAGTACAATTAAATAACCACCAACTGCCACAAGAACAAAAAGTTAAGTACCTAGGCATGCACCTAGAAAGAAGACAAACATGGCATAAACACATCATCGCAAAACGCAAACAACTCGGACTCATGCTCTCAAAAATGTACTGGATAATCGGAAGAAAGTCCAAATTAACTTTAAACAATAAACTTTTAATATATAAATGCATATTAAAACCTATTTGGACTTACGGGATACAAATATGGGGCTCAGCTTCTAACTCGAACATAGAAATTCTAGAACGATTTCAATCCAAAGTACTACGCATACTAGTAGATGCTCCTTGGTATGTGACCAACAACAGTATTCGAAAAGATCTACAAATACCAACAGTAAAAGAAGAAATAAGTGCCTACAGTGTTAAATACAGTGCAAGAATAAATGTGCACCCAAACAAACTAGCTACCAACCTTATGAACCAACCGATAAATGACAGAAGACTCAAACGCTCAACGCCATATGATCTACCCACCAGGTTCTAAGCACATAATCCTACTAGGCTATAATTAATTTTAAGATAAGATAAGTAAGTAGAATAAATGTGTACCCACCTGTCAAATAGTCGTTAAGAGTAAAATAAAGGTATTTGCTAATGAGCAAAATCCTACATGTTAACATAGGACTGTATAAATTTTACTTATTGTACTAGTACAGATTGTAAAACTAAAGGGATGTAATAAAAAAAAAAAAAAAATTATTTTAATTCGAACTTACCCAAAATAAAGGCCACCCTAATATATATATATATATATATATATATATATATATATATATATATATATATATATATATATATATATATATATATATATATATATATATATATATATATATATATATATATATATTTGTCTTCACGGAACTTCGAGTCCCGCGGCGCCTGTGCTCAGGGAACTACCAGGTCCGAGTGGAAGTTTGAGACGGACCTTAAACTGCCATTTTTAAAACCTAATTTTCCAGCGATTCCTGGCTTTCACAATGATGATTTTATATCAAACTTATAATGTTTTATCGCTCTTTGAATAACCATTCTTAGTTTGTTCAAATTTTATTTAGTTCAGCGAAAAATGACATTTCAATTTTGACTGAAACTTCCTCGAAATAAACAGTGGCCATTTAAGGAACTAAAATACTGCATACATATATTTAGCAACAGATGGCTCTGGTACTACAAAAGATAAAATATTTTGAGACGAGAGAAAATTTATTTAGGAACAAAACGTTACCTACTATAATCATTTTATGCATTGTTTATTAAGGCGAAAGCAACGCTTGAATGAAGGGAAAAACGAAAAATGACTGTTAATTTTAATAACAAATATAACAATAAAATCAAATATAATAAATTATGCTTATTTGTAGTTACAGAGTCAAAATTAATAATAATAATAATCAAAATTCCATTTTCATAAAACAATAATGAATATTATAACAATTCATTTCTTAACATAACTACAAATTAAGTAGAAAAAATAAATTGTGTCATCAAAATAAGGACAAAAGATTAATAATCATCACTTTATTAGTTTGTCGAATTGAAAGCAAATTAAAAAGAGATATAAATATAGGTTTTATGTTTTAATGTATGGAGATCCGTTCAACTTAGAATTGGTAGTTCTTTGAGCGTAGGCACTGCGGGACTTCACTTCCGTGTAGATACACTATTATTGATTGTTGTCTATATATTACTTACGAATATTTGCAATTTAGTTTAGCACTAGTTTATAAAATGATACTATAAATAAGATAAAATTTAGGAATTAATTTGAGATTGAACCCATACAATAAAGTCATTATGTCGAACAAATTTCTAAGTGAATTTTGAATAAAAAAAGCTCAATTAAATTAATTAAGTACACATTGTTTGTTTCTTTGAAGATGAAAAAAGTAAAATTTTATATTCACAGTATCTTTTTGGGTTGTGTGACCTCTGTGAATTTTGAAGAAACAAATTATTTAAAAAAAAACTATAATTAATTATTATAAATAAAATAAATATATCACCACTGCACTCTGCCTAAGCAGATCTCGGTAAGTGATATATTTTTACTCGTGACGTGCGGTTACCAGCCATCAAATCACGGCCCCCATAGATATTAGTGGCGGGGAAGCCACAGGGGTCGAGTCGATACCACTGAGCCACCTATCCCATTATTATTACTTCCGATAATAATAAAAACTATATATAAATGTATAATATTATAATGCTATGAGTAAATATCATAAAATAAAAATTATGGCGCCTTCTGTGTTGTCGGCATGACCAGAATAGCTAAAATGTTAGAGGACACGTTATCGATTGATCGTTGGTCGTTGCACGAAACAATGTATCTTGCAACAATGTTATATGGCGTTCACTAGTAAAACTCTTCTATAAAATCAATGTAAAATAACATTGGGGCCAATATAGTAAAGTTTTATAATACATATGGTATATTTCGCAGTTTCCGTTTGTCTATTATAGTAGATTGAATTTTTTTCAATTTCTATTAATATTTAATGTTTTATAAACATGATTTATATGCCATTACATGAAACAAATAATACTAAAAATCATTTTAAATGTTACTCTGTAGTTGACAACCATATATTATTTTCAGACTTGTTTTGTTTGTTATTGGTTCGTTACATTTAAGGTTATTAAATATCCGTGTTGACAAAGGATGAATATAAGTTTCTAGATTTAAATTTTTTGTATTTCTATTTTAGTTTCCGAAGAATTATTTTATAAAAAATTAATTTTATTCACAACTTCACTATTTATTTTCTGAGAAACTATACAATATAAGATTTTTGAACACCTGGTAACATAGAAATACCTGTTATTAATCATGCATATTATGTTTGTGATTCTATATCAAAAATTACAAGCTGTATTATGGAAACAAAGTACCATATTTTCGACAGAAAATAATTCAATATCTACCAAGCCCTAGTAACGAGGCGGGTGGGTACGGATCCCAGGCGGATGGAGTGGGGGATACATTTCGGTCCACGCGCTATCCTGGTTGAACGCGGTCAATGTAACATTCTTATTGTTGTTGTTGGTAGAAAATAGAATCACCTCACCGTAAATTTAATCATGTCTAGTAGACACGGAAATAAAAGCAGATTGTTTCAATCCAAATACAGGCTAAGAAAGAAGGGCGAAGCTTTCAAAAATTATTGGAGAAATTTAAAATAAAATTTAGTTATTAACTTGATATTTTATTACGCCATTTACCCATTTCTGAATTTGGCACTCTGCTAGTGTCAAGGCTAGAGAAGATCTCGGTAATTGATATATTTTTGCGGAAGAAGTGCGATTACCAGTCGTCAATTCAGGACTTTTATTTTTTTATTGAACAAAATATTCCTTCCTGCTCTCTTAAATTGCTAAAAGAAAATTAAAATTAGAAACTGGAAATGATAGTGACGGTAATTCATCATCAATTCCGAAGAGTACATCAATATTTCCTGACTGTGACTATACAAATAGTGCTGGCAGTGACACGGACACACTTTCTGATTTATCTATTACTAAGGATGAATTAGAAGAGTTTGTTGGAGCTGTCATAGAAGGAAGAAGAATATTTGATGCAAACTATTTATTTCAACAATTTTATGAAATTATTCATCATGATCCTTTTGACTGCAATTTTAGTAATATGACGCTAGTTAAAGAATTGAGACATGAATATTACTGAGAGTTGAATTTCAAATGTAAAATGTGTAATCAAAAGGCATTTATATATTCAGAAAAAAAAAACTATGCAATCTAAAGCTAAACATTAATTTAGATGTAGTACGCGGTACAATATGCACTGGCCAAGGATTTGAGCAATTATCGGAACAAAGTGCCGTTATAAATATGTCTGGATTAAAATAAAATTTATAATTATATAGGATGTCCCATTTTAAACGATCCACTCAAATATCTCGTTTTCTACGGGGGAAAATATAAAACTTTTGATTGAAAAAATTATTTCAGTTTTAAAAAATTTATGATTTTTTTTAAACTGTAGAGAAAAATTATAAGAGGAAAAAATATATGCTTTTATTTCATTAAAAAATCATTTTATTAAATTAATTATTTTTAGTTTATTTTATTTTTGTTGTTTATTTATTTTATTTTTCCTGTAACCCTGAAAAAGTCTGTTTAAATGCCTAAAAAATGTAAAAAACTGAAAAAATTAAGGCAAGGAAATATATTTTTCAAACAAAAGTTTCATGTTTTTTCCCGTAGAATATGATTATCGAAAAGAAAATATAAGTTTCTATTTAAAAAATGGAGTTGACCTTGAAATGACTGAATATTAGTTCCTAGATCAAATTTGAGTTCCCATGGCGATTTCCCCCATTGAGATCTACAACTTTTATAGAAGTAATTTTTTTTATAGGAGACTTCTCTGACGAGATATTTGAGTGGTTCGTTTAAAATGGGACACTTGTATATGTGTATATTAAAGTACAGACTTTTTATCCTTGATAACTTTTGTGTTGTTAAGAATATTCGTTTACGAATCATTCGTAAACGAATTCCGGTAGTATAATTAATTATTTTGCTCTTGAATTAAAAAAGGTTTATTTTCATTCATTTATGGTGTAGTCATAAAATTTAAAATTCACTTAAATTTAAGTTTTAAATGTGAAAGCGTATGCACCAAAAAGAAATGAAATAAAATATATAAAGTATTCGTATATTCAAATTAACTGTAAAAAGTTACGCTTATAAAGCAAAAGTAGATTTAGAATCCAGTCACCCAGTGCACTGATGCAACGTTTGAAGTATTTACTTTGGTTACTGTAAACGCGAAGAGCAAACCATTCCCTTACGGCACTACACACGGCACTCCACTTCAGGCATGATGCGTTTCGTATCACAGTTCGGCATAGCGCGGGCGATTCCCGTAATTTAATTTATAATATAAGAACCTTACAAAAAGCAGGCCCGTCTTAAGCATATTCAGCGCCGGGGTGCGGGGTGAACAGCCTGCGCCCCGGCTCTTGTCAACCAAAAAAACGCAATTTAATTTTTAATATTTCTTTTATTTATTTCTTAAAATTCTTAAATTATAGAAATAAAACAATAAATTATCCGAATTAAAAATCAACACATTTTTTTCTCAATTTAAAAGCCCGGTAAAAATACATCAGTAATGTTTTATTTTATATTATTATTTAATAGGTACCAATTTATTCTGATTATTATTATTTATAATATATATATTTAAAAAAGGAAAAAGGATTCAATTATATAATATATTAAATAAAGAAAACGCTTCAGAATCCAATGTTTTTATTAAATATTTATTTGTGGACGTTTCGAGCATAAATATTAGCTCATCATCAGCACCTTAATATATAAATACAATAATTATAATATAAAACTAGTAAATTAATCAAAATGTCAAACTTTTAAAAAACGTAAAAATATAAAACAATATTTGTAAAATGTCAATAATAATAAAAAAGAAAAAAAAAACATATCAAAAATAAAAATAGAAAAAACAAAAAATAATAAATAATTAAAATAAAATATATAAAAATTCAATTGTTCAATTCCCTACAAAAATTTGAGCATATTTTAAATTATTATACGCATCAGTTTGATAATTAATCGAGGTATCATGGTGTAAATTTATATGTAACGTTTCTAGAATAAGTCTATGCTTTTTATGATCCATAACATCAATAATTTTGGTTTCAAAAAAATTAAAAATATGTATTTATTTTTTGCTATATGTAAATCAATAAGAGAAATTAAGTTACGTCAATATCGAATATTTATATTTTGAACCTTTTAAAATAAGGATAAATGATTAAAAATTTAAATAATTTAAAAATATTCTTATAAATAGTAAAACAAATGTACGCTGTAACAGACTGCTCGTTTAAACTTATGGAATTTATTTTATCGCTATATTATGTAAAACAATAAGAGAAATTTAGTGTCGTTAATATCTAATATACACATCGCAAAAAAATAAAACGCTTTGCAAACTCCCAAAAAACGTGATCCGTGATAAGTTTTTTAGCAAAAATTAACTTGCGACCACAATTGCGTTATGTGCTTGTTTGTAAAGTTGATACTTTTTTCGTATTTTTTTTTGTGGTAAACATCCGGTTGTAGCTAAAGCACTTCTCTAACAATGTTCGTATCGTAACAATTTGCTTACAAAATTGTACCATGGTAACATAGGTAACTAAGTAAAAATATAAAATGCTCTGGGATAATTGTACATATTTCTACGAGTAATAAATTTCTTACAATTGAATAGTAATTCTACCGGTAACGAAAAGAACAATTTCTGAAATTGTTGTCACAATCGAGGAAGATAAGATATCGCAGAACTAGATGAAATAACTTCACCAACTTGTAATTTTGTTTATATTTGTATTTATTTAATATGATTCTAACTCCGCTGTCTCTTGGTAGCCTTTGCTACCACCACTTCAGGATAATTATTGATAGTGGGAGTGTGATGAAGGGATGCCGCGTCAACAATTGTTTTAATAGATATTGCTACCATTGAAAAAATTAATCTACGAATTGGAATAAATATAAATATATAAATAAAAGTAGATAAGTTTTCTTTACTGCAGTTTTACTTTCCACATGCTTGTGTGACGTTAGGAAATAAAAATTATTATTTTGTTTGATTGACGTTTTTTGTTTTCTATATTATGTGCGTTCGTTGTTCCATGTCCAAAATCTTGTTCCTTTTCCATTTTTCATATTGTTTATGGTTAACTTGTCACTTTATATTTTTTAAATCACTGTATACACTTTGTACAAGAGTTTATAGGATTTAATTCTCTACTCTATTTTTCTCTTATAATAATAATAATTACTATTATTAATTACTGAATACTCTATACTTATTTTAACATATATTTCTATATTTTAATAGTAAATTAAATATTTCAACAGGTAGAGGTAACTAATGACTTATAGGATTATATATCATTGCAGGTAACTAATCTACTTTTATACCAACAATATATGCCTTAAGAGGCTGCAGCTCGAAAAGCCATATTTTCTGGCTAGTCATGAAGCTGTATTATACAACCTAGGTTATTGAAATTTTGTATAATGAATATTAAAGGATAGATTTAGTGCGCTATAGAACATTTTTTTCATTTTTTTACTTAATATTGAGTTAATATGCAATTCAAATATGTATATATCTTGAAACAGGCAAATTTTCGGCTAATCCTGAGCCTGTAAATTAACAAATAAACTGTTCAAATTTTATATACTATATAAGAAACTATATATAAAGTACGCTATAGGATAGAATTTGGCATATTGATTGCTATAATTAAATAAATTAAATCTCAAGTTGACCATTTTCGGACAACGGTTTTAACACTTACAATCATAAAAAATTAATATCTATTTATACAATTCGTAAGTTTATACATTTCTGAAGACAGTTTATTTTGTACATTTTCAATTTTTGCGTTAATAACAACAATATTTTGCATCTGAAACATGCCGATATCGTGCAATTTAGTTCATATCACTCTCGCTAGATAGAGCGCGTAGATCACTATTCCAGCAATTAATGGCTTATATTTTGATTGGATCACTAACACTGTAGGGGGTGGAGCTTCATCTGTTCAAGAGAGCGTTGAAAGAATAATGCATTCGCCAACAAATTTAAAACTTCTATCATTTTTATTATTTGTGGACTGTGTAGTGACAATTATAATCGTAGGATATTATTACATATTATCTTGATTTCTCGCTTATTGTTTATTTTTTATCATGGGCAGAAAAAATACGAAAAATTTAAAACTTACAAAAGTGAGAAGAAGTATAAAAAATAAATTAAAAAAAGTGCGTGCAGTTAAATTAAAGTTATCTGAGGATAATCCTGATTTGGTAGGTTTTATCTCTTATTTATTGTATGTACTACTTATACCCTTAAAAATTTATAATTATGTAGGAACCAGAAACTTCTACAGAGCAGGTTACTGTGGCAGTTTGTAGGGAAAAATTATTTCATTGCGATGAAATATCAGATGAAGTTGACGTTGACAACGATGAATTATCCGTATGTATATTTTTTTAAAGTTTCTATTTCAAAGTAGGTATGTATAAACAGGCAGGTAGGGCTGGTACTAGGATTTCTGATGCCTATCGATAATTTACAAATATGCACCCATATGAAGTTACGTGCTCTTACCCAGAGAAAAATCAGTTCCAGAAAGCAAAATATACCAATAACTCAGAAAAACTTACTAAATAACAATATAAAACGATTGAGAAATGCTGTAGTATGTGCAGTAAACAAAAGAAACAGCATGGGAATAAATTTTTCACAAAAAGTTCAATTGCTAAACAAAGACATTTTAAACAGTATTCATCATGTGTTTGGAGATCATGATAACTGTGAAAATTATTACTGCAGAGGAAACAAATACGTAACATGACAAATAATGCTGCAGAACATTACAATAGTATTGTAGCCAAATTCATTGGTGGTGAAAGGAAGTTACCAAATGCGATGTGAAGCTGCAGCGATAACATATAATTTAAAATCAAATTATTATAGATCGCTCTATAAATCAATAGGCACAATAAGTCCTGGTAAACACGTGAATAAATATGCCATGAAAAAAGATGCAAAACGGATGAGTAATCAAAAACATAAAAAATACAGACATAAACGTTCGAAAGAAGTAATACAACTACAAAATTTTGATTATGGTGAAGATGCTTCTGGTACTCCTGATATGGTTCTAGAAATATTTGAAAGAATGAAGAAAAATCTATTTGATGAACTTTCAGTGTCAGATGAGCAAAGAGTTAAAATTGAAAGTGAAACTGTTGGACAAATCAGAAATGGATTCAACACAGATCAAAACGATTGACAGCTTCTTGGTTTGGCCAAATTTGTAAACAGAAAAAAAACTACCTCTTGCGCAAAATTTATTAATGAAATTTTGTACACAAAGTTTTTTGGTAATAAAGCAACAGAATATGGTTCTAAAAACGAATCTATAGCAAAATTACAATTTTCAAATGAAATGAATATTAAGATTAAAGAATCGGGTCTTTTCATCGATAAAAAATATTCCTTCCTGGCTGCTTCTCCGGATGGTAAAATTGACAACGACGGCTTAATTGAAATTAAATGTCCGTTTTCAGCCAAAGATTTGACTCTCGAAGATGCCATTCAAAATTAAAAAAATACTTGGGCTTCAATTGAAAATTCTAATTTGAAACTCAAAAGAAACAATAATTATTATTATCAAATTCAGGGTCAACTACAAGTTTCAGATAGAAAATATTGCTACTTTGTAATATGGACCCCTCTAGGAATGCTTACGGAGAAGGTTTGTAAATAAAAATATATTTTAGCGTCCATAATGCATGTATACATTTTTTGATTATTAATTTTTAGATTCTGAGGGACGAAAATTTTTGGATTAGCAACATGGAAGATAAGCTTATTGAATTTTATATGAAGGGCATGTTACCAGAAATTGTAGATCCGCGTCAATCAAGAAATTTACCAATCAGAACATTTACAAAATTAAATAAATAATAGTCCAATTATATGAGTACCTATTTACAATAAAATATTTATTTGCATGAATACCTAACTATTATTGTTATTATTTACTTAGATTTTAAAATTGTCAGATGTTTACCTATTTTATTATTTATATTATTTGTCAAATATAATATTTTATTTTAATAATGTTATAATTCAAATGTATCTATATTCAATATTTTTTATTACTACTTTTTACATAAACATAAAAATTTAAAAGACAATTAGGTACTTTTAACCGCGGTTACATTAGATTCATATTTTTTAATAAATAGGTCATTTCAGTGTTATTTCCGCTTTATAAAATGGTACATAGGTCACTAGACGACGAAATTATGTATATATATATATATTTGGTATTATCATGGTTATTACACATTTAAATCATCATAATGTAGCGCGTCGCATTAGATGAGTACACGACCATCCAAGCAGCGGCAGGTGGGCTAATTGCGCAAAATTGACTGTGCGCGGTGAAGTGGGGTAGGATGGCCCAAGAGTGTGGGATGAATGTGTGTACGCTCGCGACTCACGAAACTTGTAAGTAGGTCGGAGATGACCTTCACCATCGGTTTTGGCAGAGGGTGGGGAGCTTGCAAACGAAATTTTAAAATATAGGGAAGGTTGGGAAGTAATTCTTATTGGAAATCAAAATTAGACTGTAAGTGTAAAGGTAAAGAAAAACTACATATTATTATGGCAACTGCTCGAGAATTGAATGAACAAATCTAAAACTATTATAGTGTATCATAAATAATGTGAAATCTATTATTTCAAACATAAAACCGCCGTAAAATAAAAAAAAATGTAATATGGCTTAAAGAGTTGTTACAATAATAATACCTTGTTCCTGTTCCTCATAGTGGAGCATAGGGTCAGAATTCCACCTGTTTCAATAATCGAAGCGCATTAAATAAATTAAGCGCTCTAAACCGTTTGACCATAGTGGTAGTAAAAAGTTATAACAATAGCACTACAATAATTCTTCGTCATCTACGACTTCGGTTAAACGGGAGTTAATGTCCGCCTCGAACGATATATAATCATAAAATATTAATTTTGTTAAATATTTGTTTAAATAAATTTCAAAATGTTGCATATGTTTTTAAAAAAGTGTAGATGCTTGTAACGTATTGTATGTGGGAAGATAATTAATTTTTTCTGCAGCACATCTGAGATATGACACAAACTTATGGTTTTTTTAAATGAAAACCATATTTGATTTTTATCTCAAATATGTTTTTTTCTTTTTCAAAGATATAAAATTTTAAGATTTAAAAAAAATATTTTTACTAAATGATATTGGATATTTTATACTAAAAGTATGTAACTTTTATTTAAAACTTTTTTCTAATATGTAACTGTTTAGTACTTATTTTAGAAACAAAAAAAATTCAAATTAGTTTTTCGTTAATATCTAGTGATCTATAATTTTTATTATGATTTTTTTTTAAACAAATATCTGAGTTGAACTTTCAGAGGCACACAAAAATCCTATTTTGCTCTTATAGTTTTCGAGATCCCAATAGAGGCAAACGAATATGAGACAACCAATATATTGTATAAAGTAAACGTTGGAAAATGTAATTTTTATATAATGTTGAAAAAAATAGTACGTATTGTAACGGCTGGATACACATTTTATGTATCATTGTTATTACTAGAGCTGGGATTTTAGTTAAAAAAACCTACACGTGTACTTTCACAATATTCTTGTTTTTACCCAACTATAATTTGATTCATGATAAATTATTTTATATAAACCTTGTTTGTTAGCACCTTTTTTCCTTAAATTCAAGAAAATTAACTATACTTATAAGTTTAGCTAATTGCAATTTTATATTACCTAATTTACTTTTATTTACATAAATATATTTTTTATTTTGTACAAATAATTAAATGTATGTACAAACGAACACATCTAAGATAGTTGGAAGTATGGCGTAAAACCAACGCACCTCTTGGCTGTCATTCGAATCTGCTTGCACCGATTTGATGTACGATTATTGACGTTTGTTCAATACCGATTATAAAATGCCGAAAATAGAGCAATCGAGGTGTGCACATTTAACAGAGTGGTTAAAGGGAAACGAAACACATTTTCGCATAGACGGAAACACGATATTCTGCCGAATATGTTCAAAGATTGTAAGTTACACATATTAAGTAAGGTTATATTCTTTTGTAATTTACATTAACAAAAATTATTTTGTTTTACAGATATCTTGTGATCAGAAATCACAGTTAAAACATGTTGAAAGCAAAGGACACAAAAAAATATGCATAAATGGAAGCAAATGCAAATAAACGAAGAATCATCTATAAATGAAAAATCTTCTTTGTATTTGGATTTATGTAACGCATTTGTAGCTGCCAACATATCTTGGGCAAAATTGGATTGTCCACAACTTAAGAGATTCTTGGAAAAATATTGTGGAAAGACATTTCCAGATAGAACATCTATCTACAAATTATTTACCAAAATGTTACAATGAAGTATACTTTAACTACCTATATTATTTATAGTTATACATGAATTTGTTGAATCTGCTTTTCAGATCATAGAAAATATTCGTAATGATATAGGAAACTGTGATAAATGGATTTGTGCAGATGACACCAACGATGCTATTGATGGATATATCTCAAATTTAATTGTAGGAAAAGTTTTTCTTGATGGGCGGAGTATTCCACATTTTCT